>OY856410.1:872694172-873041672 GCA_963693085.1 Alisma plantago-aquatica
ACAAGGTGCATTTAAATATGTAGCATACACAACATCATAACTCATTCTGGGTTATGCCCATCATCTCATGTTTCTTGAAGTTTGTACTCCATGGTAAAAACTTTAGTAGCACATGGCATCATTATGCCATTCAAGAGAAATACATCCTACCCGTTATTAGGTTTAGGATTTCTCCATCTTAATCAATTAGGGTTGTAAGATTATACCATCACCATTCAATATGGTTGGATCTTCTTCTTATTAACAAATTAAGGATTCAAGATCATAATATCTAGAATCAAACCCTAATTCATACTCCACTCATCTTATAAGTATTAATGCCTGCTTATCATCATGTTTATCACATATGTAAAAGTCTCTCTCTTATCCTTATTAGGATATTGATTGCATCATACTTTTTACTAAGTTGGTTCAATCCTCCTCTTGAGAAACATTATGACATCATTATCAAATCTCATTATCTTTTATATTGTAATTATCACAACACTCAACATATGTAACTCAATCAGATAAATGTGATTGAAATGTCCCTTCCATATCAGGTATCACGATGTGTGTATCTTATCATATAATGCTTTAAGATACATTTTTATATCATATCTTGTATCCATATTGGATTGACTGTCACTTAGTTCTTATCATCTCAAGTTAGCTCCTTATCGGGTATGAGCTAGGTTCTTGACCCCATATCGGGTATTGGCTATATGATTGGTACCATATCATGCAGAAGGTGTGCACCATATCGGTCATAGAGTGTATGCCTCATCATGTATCGTTTAAGTGGTATATATAAGATACCATATCAATTTCCCATCCAAGATTATCATATCAGGTCTCCATGTTGGGTAACATATCGGGTTACCATGTTAGGTAGACCCATAGGCTCATAACCTCTTTATACCTTCAAGGATCAACCCTATAATATAGTTTACATGACAATCTAGGTGTGTAATTGAATTCTCTTATCATAATCTTGTTGGTATATGTATGCCCGTAGAGCCATCCCAAGTGATTGCATGGAGTCGGATATTAATTAATCAATTAATGTGATTATTTGGTTAATTAATGAATTCCAAAATATTCTAATTAATCCACGAGCGTTTTAATTAACGCAATGTTTCTATTTACTTATGGGTTTAGGAAACCCTATTTCCCTTCGTATCCTATTTAAAGGAGGATTGACTGCTGATATCTATATAAGATAGATAAACGCTTTTAGTTCACGCTCACGCACGTAAACCCTAGCCGTCATCGTCCTTAGGAGAGAAGGGAGAGAAACGCACTGCTAGCATGCCGCCGCAGAGATACTACTCCTTCCCGCCGGCTTGAGAAGCGTGATGTGGAGTTCCATCCATCCGCATGGACGAAGTAGAGACACAGACGCATTGACGCCTGCATTCAGAGGACGTCGACAACCACCTGCACGCGCTACGAGTGGCGGACATCACTACCGCAAAGGAGCGCCGCCGGATCAACCTGTGATAGCAAACGGGAGAGAGGTTTTGTCCGTGTCGACAAGCAGCGTTGCACCGTCGTGCAGCGGAACATCGTCGGACTTGCTCCGCGATAAGGTATATCCCGTAAACAATCCTTCCAAATATGTTGTTGTCGACGAGATCCTATTTCGGGTTGCGTGGATTTATCACTTCCGCCATGTATGTTTTCTCCACAAAACCCAACAGTGGTATCAGAGCAGTGTCGATCTACGGCGTATTTGGATTAGTTTCGATATGATCGAATCGATGTATACTGTTTTTAAGTTGCATACGATGCGAATTAAACCTGTTAATGTACAAATCTAAACCTAATTCCACATACGCCGTAGGCTACTGTTTTTTACGTTTTGTACGGGGTCGACTATGGAAAATATAGATTTTCTTAAGTGCACAGAAGTGAAATTCCGTAGACCTTTCAGGGGCTCTGCCCCTGAGACCCCGCGACGGGCGGCCTCCCCTCGACCCCCGCACAGGGGCGCTGCCCCTGTGTACCCCGCAAAGTCTGCATGGGAGTTAAGAAATCATTTAATGGGGAATGTCCCGCATTAAAAGTACTGTAATTTTAATATGTATATACGTATATGTAGATATACCTATGATAGCATACACGTCGCCTTTAAAATATGTTTTATGTGGTGAGTGCATGCACGGTTATGGCCTAGTATCCCCTTTTGTGAATGTTGTGAATGAATGTGGATGCCAATCTTGTGGATATGTTTGTTTGTTAATTCTATGGATGTATAATGGTTACATATGGATCCTTTGTATAAAGTATTCGGCTTGCATGCCGAGCCTCATCTCTTATTTCAAAGTGTAATTAATTCTTTCTTTTTATATTTGTACTCACATGATGTAATAGAGATAGGATTAGTTTTTGAAAACTTGATGTAAGGAGGCCACTTGAAGATTCAACTCCAAGGAGTGTCCATGGAGAAGCACCATGAAGATCCAATTCTAAGAAGCAACCTGAAGGTCCAACTCCAAGGAGCGTCCATGGAGAAGCAACAAGAAGATCCAATTCCAAGAAGCAACTTGAAGTTCCAACCTCACGAAGCATCCATGAAGTTGTTCATTGTAATGTTGATCATTACATGCTTACAGGTTGAATCACGGGTGTTGCATGAGATGCATAAGACCATAGGTGGACCGTAATCCTTTGTTGCTCCATAGGATTACAATATTATGGCCATAACCGATGTATTTGTGTTTGTGATTGCATGTCTATTGTTTGTGGTTGTGGATATAGTAGTATATGATACATACTATAAGTATGTGGTGTTTGGATATGTATATGTATTAATAAAACCCCTCAATTAATAATATTAAGTTTTAGTTGCCTTCCATAAAGAAACACACATGAAAAGCTTGATCGACTATGTGTGGGCACGCCTCCGCGTGGTAGACTATCTATCTCATGGAAGTGTGATGGTGGGTGTGTGGGTCTGCCTCCGCAGGGTGCACACTCATCGTGTTGGCTTATGGGTTGGACTTAACTAGGGAACCTTGATAGGATCAAGTACCTAGAGGCACACAGATGCATCATGGCAAGGAGTTGTGCATGATCATCTATCCAAGAGTTGCATATGATGCAATTGGCAAAAGTTGCCTACCTTAGTATTTGGTCTTTGACGCCGGCGTTGGTTGGGCATTGATCCAATTATTTTGGGTCTTGGCTCACTAGAAGGTTGTGTGTTGCAATCTTCCGAGTTGATAGTGAGGGCTATCAATTTGAATAAAATAGTGGGAGCGTAATTAATTAAAGGCCTAATTAATCTCGTTTATCAAATCTTTACAAGTCAAAATGTTTTGGACTAAATGCAAAATTTTCTTTTGTTGCAATCAAATGGCAACCAACACTCACACTTTCTTGTTGTGATCGGTCCTTGAGAAGGACAAACTTACCGGAACCAACTTTCAAAACTGGTTTAGGACGCTGAGAATTATTCTCACACATGAGTGTAAGCTCTATGTCCTTGAAACGCCAGAGCCAGAGGAGCCCGCCGTAAATGCGCCCAAGGCTGAAAAGGATGCTTACAAGAAGCACCTTGATGATGTCGTCGATGTCAAGTGCCTGATGTTGTGCTCAATGAACTATGAGTTGCAAGAGCAACATGAGAACATGAATGTCATGGAGATGGTAACACATCTCAAGAACATGTACCAACATCAAGCAAGACATGAAAGATATGATGTCTCAAAGGCTTTGTTAAAAAGCAAGATGAAAGAGGGAGACTCAGTTGGCACCCATATACTCACCTTGATTGGGTACGTGGAAAGCCTATCCAAGCTGGGATTTCCCCTAGGTCAAGAGTTGGCCGCGGATGTGATTCTACAATCGTTGCCCGAATCATATAATCATTTTGTCATGAACTACAACATGAACAATTTTGACAAGCCGTTGTCAGAATTGTTAGGCATGTTGAGGACAGCTGAAGCACAGATGAAGAAAGACAAGCCCAAGTCTGTGATGGTGATCAGCAAGGCAAAGGGAAAGTCAAAAGGCAAAAGAAAGGCTAAGAAAGGTTCTAAATCCGGGCAGAAGCCAAAGTCATCCGCACTCAAAGCTAAAGGTGGAGTCTCCAAAGAAGGCAGTTGTCACCATTGTCACCAGCCTGGACATTGGAAAAGAAATTGTCCTCTCTACCTGGAGGAACTGAGGAAGAAGAAGCATGGGATAGAGATCTCCACTTCAGGTATATACGTTATTGAGATAAACTTAAATACTTCTTCATCATGGGTACTGGATACCGGATGTGGATCTCACATATGCTCTAATATGCAGGATCTGATAAGAAGTAAGCCTTTACGAAAGGGCCAAGTCGAGCTGCGGGTTGCTAATGGAGCAAGAGTTGCAGCCACCGCAGTTGGAGTTATTAGTTTATCTTTGCCTACGGGCCTTATAATAGAATTAGAGAATTTCTATTATGTACCTGCCATTAATAGAAATATTATTTCTGTATCTTGTATGGACAAGAGTGGATTTGAATTTCACATTAAGAATGGAATTATTTCTATTTCTAAAGATGAGATCTTTTATGGCAATGCTCCTATGTCTTATGGTATCTACTTGTTAGAACTTGAGACTAGCGTATACAACGTAAATACTAAAAGGTTAAAACTTGACAACTCAAACAAAACATTCTTATGGCATTGTCGTCTTGGACACATAAACGAGAAGCGCATATCTAGACTCCATAAGGATGGTTATCTAGACTCTTTTGATTTTGAATCATTAGAGACGTGTGAGGCATGTTTATTAGGGAAGATGACCAAAACTCCTTTCACTGGACACAGTGAGAGAGCCAGTGATCTGCTAGGGCTCATACATACTGATGTATGTGGACCTTTTAGATCAAATGCTAGAGGAGGCTATCAATACTTCATTACCTTCCCTGATGACCTCAGTAGGTATGGCTATGTATATCTTATGAAACACAAGTCAGAAACTCTTGAAATGTTCAAGACTTTCATGAATGAAGTAGAGAAGCAACTTGGTAAGAGTATTAAAGCACTCTGTTCAGATCGAGGTGGCGAATACTTAAGCCAAGAGCTTGAGGACCTTCTGAGAGACTGTGGTATTGTATCACAATGGACTCCACCTGGTACACCACAACATAATGGTGTGTCAGAAAGAAGGAATCGTACATTATTAGACATGGTACGATCAATGATGAGTTCAGCCGAACTTCCAATATCGTTCTGGGGATATGCTCTTGAAACTGCAGAGTTTACACTTAACTGTATGCCTTCCAAATCGGTTCAAAAGACACCATATGAGATATGGAATGGGAATCATCCCAATTTGTCTATGTTAAAGATTTGGGGATGTGAAGCTTATGTTAGGAAACAATTTCTTGAAAAGCTTGGACCCAAATCAGAAAAATGCTATTTTGTTGAATACCCCAAGGAAACTAGGGGATACTACTTCTACACACCAACTGACAACAATGTGTTTGTTGCTAGGACTGCTGTATTTCTTGAAAAGGAATTTATTTCCAAAGGAATTAGTGGGAGGAATGTAGAGCTCAAAGAAGTTCGAGACCAACAAGAAAGCAGAGAACCTGAGGAGGTACATAAGGAACATGAAGACTCACAAGTTGTTGTGGAATTTCAAGTTCCAAATGTAACACAGGAACCTCGTAGGTCTAGTAGGACATGACTTGAGCCTGAGAGATTTGGATTTCTCGTGACTCAAGATAGTGATGAATTGGGCATAGCAGATGAGCCAACTTCCTATCTAGAAGCTACTAAGGGACCAAAATCTGAGAAATGGCTTGAAGCCATGAGATCTGAGATGGAATCCATGTACACCAACAAGGTATGGACCTTGGTGGATCCACCCGAAGGGGTAAGACCCATAGGGTGCAAGTGGGTCTTCAAGAAGAAGATTGACATGGATGGAAATGTTCAAACCTATAAAGGTAGATTGGTTGCGAAAGAATTCCGTCAAATTCAAGGTGTTGATTATGACGAGACCTTCTCACCAGTTGCCATGGTTAAATCCATCAGGATCATGCTTGCCATTGAAGCTTATCATGACTATGAGATTTGGCAGATGGATGTTAAAACAACATTCCTTAATGGGAATTTACTTGAGGATGTGTACATGACACAACCTGAGGGTTTTATCGATCCAAAGGAGGCCAATAAAGTTTGTAAGCTACAAAGGTCAATCTATGGATTGAAGCAAGCATCTCGGAGTTGGAATCTACCTTTTGATGAAGTAGTCAAAAGGTTTGGCTTTAGTCAAAATGAAGATGAACCTCGTGTTTACAAAAGGGTTAGTGGGAGCACAGTCATATTTCTTATATTGTATGTGGATGACATACTATTGATGGGAAATGACATCCCTACTCTTCAGAAAGTAAAAGGTTAGCTAGGGAAGACTTTCTCTATGAAGGATTTAGGCGAAGCATCCTATACACTAGGGATCAAGATCTATAGAGATAGATCTAGAAGGCTTCTAGGCCTAAGCCAGAGCACATACATTGACAAGGTGCTAAAGAGGTTTAGCATGGAGGGTTCTAAGAGAGGTAACTTGCCCATGTCCCATGGGGTTACGATCTCTAAATCCCAATGTCCTAGTTCATGTGATGAATGGGCACGCATGAGTAAGATTCCATATGCATCAGCAATTGGATCTATCATGTACGCAATGTTATGTACTCGTCCTGATGTGTCGTATGCTTTGAGCATGACGAGCCGGTATCAGTCAGATCTAGGTGAATGTCACTAGACAGCCGTAAAGAACATCCTAAAGTACTTGAGAAGGACTAAGGATCAATTCTTGGTATACGGCGGTGAGGAAGAGCTTGTGGTAAAGGGTTACACCGATGCTAGATTCCAAACTGATAAAGATGACTACAAATCGCAATCTGGATTTGTGTTTTTCCTGAACAACAGAGCTGTGAGTTGGAAGAGTTCCATGCAAGAGACGGTTGCGGATTCTACAACAGAGTCCGAATATATTGCCGCATCTAATGCTGCAAAGGAAGCTGTGTGGATCAAGAAGTTCATTTCTGAACTTGGAGTGGTTCCAAGCACTGGTGATGCATTTGAGTTGTTTTGCGACAACAATGGAGCAATTGCATAGGCTAAAGAACCAAGATCGCACCAACGTTCCAAACATATTCTACGACAGTTCCATCTCATACGATAGATCGTACAATGAGGAGATGTGAAGATTTGCAGAGTACCTATAGAAAGCAATGTGGCTGACCCGCTCACAAAAGCACTTTCACAGCAGAAACATGACGGACATGTTCGATCACTTGGATTGAGATTCATGAGTGATTGGGTATAAGTGCAAGTGGGAATCTGTTGGTATGTATGCCCATAGAGACTATCATTCGATGATTGTAATGGGATACTATATAAATGATTTGTAATACTACATTGATCATATCAATAAAGGCAAGTTTCCAATCTATATGTTTGTGTTTTATATTGTGAGATGACCATACAACTTATAGATGTCTATAGAATAATATACTCAATGACATATGTCTTCGGGTTGATAACCTGAACAATGAGATCATATGTATGCTAAGAGTATGTATTCTTGTTTTGTCCCTGATCGGTTGTTATTGTGGAAATATCCATAGACATCAATAACAAATAAGATTAGAATGTATGTTGGTTGATGGAAGAATCTCATTATCCATGATATGGAGATATCAAACCAAATACATAGATACTTGTTAGAGAACAGTGTATCGGATAGACCCACCTTGAGAGTGACACATGGATACCATGATTGGTAGTTAGAGTCACATCTCATAATGATGGTGGTGATTGTGGTTCTTAGACCTGAAGTCACTACACTTATCACATGTCGTTCGGTGTACTTTGACATCATCCACCGTGGTCGTGAATAAGGATTTCTATAAAGATGGTGCTTGGGAGCACTGTGACACATGGGGATGACTGTGAGTGATGTAGATGGAATTTGTCCTTCCTATGGGAGTTTGATATTCCGACCACTTGATAAGCGAGACTGAGAAATGCATGGCCATGCTGATGTGAGTCAATATGTGATATTGAGCTTACATATATCTCAGACAGTCTGCTCTAGTTCAAGGAACATGGATTGAACATTGAAAAGGATAACAATTCCATGACTCGAGTTCAATCTGGATATCAGCGACAAAGGAACTATACAATCACTGTAACACCAGTCATGAATGATAGGTCAAGTTGTTCTCCAACTTCTCCATTTACTTGGGTGGGAATGAAGTCTTGCTAGATACCAATCATTGCTTGTGAAATCATAATATGATTATAGATATCACTGCCAACGTAATTTGGAGCCTACCGGGTCACATGCATAGGATGTGTTGGAATAGGAGTATAATTGTGGATTTGATTGAAATTGTTTTGAATCACATTGATTACTAAAACGTTTATGTAATCGCTTAGAATAATATTGGAGTGACTGGCTCTAAGTGCAAGTGGGAGTCTGTTGGTATATGTATGCCCGTAGAGCCATCCCAAGCGATTGCATGGATTCGGATATCAATTAATCAATTAATGTGATTATTTGGTTAATTAATGAATTCCGGAATATTCTAATTAATCCACGAACGTTTTAATTAACGCAACGTTTCTATTTACCGATGGGTTTAGGAAACCCTATTTCCCTTCGTATCCTATTTAAAGGAGGATTGACGGCTGATATCTATATAAGATAGATAGACGCTTTTAGTTCACGCTCATGCACGTAAACCCTAGCCGTCATCGTCCTTAGGAGAGAAACATGCCGCCGCAGAGATACTACTCCTTCCCACCGGCTTGAGAAGAGCGACGTGGAGTTCCGTCCATCCACGTGGACGAAGTAGAGACGCAGACGCATTGACGCCTGCGTTCGGAGGACGTCGACGACCACCTGCACGCGCTACAAGCGGCGGACATCACTGCCGCAAAGGAGCGCCGCCGGATCAACCTGCGACATCAAACGGGAGAGAGGTTCCATCCGTGTCGACAAGCAGCGTTGCACCGTCGTGCAGCGGAACATCGCCGGACTTGCTCCGCGATAAGGTATATCCCGCAAACAATCCTTCCAAATACGTTGTTGTCGACGAGATCCTGTTTCGAGTTGCGTGGATTTATCGCTTCCGCCGCGCATGTTTTCTCCACAAAACCCAACAAATCCATTACACAAAGGATAGGGTATATCGAATTTCAATCCATCATCTAGGGTTATCCACCATATTAGGTAGAATGGACCATATTGTGGATGAGGTATGAATTGGACCTCATATCATTCACAAGGTAGAAATAGGTGCTATTCCTATCATCCAAGGAATGTCAATCATGTCATTCATGTAGTATCACTCACCACTTGTATCAGTTTACCCATCACCTTGGGTTTCGAACTCTATGTTGTTTAGAGTGTCCACTATCTCTATATCGTGTAAGAGGTATAGTCTTAGACTTATATCGTGTATAAGGTGTAAGTGGGTATATCACATATCATTCATAAGACATGGCTCATATCATGTATGAGCTATCATCTATCTCCATATCGGGTTAACCCCCATCTTGGGTTTCATATCGAGTTTAAGGTATTTCAACCCATATTGGGTTATACCATATATTTGAATCCATGTCTTATATGTGTACATAAGTGTATGCTCAATAAATCATATCATGCACAAAATGTGTGCTTCAAGATATCGTGTACCAGGTGTGTACTACATGATCATATTGTGCAATAGGTACTTGCTTATCTTACTCAAATCGGGTTACTCAAACTAGGGTTTTAGCACATCAATTTAGAAGTATATACTTGATCCCGTATCATGCATAGAACCTTTGCTTGACTTTCTATCATTCAAAAGGTGTAAGGTTAACACCATAACGTGTTCAGAGTGTGAACTTTATCTCCATATCATGTAAGAAGGTAAAAACTCTTAAACATATCGTGCTAGTGTTGTATGTACATAACCATATCGGGTTGGAGGTACTTGTTTGTATGCTTGAACCCGATATCATTTTATAAAGTGATACCATATTCTTCAAGATCTATACCTTCATTCTAACTGTTATAGCGCATGGACAATAGTTCTATGAAACTACTAGAGAACATAGATTCATCAAGTATTCAATAAAGTCTCAGAATTGAAAGTAGATCATCAAGTATAGCAAGATAGGTGGTGAATAATAACATGATTGGGTTCAAGTTATATAAACCACCTTATGAACAACTTCAAAGATCCAAGATCCAAAGATTTATGTTCCTATGGTTGAATATGAGCTTATCCAAGGTCCAAGGCTCGTTCAAAACTCCTCCATAGACAAGAAATCACCATAGTTAAGAACTTTGTGAAGAAGGAAAGAAAGGAATATCCATAACCCAAAATCCTACTTCAACCAAGGTTGAAGACGACCAAAGCCTTACCTTAAGCTTAGTACTCGAGCTCCCCTTGCTCCTTGAGCTACATTGCATGATATCTAAGGGGCTATGCATGATATCTCCAAGGAAGAGGATTTTGAGGTTTGTAAACTTTCATAAGTAGGTGGAAGGTGAAGTATATATACTTGGACTCATGAGATAAAGTATATAAGAGGTGTCTCCACCTTATGCTACTAGATGACACATTGCCATGCATGGTTGACACATGTCCATGCTTGAACACATATATATCTTTCCATGCAAGAGTCTTGAGGATAATCTAGAGGCAACATCTTGGCCATTCATTATCTTATTGAGTAAGTTATCTCATCTTAATCTTATCAATAAAGCAAACCGATATACTTTTTGCAAGGAGCTTGCAAGTCGTCATGGGCCACCCCCTTGAGGTGTTTTTCTTGTAATGGCATTTTCCAAGGCTCAACAAACTAATAGGAGACTTCTATTATGGCTCCTTGACTGATAGGACTCCTATGTCAAGTCTATAACTCAATACAACACATATAAGGCTTTACCTTCAATTCTTTCTTGGTCTTTTCATCACCAAGAGTATCATCATTCAAATATGATTAAAACATAGTGTATCCTTATTTATATTTCATATAAAAGATACTTAGAGGGAGTAGGGACACTCTAGAGGTGGTAAGTTTGCATTTCTACCCTATATTTAGGGTAAATTACAAATTGTACCAAAATTGGTGCACAAAGTACTAGCATTGTTCAAACAAGTTATAACTTGGGATTTAGGCTTTCCACAAGACACCACTTAGAATCTCTCTCTTATGATACTAAAACACTTAGAACACATTCATCAAGTGACATATTGCAATGTAACCCCTCACCTTGGGCAAATTGCACTTTTCACTCAGACTATCATATAATGCACAAATAGTTTTCAATTAAGCTCATACTTGAAAATAAACTTCACCAAGATCCTTAATTACTTTTCAAAAGTTTAGAACAAGTTTTTAAGTAACTTACTTAAGAAAAAATTCTAGGGTTAAGCCATAAACCAGGTCAGGGGTGTTACAATCATTAATGATCAACTCATCACCTTTTTTAGTCACAAGATAAATCTTTCAGGCTCATGATGTCTCCTACTAGATCTGTGAGGTTCCTATGTTACATGAGGAATTTGAGATTCCACATCAATTTGTGATTCTCATTGTTCCTCTTGTACCCCTTAGGTTCAATATTTTCTTATTGGTCTCGAACCTCTTCGAGTTCTACTTTCCTCGCATTGATTCGTTTGGAAATTAATTCCTTTTTTAGGAATGCATCATCTGTGGAAACAAATACTTTGTTGTCATATGGGTTATACAAGTAGTATCCCCTAGTTTCTATAGGATATCCAACAAAATAACACATATTTGATCTAAGGACAAGCTTTTTAAGAAACATTTTCTTGACATAAGCTTCACATTCTCAAATTCTCCTAAAAGACATTTTGGGACACTTACTAGTCCATATCTCATATGGTTTCTTTTGAAATGATTTAGATGGTACATAGTTTAGTGTAAGCACTACAGTTTCTACTAGTAACCCTAGAAGGAAGTCGGAAGATTGGAAAAACTCATCATTGATGGTACCAGATCTAGTAATGTATGTTTCCTTCTTTTGGATACATCGTTATGATGTGGTGTTCTAGGTGGAATCCATTGTGATACAATACAAAGATTTTGTAGAAGGTCCTCAAACTCTTGGCTTAATTACTCTCCACCTTGATCAGAACAAAGTGCCTTAATACTTTTACCATGTTGTTTATATACTTCATTCATGAAATCCTTGAACTTTTGAGGCATTTCTAACTTCTGTTTCATGAAGTAAACATAACCATACCTACTAAACTCATTACTGAAGGTCATGACAACTGGTAACCACCCATAGAATTTGTTCTAAACTATCCACATACATTTGTATATATGAGTCCCAATAGATCACTCTCTCTCTCATGTGACTAGTGAAAGGAGCCTTGATCATCTTGCCAAACAAAGAAGATTCACATGTCTCTATTGATTCAAAATAACAAGAGTCCATGTATCCACCTTTATGGAGTTTAGAGTTGTATTTCTCATTGATATGCCCTAGACAACAATGCCAAAGATATGTTTTGTTTGTGTTATTGAGTTTTAGTCTTTTGGTATTAACATTATAAACATCTGTCTCTAGATCTAACATACAAAGACATTGGGGTATTGCCATAAAAGATCTCATATTTTGAAATAGAACAATGACCATTCTTTATATGAAATTCATATCCATCCTTGTCCATACGAGATATAGAAATAATGTTTCTATTTATGGTAGGTATAAAATTGCAGTTCTTTAATTCTATTACAAGACTTGTGGGAAGAGATAAATTAAAGGCTCAAACTATAGTGGCAACAACTCTTGTTCCATTTTCAACACGCAATTCAACCTCACTTTTTCTGAAAGTCTTACTTATTTTTAGATCCTACATATTGGAACATATGGCAGATCCACATCCAATATCTAGTACCCAAGATAAAGAAGTAGACATATTTATCTCAATGATATAAAAGCTAAAGTGGAAATCTCTATCCCCTCCTTCTACTTCCTCAATTATTCTAGTTAAAGGGTGCAATTCGTTTCCAGTGTCCAACTTGGTGACAATGGTGGTAATTTCCTCCTTTTGTCACCCCTCCCTTTTCTTGGAGGGTAGAAGACTTGGGCTTATGGCCATCTTTAGATCTCTTCTTAGATTTGCCTTTGACCTTAGACTTCCTATTTCCATTTTTGACCATCACTACATATTTGGATTTTTCCTTCTTCATTTGTGCTTCTATAGTCCTCAACATGCCAAGAAATTTTGACAACAACTTGTCAAAATTGTTCATGTTGTAGTTCATGAAAAACTGGTTGTATGATTCTAGAAGTTACTGTAGAATCACATCTATGACCAAGTATTGACCCAAGGGAAATCCCAGTTTGGTAAGGTTCTCGACATACCTAATCAACTTGAGCACATGGGGACCTACTTGATCTCCCTCTTCCTTGTTGTACTTGAGAAACACTTTAGAGACATTATATCTCCCTTGTATCTGATAATCTTGGTGCATGTTCTTAAGATGTGTTACCATATCAATAACATCTATATTCTCATGTTTTATCAAAAACTCATAGCTCATTGAGCATAGCACCATGCACTTGACATCCACAATATCTTCAGAGTGCTTCTTGTAAGCATCCCTATCTACCTTAGGTGCAATGGGAGCAGGTTCATTTGGGTGTTGTATCTCCAGGACATAGAGCTTGCGCTCTTATGTAAATTCTCAGTGTCCTAAACCAATCATGGAAATGATTCCAATTCAACTTGTCCTTCTTGAAGACCGATCTCAAAGACAACACGTTGTTGGTTGCCATTTGTTTCTAGAAAAGAAATCTACAATATGTCAAAACACTTTTGATATAATTTGATTAAGAGACGATATTAGTTAGGCCTTTAATTAATTATTTCTCCCACATTTTTTTTTCAAATTGATAACCCTCACTTATCAATTTGGAAGATTGCATTATATGACCTTCTAGTGAGATAAGATCCATATTTTATCAATTAATGAGTTAGTTTTGGTTGATCGCCCACAACTTAACTATTCAGGTAGAAAACTTATGCTAATTGCATTTGTATGCAACTCTTGGGTAGATGATGTGCAAAACTCCTTGTCACAATCCATGTTAATGCTTCTAGGCACTTAATCTCATTAAGGTCACCTAGATAAGTCAGACCCAAAAGCCAACACAATAGAATATGCACCTTGCTCTGGCAAACTACATATCTAGCATCACACTTCCACGAGATAGACATCGCACCATGCTTTCACGTAACCTACACTTGGTTGGTCAATATTTTCATGTGTGTTGTTAACCAAAAGCATCTAAGACTTAATATTGGATTGAGGGATTTTATATTTACATAAATATATATACATATTCAAACACCACATACTTATAGTACGTATTATATACATGTTATAACCACAAATGAGAAAACATGCAATCAGAAATATAAGAGCAATGGTTATGGCCATACTAATGCAATTCCTCAGGTCCACAAGGAATTGCTACCTCCTAAGGTCCACATAATAGGTACAACTTGTATTTTAGAAGTATGTGTTGGAACCAGTCTAAGTAGATTAGTTCAACTCTTGACCCAATTAGTTGGCCTCCTGTTCAGTCGATAGGTTTCTTGAATTGATAATATGGTTTTTGGTACAAGCGATGTCTGGACTCCTCCAGCCATTAGTTGTGCCACCATTCGATTGGTTCCTCCTATTGTCTAGCCTCCTCAATCCTCCAACTGATCGATTCGTCGTCTAATCTTGTCGGTTCATCTAGTGTAAAATACCATCTTTTTCCATCCTATTCCTATTTATCTTATTATATTATAATAGGGAAATCTCAAGTTATATTCGAGGGAAGCGTAGAAAGGAAAGAATTAGATACATTTATATATGGAAAAGAGAGTGAGGATCAATACACAAGCTAATTTATAAAATATCAAATAAACCAAACAACCACACACACAATCCATAGTGGTTTTGTCCATAATCATGGTTACATCCACCATCAAAATAATTTTAAGGATACACATAATAATTTCATATATATATCATAACATATATATAATACACATATTACTTTCATATATATATCATAACACACACACACACACACAGATATATATATATATATATATATATATATATATATATATATATATATATATATATATATATATGTGGGATCATATGTAGTATTTAATCGAATTAGAACATCAATAATATTAATATTCACATCTTTAGAAATAAAATAAATCTAATCATATTGATTTAAATGTAGATACACTATCAATTTATGTGACTCTGATACAACTATTTGAAAATTAGGGCAACAAAGAAGGTTGCAGAAATAAAAGAAGTTAATGCCCAATTCTCAAACCAACAGATCACGTCAACAACAATGTATCTAGGAAAGAGTGTAGCAAAATATATATAACTGATTCTCAAGAAAGTCCTGTGACAACTCTTACAATAGTGTTCTTCTTTCACAAGTTGTGCATAGACAACTGTCAGGGAGGCACCACCACACACAGTGGTGGTTGTAGTCCTCCTAGCATGTGTAAATGGCCTCCTTGCATCTATCCTAGTCCATGTGGACCACATGAACTCCTCATTGTGCTCCAAGGCCAACAAGAAGGAGTCTCCCTTTGAGTGTCACCATGCTAGCGTGACTTGATCTTTCTTTGTTGTCTCTCCCTTTTGGGATAAGACTTGCTCGTCAAATAACTAACCTTCTAGAATTCTTTTAAAGAACATGGTTTACACTAAATAAAGGAGATTAGGAATCACAAGTGTTGTGGGTTCTCAAATTGATTATATAACAGATACACCTCATATATCTAGGTGATGAATTGGTCATGCGATGAGCCAATAATCTAGATGATGTTGAGGGACCAAATTTTGGGTCATGGCTTGAGGCCATAAGATCCAAAATGACTTCAATGTGAACCAATTAAAGTATGACCTTATGGTAGCACTTGATTGGGATAAAACCCATACGTGCAATTGGGTCTTAAGAGTTAAGACTGACATGGATGACATTCAAAGAAAGGACCATGATTTCTAATGGAACTTGAATACTATGAGATTTGACATATGGATATTAAAACCAGATTCCTAGTAGGAATAACATGAGGTTGTGTACGTGACACAACCTGAAGGGTTTTATAATTCCATTAATGCAAATGCAGTCTATGTTACAAGAGATTGATCAATGTGATTGATTAAGTGCAAGAAACTCAGAACTGGAAGTCCTTACTTTAATTATATAGTCAAAAGGTTTGAATGATATATCAAATTAAAGACGGGGTATGTGATTACAAAGATTTAGTGGGCATATTCACATTCCACATGATGATGAGGAATGAAATGTTCTAAAATGGAAACTGGTGTGGAAATACCTTCTTTAAGGGAAGACGGAGAAATGTCCTATGTGATAGGAATAGAGATCTATAGAGATAGTAATCGAAAACCTCTTGACCTGGTAAAGAGAGAGCATACATTGGCAAACTATACTGAAGGGTTCAGTATGCACAGATTTAGTGGGAGAAAACTTGTCCATGTTACATGGAGTTAGTATCTCAGATGCCAAGTATCCCAAATTCTTACAAAGAATAGGAACACATATTTAGATAAGGATCTATCATGTATGCAATCATCCCATTATCTTGTATGACAAGAAAATATGCATTCATCATTTTGTATGTATTAGAGATGACAATATGATGTGCTCATCCTGTTAACTCGTATGTATTGGACATGACGAGTGGATGTATGTCTGCTTCCAGTGAGAGTCACTAGAATACTATGAAGAACTTGTTTGGTACTTATCAAGTACTAGTTATATGGTAATATAAGGATGAGTTGGGTGTAAAGAGTTACACTGATGCAAGCTTCCAAAATGACAGAAAATGATCACAAAAATATAAAATATAAAAGTGAACATGAGTTGATAAATGGAAATGTTCCAATTTAAAAGTTGTTTAATTCTAAAAGGGAATGTTGAGTATCCTTGTGTTATGAATAGAAGAGGATACTATACAGATCTAGAAGTTCATAGAGATGAACTTATAGATATTCCAACCATTGATGACAAGTAGTAATACTGAGTCAAACAATGGAGCTAAGTGTTAGGCAAGGAATATCATGGCACATATTATAGCAACTCCATCTCATACGATATGTCGTATAGTGAGGAGATGTGAAACATGCAATATACTAACTAAAGCAATGTTTTGCTAACTCACTGCATTAGCACTGGGGTAGATGAAACATGTGGGACATGTTGGAGATCACTGATAATATGATTTAAAGGTGATTGGATCACAATGCAAGTGGGATTCTGTTGGTATGTATGCCCTAAGAGCCAACCATATGATTATTGGATAGGGATACAATATAATTGATTTGATAAATATCAAAGGCAAGCTTCCAATTTATTTTGGTTCAATCAGTTATGAGATAATGATAGAGTAGAATGAATGTCTAAAGCATGACAATACTCAATGGTGTATGTCTTCAAGTTAAGGACCTGAAGAATGAGATCATAGAGATGCTAAGAGTTTGTACATTCTTGTTATGTCCCTAGTCGAATGTCATTGTGGAGGGTTGATATACAACAATGACACAACAAGACTAGAGTGTGTGTTGGTTGATGACAGAGTCTCATTAGTCATGATATGTGATATCAAACCAACAACATAGATACATGTTAGACAACATTGTATCAGACAGACCCACCATGAGAGTGATACATGGAACCATGACATGGTAGTCACAGTCAGCTCTCACAGTGATGGTAGTGATTGTAATTCTTAGACCTGGAATCACTGCACTCATCACATGTCATTGGGTATAATTGGAGCACCCTTACAGACTCTTCGAATGGGAAGTAGTCAAAGGCCTTATGAATCCATGATGTTGTTAGTATAATTGGAGTGAAATGACATAAAATATGGGCTCTTGTTTTGCTAAGAAATTAACTTGTTCATTCTTGTTTGCTATTTTTGTAATTTTTTTCAAATTATGCAAAGCTTATGTATATGTATCTTTTAGCCCTATACTAGGCACCTCGTATGCTTGACCCACCCTATTTTACGTATTTTATAGGTTCAGAGATGTCCAGAAGTTAATGGGCTTTGTGAGCTATGTCATGTGTACTTGTTGTAGATCCCTAGTATCTTTGAGAAGACTAGTAAAATTGTACTCTTGAACATGTAATTGAAAGATTATATTAAACAATGTTTCTTAATAATACTTGTTGAATGTTGAGATTATAATTGGTGCTTCTATCTTGTTATCTGTTCATGTATGCTAAGCTTTATGCTTCTACATTCTCACTATGATAATATCATTCTAGGGACGGGTGCCTAGGTCCTATCACCATTGACTTTATAGTCATTATGAGTTAGGATTTGGGTAACAAACGGTTTCGTGACATGTAGCATATGGTTTATCATTTGAGAAGGATTGTCGATCACTGGTAGGAACTAGAGTATAGATAAGGGGTAGGTAATATAACCATTGGGGGATAGTTTTAAATGATATTGAAGTTGTGGTATCCTAACATAATACATGACAAAGTGTGAAATTAAAAATTAATGTAGGGAACGATATCAGCCACAGAGTATCAATTTGTAGTCATGGATTACATGAAATTCTATTCCCAACTCTAAAGGACATACTTTAATAATATCATAAAGTTCAAAAAAAGACTTCCTAAAATGCAAGAAAAGGTTGTAAATATAGAATGTAACATATGTTTTCTTACTTATATTCATGTGAAAAGGAGAGCAATAATGGATAGTTTGTCTAGGAAGGTGGTTGATCCCCAAGAGTGACTATGAATTCAAATTTCTAAAAAAGTCCTAGTATTCAGCCAAGGACATGTGGATCTCTAACTTATGATGTCACTAGAGTTCCTTCATCATTCATTGTGGTGTATTGGCTACAGTGGTTTAGTGACATAGGAGATGTGGTGGGGTTAGTGTAAGAGATCATCAAACCCTATAAGAATATGATGATCTTGGTTATGAGTTCATACATGACCATCACAAGAAGTGATGGGTTACATTATCTCCTACATGTTATACATGTTGAAAGCCATGGAATTATTATAGAAAATTTCCATATAAGGTGCAAGCATAGTAAAATGGTAGATACCAAGGGGGCAATATCAATCTCAATATCAAAAATAACAACAATCGAAATAAAGTACTAATTGATCATCACTATCATGAGCATACTCAAGTACACATGGATCCATATCTCAAATACGTGTAGGTAGAGGATAAGGAAAAGTATCAAAGATAGGATGGGTTTATGTCTATACCATCCAGAAGGGGATGTATCACCTCAAGTTGTAACAGATCTAATGTAATGAAAATTATGTTACTACACCTACTGAATGTTTACTACATTATAGTAACACAAATTTAATTATAACTAAGTGAATTGATATCCAAAAGTCATTTATTTTGTACACCCATTATATGAAATAATTTTGAGATCCCAACAACGGAACCAATAATTCTATGAGAGTTATTCCCTATACATGAGTCATTATATGGTATTCATAGCATTCAAATTGATCTTCTACCACTTGAAATACATACATTCAATACATTTTTTAGTGTGGACTGTCTGAAAAGTAAAAGGATATATTAGATTGCTTCACCAGAGAAGTGGAATTCATGGATTGCGATAAAATTTGTTACTTTTTAGGATATTACCCACATGTATATATCTATTTTGACAATTTTAAAAATGTAAATAATATATGGCATGGTTGATAAGTATATAATTTTTAGTTTCTTAGATATTTGTAGTTTATCAAAGGTACTTGTAGTCATGGAGTATGTTGGTGTTTTCCTTGATAGACTAATAGGCTTACAACTACCGAGAGAAATCAAATTTTATCTATAAATGGGAAAATTAAACTTAAGGAAAGGTAGAAATATTTTAAGGATCATAATAGGATATATGATCTTTAAATGGTGTTTTGGACATATGTTTAAATTTTCACAAAGGCATGATAAAAGACAACCAACCTTTGAGAAGGTAGACTAGACTTTAATGGTTAATGGTAAAATATAATCTGACTGGTTGCTTGATAATTGCAAAACATCAAACAACATTTCAACAAGTCATACCATCTTTCAAGTAGTGTCCCAAGATTTTGTCGACGACCTATATTGTTGGTAGTGACCATATATGTGATAACCTAGATTTTTGAGTTTTAATAACTAATACAATAATTAGAGACAAGCATTCTATGTAAGATGTCCAAATACCAAATTGAGGAATTGGTTATACAATTATGGATTCCTTCACCCAAATTAGGTGATTGGAAATATGATGGAGGACTATGATGCCTAATTGAATTCAATTGTTAAATTTTGATTAATTAAATCCTCATGAGACCAATCATACATTTAGTGATCCAGTGAGTAGTGGACTAATTTTCTTGGAGGAATTATATATATATATAATTGAACCAATGTTAGAGTTTGATGTCAACCTTAATTATTTTTGGCTTATTAATTCCTCTTAATACCACCCCTAGTATCTTATAAAGTCAAATTACATGAAATATGACATATAGTCAATTGACATGGCCAACATTCGAACTTCACTCCCAAATTTATACCACATCTACATCATGACATTATAAAGCTTCTCCTAAGTTTTCATTGCAATTGGATTATCTAATTGAGAGATATAGGCAAATTCGTTCAATGTATATAATGCCCTTTTTACCCTAAATGGATCCTGACCTGAACCCAAATCCGATGGGAGGGACGACTGAGTCGTCCTCCTCACCCGCTTCCTGTGGATGCACAACTAGGCTGTTCTGCCGATTCTCAAACTCACACCTCTCTCTCGTATCTTGCTCAAACCTCGTCAAAGTTGGTTCCTCAGATCCGGCTTGACCTCCTCTTTCCAGCAAGCTCCAGAAATATCCCTAACAGCCAGGGATTAGGAAACGCCCAAATGTCGGCGCCATGGACCCATCGGCCACATTAGGGGAGGCAATGCTAGGCCTTGTGGTGTTTATTTAAGGCCACCCTCAGCTTCGCCAACCCTTCTTTCCCCTTTTTCGACCATCAATTCTGACAAAAATCACCTGCAACACCTCTCCCCTTGAGCTTGCCTCCTCCAACTGCTCTGACGCGGCATAGCACCTGCCCTGGGCCGCCCCGTCCTCCACATTTCCAAATCAACCCCTCCTCAAGGTATGCAAGGCCACGCAGAAGCTCACCAACCCTTCCTCAAGCTTCGAACACCCCCTCTCGCTCCCCTCATCTTCCTCTCCTCTGCGGCCGGCGACCTCCTCGCTGAACCTCGGCGGATCACCGCTCCAAGGGGAGCCACCCTCTGACAATCTGCCGTCCCTATCTGGTCCGACCTCGCGAAGGTGACCACACAAACAACTGCACGCTTGCCACACTGGACTGACCTCCTTTGCTCGCCGGAGGAGCTGGCATGCGGCGGCGCCCTTCTCCAAAGAGGAAACAGAGTACTCGCGTGCGAGATCGCGACAAAGGAAGAGAAAGAACCGGGTTCAGACGAGTCAGACCAGCCGACCCATCACAATAGACCGGGTTCAATACCCTCAAACCGGCCAGACCCCAGTAAAGCAAAGGAGCCGCGCCACCTAGACACGTGGCGAATTTTGATTGGCCGAACAAGGTAAATATCTCAGAAATTCTCAGATCTTGCATAATTCCTAGTAATTAGCTCGATTATAATAAAAATACAAACAAGGTACCATTATTCTCAAAAAAATTAGTAGAACAATATGAAACCATAATATCAGTCTTTTGATGAACTAGTCTTAGCAATATCATGTAAGATGATATACAGTTGTTTCATGGATAATAAATAGTAAACAATGGCCTAAAATTATGAGAACATGTCACTAGAGTCTTACTTATGTATAGAACGCATATGATATCAGATATGGTCATGTTATGACTCGAAATCATGTAATTTTCTTAATATGACTAATTAGGGCTGATAACCCTAAATAAAATGCAGTAAATGCAAACATGCTCAATAAATGGTGAAATTTACAGTGTAGGTTTATATCAGTAATCTAAAGCTAAGATGTAAATCAGATATCAGTGAGATGTATATAATTCATGTTATATGAAGATGAATATTAATACATGGTTTAGAGCCCTAATCTAGATTAATGATGTAACCTAGGGTTAATATGTGCACAAAAATAGAATATGGAACCTAGTATTCAGATAATGGATCATAATCTGGAGAATGACATCATTAAGATAAATATAAGACAATAATGCAAGTAAACGTTGGAATATCCTAATGAGATAATATAAACCCTAATGAACACAACTAGGGCTAAGATGATGAGAATCTAATGCTAGTATATGATTTTGTTATTAATCAGGTACTGACCAGTTTATCTAGATGATCATGGATATGATTAGGAATCTCTTAACTCAGGTACGTGGGTTTTATTAAGTATAAGACTAGTTTTCATGAATGCATAATGATATGATGTACTTTGGATGCTTTTGTTTGCATATAAATTCTTGGATGTGTATTAGTAGTATATGCTCCGCAAAACATTATAGAACATAAAAGAATGTGGATGGTTTGTAGCTACTGAGTGGATATATGCTCTCTCTCTCTCCCTCAATCCTCTCTCTCTCTCTCTTCCTCTAAATATAAGGTCGTCACTCGGTCCCCATAGCCCAAGGGGCGGGGAAAAATGAAGTGCGACATCTCTCTCTCTCCTCTGAATATAAGGTCAACACTCGGTCCCCATAGCCCAAGGGGCGGGGAAAAATGAAGTGTGACACCACTTAGTAGTACAAACGCATCAAAAGGAATCTAAAAATGTGTTTACCTGATTATCGCTTTAAATAATGTTTTCTTTTACTCTTTCTTTCTCAAGATTATTTCAATTATGCAAGCATATTAGTATGTATCTTTCTACCCACGTGCACAACACCTTGTGTGTTGATTCGTTGTTTCACATATGTTTTAGGTTCAGAGCTAGCTTGGGATAAAAGACGGGAAGTGAGCAATTGTCCAGGTTGTACCTATTGTCTAAGATCCTGGTTTAGCATACATGTTCTTAGACTGTAGAATTTTCATTCAATATGTAATTGTAAACTATTGTGTAATAAATTCATGTTGTATAAATTTACATGTTGAATGTTGAGAATGTGATGGTTGTATGTTTATGTATGCGTGTTATGCTTCCGCATCACTTTCTGATATGATTGGATGATGTTTTCGGATTCTGACATCTTATTCCCAATAGGGTTTGGAGAAATCAAAATCTGGGGACGTCACAGTTGGTATCAGAGCATGAACAATAGCTACACCTAACAATTGCTCACTATGAAATATTAAACCTAAATCTCACCTTTCACTTTAAACCTTAGAAACTTAGTAAGTTGCTCTATAGGAATAAGGTTTGACTTAGCCTCTAGGTTAGAACCTAGATGTTCGAGAACTAGGTTTAGACAAGTGTCTGAGACCCTTTCCATATAGAGCTCATATGTATTGGGTAGCTACACTAGTCTACACCATGTTCTCACCATTTCATTAGGTTAAATGACACCAGACTATCTACTGTGTGTTGGACACTCGAGTTTACTGGTTTGGTTTTGTTTCCCAATCGGCTCGCACCTCGACAGTTTTTCTCTGACGTCTTCTTTCTCGGAGAAAAACTATATAATATTTTATTAGATATATGTAAATATAAAAATGTGTCCATCACACAGGAGAGTAGTGGGTGTTCATGCAACCTAAGTGAAAGGGAGTGACATCAGTCTAGAAGAGAGAGTAGTCTAGATTAGATGTCTAGAGCCGTATCAATATATGTGATACATAGTGTAGATGATAGAATGGTAGTTGATATAAGCATGGATGATCTTATTTAAGTTCTACCTCTAATGATATAAGTTGCTTTATAAGGATTTAAGTTGTATATGACCTAAATCAAATTTTGAAGAATCTAAGCTAAGTCTTGATAATGAATGTGCATCCTATTTTCTTATTTAAGATGAGCTAAGTTAAAATATGGTTGAATATGCATGAGCCTCAAGCTCTTTTACAAAGGAGGACCCCCAGTGTTAGGAAAAGATACGTGGTGAACTCCAGAGAGGGTGAGATCCATAAGGAGAGGGTCATAGGACCTACCCTACAATATATGAAAATATGAGATATATGTGATATGATGTGTCTTAAGCTGGGTTACTTCTGAGTAGATGAGTTGTGTCCTTATGCATGATTCAAATCTATATATGAGAATTGGGTAAAATAAAAAGATGGGTAGATGACCCATATGATAAAGTCAATCCTTTGGCTGAGTTAGGTCCTAGCTGGAGTGACGTATTTTGTGAATCTCATCATTAGTTGCAAGTGAGGTAATATATGAACTCTAGTTATGAGAGTATGATGCTTTGTGCAAAAGATACTCGAAATACATGTTCTCCCTTCTTTTTCTCTTTCTTAATATACGATGATAGAAACCTCACTTGAGCTATATAGATGATTTATATATGAGGAGTCACTCGTATAAGCTTGACGTATTCTATATTCCCCCTATATCATACATGTAGTACCAAAGATTGAAATCATGATAAGTTTGACTTCAAAATATTCTCTTCCCCTTCATATGAAATACGAAAGATATGATGTTGAGATCATGGGATAAACTTAGTATATTCTCTTTTTTCCCTTCACATAATACATGCAAGACATAAAAAGTTGAACTCATGAACTTGATATAAAGATATTTTTGGATCATAGGATATATGATCAAAAATATAGTTCGTAATTTTGATCCTCCTCAATGTATGCTTCTAAGTTGAGTATGAATATCACACCATAGGGTGAAACCCTAATGGTCAAACATGTTACGTAAGCCCTTCTTAAGTAGAAAATCCTAATATCAAGGATGAAGATAAATCTCCTCTAATGCTGAAATCATTGTAAGATGTTGATCATAAGACATATTAATGATGTTAGATTCGAACAATCTAAATACCATGGCATATAAATGAATTCCTCTTGAACTTTAAAAGTATGAACAAAACCCGTATCCTTAGGAGTGATGTAATCCTAAGATATCAAGATGTCATGTTATGGCCAAGACTTTAAGTGATGATTCCACATATATAAGGTGCGGTGGACACACCCAAGAATCTCTAGACCCTAAGCTGACAACTTAGAGTGCATATAACTATGATGGTCTTAGAACCTAAGAAATGATGATATACGTGAAGTTGAACTCCTAAATAGCCTCTTAAGGATGTGATTAGTTGAATTTCGAGGACGAAATTCCAAATAAGGTGGGGTGAATGTGATAACCTAGATTTTTGAGTTTTAATAACTAATACAATAATTAGAGACAAGCATTCTATGTAAGATGTCCAAATACCAAATTGAGGAATTGGTTATACAATTATGGATTCCTTCACCCAAATTAGGTGATTGGAAATATGATGGAGGACTATGATGCCTAATTGAATTCAATTGTGAAATTTTGATTAATTAAATCCTCATGAGACCAATCATACATTTAGTGATCCAGTGAGTAGTGGACTAATTTTCTTGGAGGAATTATATATATCTATAATTGAACCAATGTTAGAGTTTGATGTCAACCTTAATTATTTTTGGCTTATCAATTCCTCTTAATACCACCCCTAGTATCTTATAAAGTCAAATTACATGAAATATGACATATAGTCAATTGACATGGCCAACATTCGAATTTCACTCCCAAATTTATACCACATCTACATCATGACATTATGAAGCTGCTCCTAAGTTTTCATTGCAATTGGATTATCTAATTGAGAGATATAGGCAAATTCATTCAATGTATATAATGCCCTTTTTACCCTAAATGAATCATGGCATGAACCCGGATCCGATGGGAGGGACGATTGAGTCGTCCTCCTCACCCGCTTCCCGCGGATGCACAACCAGGCTGTTGTGCCGATTCTCAAACTCACACCTCTCTCTCGTATCTTGCTCAAACCTCATCAAAGTTGGTTCCTCAGATCCGGCTTGACCTCCTCTTTCCAACAAGCTCCAGAAATATCCCTAACATCCAGGGATTAGAAAACGCCCAAATTTCGGCGCCATGGACCCGTCGGCCACATTAGGGGAGGCAATGCTAGGCCTTGTGGTGCCTATTTACGGCCACCCTCAGCTTCGCCAACCCTTCTTTCCCCTTTTTCGACCATCAATTCTGACAAAAATCACCTGCAACACCTCTTCCCTTGAGCTTGCCTCCTCCAACCGCTCTGCCGCGGCATAGCACCTACCATGGGCCACCCCGTCCTCCACATTTCCAAATCAACCCCTCCTAAAGGTATGCAAGGCAACGCGGAAGCTCACCGACCCTTCCTCAAGCTTCCAACACCCCCTCTCGCTCCCCTCATCTTCCTCTCCTCCGCAGTTGGCGACCTCCTCGCTGAACCTCGGCGGATCACCGCTCCAAGGGGAGCCACCCTCTGACACTCTGTCGTCCCTATCTGGTCCGACCTCGTGAAGGTGACCACACAAACAACTACACACTTGCCACACTGGACTGACCTCCTTTGCTCGCCGAAGGAGCTGGCATGCGGCGGCGCCCTGCTCCACAGAGGAAATAGAGTACTCGCGTGCGAGATCGCGAGAAAGGAAGAGAAACAACCGGGTTCAGACGAGTTAGACCGGACAACCCATCACAATAGACCGGGTTCAATACCCTCAAACCGGACGGACCCCAGTAAAGCAAAGGAGCCGCGCCACCTAGACACGTGGCAAATTTTGATTGGCCGAACATGGTAAATATCTTAGAAATTCTCAGATCTTGCATAATTCCTAGTAATTAGATCGATTATCAGAAAAATACAAGCAAGGTACCATTATTCTCAGAAAAATTAGTAGAACAATATGAAACCATAATATCAGTCTTTTGATGAACTATTCTTAGCAATATCATGTAAGATGATATACAGTTGTTTCATGGATAATAAATAGTAAACGATGGCCTAAAATTATGAGAACATGTCAGTAGAGTCCTAATTATGTATAGAATGCATATGATATCAGATATGGTCATGTTATGACTCGAAATCATGTAATTTGCTTAATATGACTAATTAGGGCTGATAACCCTAAATAAAATGCAGTAAATGCAAACATGCTCAATAAATGGTGAAATTTACAGAGTAGGTTTATATCAGTAATCTAAAGCTAAGATGTAAATCAGATATCAGTGAGTTGTATATAATTCATGTTATATGAAGATGAATATTAATACATGGTTTAGCACCCTAATCTAGATTAATGATGTAACCTAGGGTTAATATGTGCACAAAAATAGAATATGGAACCTAGTATTCAGATAATGGATCATAATATGGAAAATGACATCATTAAGATAAATATAAGACAATAATGCAAGTAAACGTTGGAATATCCTAATGAGATAATATAAACCCTAATGAACACAACTAGGGTTAAGATGATGAGAATCTAATGCTAGTATATGATTTTGTTATTAATCAGGTGCTGACCAGTTTATCTGGATGATCATGGATATGATTAGGAATCGCTGAACTCAGGTACGTGGGTTTTGTTAAGTATAAGACTAGTTTTCATGAATGCATAATGATATGATGTACTTTGGATGCTTGTGTTTGCATATAAATTCTTGGATGTGTATTAGTAGTATATGCTCCGCAAAACATTATAGAACATAAAAGAATGTGGATGGTTTGTAGCTACTAAGTGGATATATGCTCTCTCTCTCTCCCTCAATCCTCTCTCTCTCTCTTCCTCTAAATATAAGGTCGGCACTCGGTCCCCATAGCCCAAGGGGCGGGGAAAAATGAAGTGCGACATCTCTCTCTCTCCCCTCTGAATATAAGGTCGACACTCGGTCCCCATAGCCCAAGGAGTGGGGAAAAATGAAGTGTGACACCACTTAGTAGTACAAACACATCAAAAGGCATCTAAAAATGTGTTTACCTAATTATCTCTTTAAATAATGTTTTCTTTTACTCTTTCTTTCTCAGGATTATTTCAATTATGCAAGCATATTAGTATGTATCTTTCTACCCACGTGCACAACACCTTGTGTGTTGATTAGTTGTTTCACATATGTTTTAGGTTCAGAGCTAGATTGGGATAAAAGACGGGAAGTGAGCAATTGTCCAGGTTGTACCTATTGTCTAAGATCCTGGTTTAGCATACATGTTCTTAGACTGTAGAATTTTCATTCAATATGTAATTGTAAACTATTGTGTAATAAATTCATGTTGTATAAATTTACATGTTGAATGTTGAGAATGTTATGGTTGTATGTTCATGTATGCGTGTTATGCTTCCACATCGCTTTCTGATATGATTGGATGATGTTTTTGGATTCTGACATCTCATTCCCAATAGGGTTTGGAGAAATCAAAATACGGGGACGTCACAATATAGTCCGACCAAAATTTGATAAAATCGGACAAACTTTTATTCTAATAAAATAGACATAAAAACCCAACAATTTAATTTCATTCGAAGCTTATAATAACCCAACCTTAACTCCTCATAACTCGAGAACATCTTACACACCTTTTCTCACCATTATTCACACTCACTTGCAAAGTTTGTACTTGGAGGAAGATTAGTGAAGATCAGAGCTTTTCTAAGGGATATCAACATAGGGTTATCTCTAAGATTATTTATGGCTTGAACTAAAATAATGATATTCCTTATTTCCACTTTTATTCTTCTATCTTTGGTCATTCATCCTCTATGTCAATATCCTCTAATTTTAAAAAAATGATCTCATGGCATTCTTTCTCATCATGAAACCTTTATTCTAAGAAATTCGGCAGATCTAGAGGAGTAACTTACTACTATTTTGTGTTGTAAAAGAAATTCATTTCTAAAAATGGTGGAATAATGAATTTTAAAATTTTCTACTCAGATATTAGTAGATAATTACATCAAAAAACAACTATGTATTGTTTCATGTTGCTAATACTATATCATGGGAATCTTTTATTCTACATATATATTGGATCTAAGAGGACAATGGAAATTATGGATCTATTATTTTTTTAATGATATTGATATAAACAACAAATATATAAAGTCATAACTATTGTTTATGAATCCCTAATAACTTATTATATATGTTACACATTGATTATCCCTTAATTCATGGATATTGTTGAAAAATGAATAGAATCATATTACAACATTAAATTTAGAAGGAATGCGAGAAATACAATTTTCTTTGTTGAGAGTAGATGAAGAATGTGATAAAATCATATATATATATATATATATATATATATATATATATATATATTATTGTAACCATTAGTTACACACTACAAGATTCTGATCTCATAGATGTTGTTATGACTTGACAAGGTCTACAAATACAATGTTAATGTCAATTAATATGAATCATATTATTGTTCCTAAAATAAGTTACATGAATAAAGATGATTAATATGAAAAATCTAAGAAGATATAATCTAATGTCACCTTGATCACCTTCTATAATGATCACATGGGAAGGGGTAATGTCATTTCTATAATGGATTATAAGCAATACGAATACGGCTTGGAGGCTGATTAAATCATTAGGACTAATATATGGTGGTTAGGGGGAGACACATGTGTGAGACACACCCTAATTCCCTTATTGTGAAAAGAGGAACGGATATTTGGAACTCACCAAGGTGGGATAGAGAGATAATCATGATAAATGTATTTAATCAATGATTTAACATGAGAAATAGTAATGAGAAATGAGGAATGAACCAACCTAGTACCATTGTGTTGGAATTTGAATGTAGAGATGTGCTAACTCCTATATTTCCTTGTATAACCCTGGGCTAACTTAGCATTCCTTGGGTAGGTAAGCACAAATGGTGAGTCATTCTTGTGAAAGTGTTTTGGCATTTTCTAGTAAGTTTAGTAGATATAGAGTAATTTCACAGAATATTTAGAAAATAAAAGGCTAATAGTTAGAAATGGTAGATTTTACTTCAATTTTTTACTTTTCTCAGTTTGTAGTTTTTAGTTTTTCCAAACATTTTTCTAGAAATTGATAATATGTTTCCTCAGTCAACAATAATGATTTATCATGTATTATAATTTCTATTAGTAGAATTATTAAATATGAAATTGTATTCATTGTTATTATGTATTTATATGCACTCAAACAATGTCTTATATTCAAATATAAAACTTATAAGGCTTGAGGAGTAATCTTATGTTCCATATATTAGTACAAAATCTCGATATATTTATAGTAGGTGATTTGTGTGTGTGCATCATGTCATGTTTGTATAACATTATAATTTTGGGGTTTTTGGGCATATGTGGGTGCTAATTATGAAGGCTATAAAATAACCATAAATGAATTGTCTAAATACTTTTGGGTTTATATGTCGTGGATGATAAGAGTTTGCAACAACTTTATTCTAGCCACAAAATGTGATGGTCCAGCAAATGCCTCTATTGCAAGACTATCCCATGGAATAATTATTTTTGTAATCCAAATGGACCATGTATTAAGACAAAAAATGCATCATTAAGATCCAATGAGGGATATAAGTAGGTCATACTAGAATATAAGGAATATAAGAGTGTTTGACTTGACAATGACTTCCAATCTGTATGAGGAGTGTATCAACCCTTGGCTCTATCCCATAGTAGATTAACTCTTAGACCATTATCAAGGTATAACAAATGCTCCATTGAGTGTGGAAGCAAAGATATTTTTCACACGCAATGGAAAATCTTGACGAAAACACTACGAAAATAGTCACGACATTACGTTTATTAAAAGATTGTTTACAACATCTTACAAGTTACATTTGACATTTACACAAAAAATGCAAATGTACTGACTAAAAGGATATTCAATAGGTGCATCATGAACAATTACACACATCCTCATCTTAACATGTGTTATGGTCTAAACCTAAAATTGTAAAAAAATACTGGAATGGGAACAAAAACCAATGTAGTACATGATTATGGTTGGCAATAAGGCATATATAAGTTTAGCAAGATCAGACTTAATTCTTATCATCTTAATTTTCAAACTTCATCTTTTTTTTACATATTTACTTTAAGTATATGGTTAAGGTGGAATTACACCCAAGATTATATTTGTCCATGCCAGCTTAAAGCCTCCGCATCAGGCTATACCACAACAAATGTTTGCTTGAGGGTGGTAAGAGTTATATATCTCCATGGGATATAGTATATACAATCAACTTATATCATTATGTACTTGATTGTAAAACATAAATTATGTGATTTATTCTAATCTAGGAATCAACATTTGAAATCCAAATACATGTGATTGAGAGCATTAAATGCATTCCAACCAATTAAATTTCATAATCAAATATTTGATTTAATCAAGAGGAATGTCACACATATAATCAAACTAGACAAGATGTATATTAAGAGGATATTCATGTACTTGATTTAGTGCCCTGTCATAACCTCCTGGATTCAACAGAACTCTGATCAACACCTAGAAAAGGAAATGTAACCACAACACATACCAAACCATACTTCACTACTACAGAAATGGCTTATAAAGTCACTTTTTCAGGTGTCGGTTGTATACAAAAACTGACACCTAAATTCTACAGTGTTGGTTGATAACATAAACCAACATCCAGTATAATAAGGTCAACCAGACACGGGTACCACTTTTATTAAGTATCGGTTAATTAATAAACAACTGACACCTAAACTCAACCGCCAAACCCAAAATTCCAGCGAAAAAATTGGCTCCAAAATTTTACAAAAGGCGTCGGTTCATAGCTAAATAACCGACGAATAAAGGGTGTTTAGTTGTCGGTTTTTAATAGCCGACACTTATTGTCAACTTAATAGCTCACCAGCCCGACCGATTCTTCCCCTTTCCCTTTTTCATTTCCGATTTCCTTAGCTCTGGCGATTTCTTGCTCCCTGCCGCCGCTCCCTGCCGTTCGTGCTCCACCGCCGTGCTCCGTCACCGCCGCTCCTTCCTCTGTGCTCGCCGCTCGTCGTCGTCGCCACAAGAAGCAGTCACCGCCCACCCGCCCGCCGGCCACCGTCTCCGCCGTCGCCGGTAGCAGCTAGGTCTCCTAGCCTCGCCGCCCTCTCTGCCGCTCCTCTCCTCGCCGCCGGCAGCTGCTAGGACTTGTTCCGGCCACTGCTCCTCTTCCCTCAAGGTGCCCGCCCTGCCTTCTTCTTCTTCCTCTGCTCCTCTTCCCTCAAGGTGCCCGCCCTGCTGCTGGGCGTTTTTTTTTTAATTTATTTACTTCCTATGAGAATCAGTTTTAATTAGGGCTCATACATATATTGATGTACATAAACCTGTTAGAATAAATGCTAAAAAGGTGTGATTTTAGGGTTTAGGTACTGATTTTGTGCTTCTACTGAGCTGAATCCTCTATTGTCTATACAATACATGTTCTATGATAAGCCTTAGTTAATTTAATATGCATACTTTGTATGTAAGACATAGTAATCGGGTACTGCTGTATATCCAAGTAAATTACATGTAACTAATCATGACATAGATTTTAGAATGCATACTTTGGTTAAATGTACTGCTGTAATTTTTGATCAAGTGATGATATGTAAATGTAGCAATAAGTTAGTAAGGTATCAATGATAAGTCTGTTGTAATGTGATGCAAAATAGTTATTGTATCATGCATATATACTTAATACTTTTTTGTTTTATAGTTGTATAGGGTGTTTTATGTGTGGCAAGTCTATTGTTTAATAGTTTAGCTATAATCATTGTTTAATAGTTTAGCTATATTCTTGGTGAGAATCCTAATCACCCTTCTTTTGCTTAATGATGAACTGTAATGCACACATGTGACATGCTTGGAATGTAAATGATGAACTTTTCCCTAAATGGAAACAACTTATATATATTCAGATCTTAATAATTCCATGAAGTGCACATTATCTTACTCATGAAAAGTATGTGTATAATGTAGGATTAGTTCCATATAATGGTTCTATTTTAGTAAGCACCTAGAAACCCATCCAAGATTTACTCATTAGGAGTAAATCTTGGATAGTCCCCGGTTTGGGACTGTTCTTGAACACCTAATCTCACTTATGATGTAAGTGTATAATGTGTATTGGGTTTTCGAGAAAATTTCGGTAGCATTTCCTCATTTGTTCTCTAAGTACATATGTAAACTTCTTTTCAAGCTATCATGTCTACCACAATAAAGTTGGTTATGACAAGCAATAAAAGGTTAACTGATGTTATACAACTTTTTCTGAAAATATATAACATCGTTATATGTACTTACACTTTGTTAATACTAATATTATGCAGTCTCTGTCCACCCATAACAGTCACTATGAACTGGGCCTCTATGTCAATGTTAACGTTCCCTATTGAAGAACAATTGGACATCATCCTAGATGATCGTTCCTTAAACCAATTGGTCATACCCAAACATTGGCATTTTCTAAAAGGAAGACACTACATGCCTGGTAAAGTGACCCTAACTTTTGGCAATTATTCACATGTTATCGAGGTTGAGTATGATTTGGCGGGAAATCTTGTATCAAAATTTGGTTGGCGTGATTGGATTGGAGAGCTGCATGTGGTCCGTTGGAACATGCTTTTTCTTCATCCAGTTGGCCATAATTCCATCAAAGTTTGGATAACCAACAACAACTGTGAGACCCCCGATCATCTTCTGCGGTATGAGCGCACAGCGTCGGATATCATCTATGAGGAATCTGAATCTGAGGCCCCTGTCAGTTCAGATTCGTCTAAATACAGTGAGGAGCTTCGTGACACAGCTTCATCATCAAAAAGAAGTTACTGATGCATGTGGGACCATGTTGGTGTAGTATTTAGTTGTCTATCTATCTAGACTTGTCTGTATTAATAGTTTTTTTAATTATGCGCATGTTTAGGGGTACACCAACCCCTTTGTTTAGTTACTATTTAGGGGTACACCCCTTTGTGTGGATGTAAAAAGAGATTAATGAATGGAACTGAAAGTTGCTACATGAATGCTTATAACTGAAGTGTGTGTTCCCATGAATGTTCCCATTTGCATGATTACACTACTATTTTCTCATATTGTATAGTCTATTTTAATATGAGGTCATACTTACTTATATCTTGCTTAATGATGAACTGTAATGCACACATGTGACATGCTTGGAATGTAAATGATGAACTTTTCCCTAAATTGCCAATCATGCTTTTAAAGACATCAATAATCACCCTAACTTGAAGAACTAGGATTTTAGGTATAAGAATGACAACACATTATTTGTTGGCCTAGAAACCCGTCCAAGATTTACTCATTAGGAGTAAATCTTGGATAGTCCCCGGTTTGGGACTGTTCTTGAACACCTAATCTCACTTAGGATGTAAGTGTATAATGTGTATTGGGTTTTCAAGAAAATTTCGGCAGCATTTCCCCATTTGTTCTCTAAGTACATATGTACTTGGAGAACAGCGGGAAAATGTTGTCGAAATTTTCTTGAAAACCCAATACACATTATACACTTACTAGTGAGATTAGGTGTTCAAGAATGGATAGGTGGTACACATTTATTATATATAATAATGACATCACATGCATTTGTTAACCCTAGACCCTAATCTTGTCCTAATATATACTTGTTTTCTCTTTGATCATAGAATGGATAGATCATGGATGTCAATTCGCAATCGCTGCACCCCAGAGTTTATTTCTGGTCTTGACCAGTTCATTAGATTTGCCGAGGAACATAGGAAACAACTTGGAGATAGGTTCTACTGTCCATGTAGGCATTGCGGTAACAACTTGAAAGTCAACACTGGTGACGAAATCAAAACTCATGTCATGTGCAACGGGATTATACAAGGCTATACAGAATGGCACTAGCATGGAGAGATTTCAAACCCGAAACCAGTGGATGTCGATAGCAGTGCTTGTGTGGAAGAAGAAATTGCCTACGATGACGTAGATGTGAATTAACCAGTTCCAGTAGACATCGTTGATGCGATGCTGGATAGTTGTGGGGTAGAGCACACCGATCCACCTCCCATTTTTAGAAACATTGTGCATGATGTTGAGATGCCGTTATACACAGGTTGTACTAAGTTTACGAAGCTTAACGTTGTGTTGAGATTGTAAAAGTTGAAAGCTAACAATAGATGGAGCGACAAAAGCTTCATGTCATTGCTGTCTTTGTTGAAAGAAATGCTTCCTGAAGGAAACGAGCTGCCAATCTCAACATACCGGGTAAAGAAATTGTTGTGCCCAATGGGAATGGATGCCAAGAAGATACATACATGCCCTAATGATTGTGTATTATTTCAAAAGGACTATGCGGATTTGAAAGATTGTCCAAAATGTGGTGCGTCACGGTATAAATTGACGACTTCGGGGGAGTCCAAAATTGGTTCTCCTGCCAAGGTGATGTGGTATCTACCTATAATATCACAGTTTCAATGCTTGTTTGCCAATCCGATAGATGCGAAGAATTTGAGGTGGCATGCAGATGTTAAGAAAAATAATGATGGGATCCTATGACATGCATCTGATTCCCCACAGTGGAAGAAGATTGATGTATTGTACCCTGAATTTGGTGAAGAAGTCAGGAATCTAAGACTTGGGCTTTGTACAGACGGGATGAATTTGTACGGGACATTGAGCAGCCAACATAACACTTGGCCAGTCATGCTTGTTATATACAATCTTCCTCCCTGGCTGTGTATGTAAAATAAGTACATAATGCTGTCGTTGTTGATATCGGGCCCTAAACAACCTGAAAATGACATCGATGTTTATCTTGAACCTCTGATTGATGACTTAAAGAAACGCTGGGGTGAAGGTGTGATGACCTATGATGCTTTACGAAGAGAGACATTTCGTTTGCATGCTATGTTGTTTTGCACTATTAATGACTTTCCAGCATATGGGAATTTGTCTGGATATAGTGTCAAAGGAGCTAAAGTGTGTCCTATATGTGAAGATAACACTGATTCAACAAGACTAAAACATGGCGGTAAGAATGTATATCTCGGTCATCGAAGGTTTCTTCCAAAATTCCATCTGTATCGTAGGAAGCGCAAAGCATTCAATGGATTGAATGAGGAACGTAGTGCACCTAAACATATACCGGGGGAGGTTTTTTATGAAAGAGTAAAAGACTTTGTCAATGAATTTGGTAAGAGATCACAATGTACTACACAGAGTGACAATTCTTCATTCAAGAAGAAGTCAATATTTTGGGAACTTCCTTATTGGAGTTCTTTGACAGTCAGACATTGTATCGATGTAATGCACGTTGAGAAAAATGTCTGTGATAGCATCATTGGTACTCTGTTAAATATACCAGGTAAGACTAAAGATGGGATAAAATCCAGACTGGACCTACGTGAAATGGGAATAAGGTCAGAATTAAAAGAATTACATGAAATGGGTAATAAAAGAACATACTTACCTCCCGCTCACTACTACAGAAACCCCATTTGGCGTCGGTCTTTTAACCCCATTTGGCGTCGGTTTCTGACCGACGCCTATGTGGGCGCCGCTAAAGGTCGAATATTTCGGCGTCGGTTTTTTAACCGACGCCTATTTAACCTATAGGCATCGGTCTTTTAGTAGACAACCGACGCCAAAATGGTTCGCGCCACAGAAAACGGCGTCATCTAGGGAACTTTCTGCATCGGTGATTTACTAAAAAACCGACGCCTATAGGTTAAATAGGCGTCGGTCTTTTAGTTGATAACCGACGCATAAAGTGTCCTAGATGACGCCGTTTTCTGTGGCACGAACCCTTTTGGCGTCGGTTATATACCAAACGACCGACGCTTTGTTGTTTAAATAGGCGTCGGTTCGATACGAATATCCGACGCCATTTCCAGGACTGATTTGGCCACATCAGGCGTCGGTTATCAATAAATAACCGACGCTGTATGTCTTTGCTGACGGTTTTCATTAAATAACTGACGCCTATTTATATTTTTTTTCATATCAGTTTGCAGGCCTGCTGTGGCTGGTCAGCAGGATGAGAACCTGCAGTTCAGTTTTCTGAACTGCAGGTTTACGACATCCATTGATATCAGCCTACAAACAGGCCGCAAACCTGCAAAAGTCACAAAGAAAATTTCACACAAGTACATACATGTACATACATTCAGACATCAATTCAATTCTCACATTCACACATATAGAAACATTCAAATACATGTATTAACATTCAAAAATATTCATTTACAAAGTATCATTCATTATCGCTATCAACATCCCAATTATATCTTACAGTTGCCACTGCTTGTATGGCTTTTGCCCATTCTTCTCTTACTTCATTTAATGCTTCCATCGTATATGGAGCATGTATATTTTTTAAGCATTTACCTTTAGTGTTGTCAGTTTTAAACACCTGCAAAGAGAATGATGTATATATATAAGTAATAATATAAAAATAAGATAAGATTGATATATTGCATACTAACTAATGAGACTATATATAATACCTCATGTATGGTATCGATGTCCAATGCGGCATATTTGATAATCATCTGCATAAATCGCATCACATAGTATGTGCATGCCCAACCATTGTCTTGTGTAGCACACTATAAATTGAAACATACAAAATAATACAACTAAGCACAATTCACATCAATAATATATATATTCGAGTCGGGAACTTACTTGTACGTTCTGCCTATTTATTGGTTGGTTCTTTTTCCTTGGGACCGTTCCTCCAGCCTTTTTGAATGCATCTAAACCCCTACATGTTAATATAACACAATAAATTGCATAAGTAAATAGTAATGTAATAAAAGATGTTAACAGATATAAAAATGAAATATTTCTCACCAGAATAATGGCATTCTCATTACGTGTCCAATTTTAGGGTTCAATGTACTCCCCGCAGGATCTAGATAATAAACAGTGAATGTCCCGGGGACAATAACTAGTAACTCCCAATGTCTACCGCTAGAGGTAAGAAGTTAACAATTAATAACTCAAAATGCAAAATAAAAATGGAATTTTCTTAAGTCCAAATTATAAATAAAGTAAACTTACTTGACATTGAATGGAGCTATTATTATCGTCTTCTTTTGCTGACCAAAAATTGTAAAAGCATCTATACAGTATTGTTGAACATTATCAGGGTCTTTAGCTACCAAACTAATCAATGATGGAATCAAAAATCCCAAATGATCAAATGCAAATTGTTTGCAATGATCTTCGACTAAGTAGCTGCAAAACATATAGGCATATGCATTAATATATAAGAAACCAGATCACCGGATCTTACACAAGGTATATGGATGTATAAACAAGATCTCACCTTATCCATGTCTCTATCATTGATGTATTCAGCCAATCATACATAAACAGCTCAATAATATCTTGTATAAATAAAGAGCTATCGTATGATTGACCTACATAATCTGCATCTAAAGAAATAATTATAGGGCAATGTACATTATGTGCCCGTAGCCAACATGCCATTCCCCTACAAGCAGGACCTAACGGGTATGTTAGGTCAGTTGGAACCCAATCGGGTAATGCGGGAAGTGGAAGTGGAGGCCTAGGTGCTCCTGGTGTCTTCTTTTTAACCTTTACATATAATTTCAGATCAGTTGACATCATATATACACATTAACAGTCTAAATCAATGTAAATTTATCTTACAATTTCAGTCGTGTAGACAACATCTGCTTTGGGCCACAATATCACCCTGCCTTCTGCATCAGCAAGTCTATCAATATCCGGGTGGGGATATGGCAATGTAGCTTCTCTCCAATCAGGTAACACACGTATCGGGCTCACACGAACGTAGCCATGTGGCATTGGAGTCCCGTGAAACATTGCCCCAGGAAGGGACGGGTAAGCCTGCGCCTCTGCAACAACGTAGTCTTGCATTCTTAAGCGGCATGGCTTCAATGCCTACAAATTTACGTAAAGAATATTATACATATATACATATCATCTTGAAAACATAACAACTTGAAAAGACTAACTACAATGTCATAAACAATACTTACAGCAGACGTGCTAGGCGATGGGTCTCCAGGATTACTCGCAGTCTGTGCATCAGGAGAAGAGTGGGTCGCCATAGGCGTATTGGAAGCCTGAGATGCCTGCCACCGCAGCAATTCTTCCTTGACCTTCTCAGAAACTACATCGTTGACCTTCTTAGCAACTAAATCCTCAACTCTCTTATTCTCCTATACATGGATAAAAGAAACAATAGCTTCTTATTAATGAATTTCCTTTTGCAGTAACATTCTAAAAAAAGAATAGGTTACCTCTTCTTGAGAAATTCCCGCTCTGGGTTTGCGCTGGGATGGCCCAAAGAATGCTTTGATGCCAACACCAGCGCCGACACCTCTAACACGTCCAGGATGCTCTGGGTTACCCAGAGCAACTGTCAATTCATCCCTTGTGCCCTGAGGGATGAACGTGCCTTGTTTCCTCTGCTCGTGCAGCTCCCGCTAATCACCATAAACAGAAATTGGTAAGTTAACACCACAAATAATCAATATTCAAACGATTTCTCTAAGAGTGTTATTTTACCATTTTTGCAGCCGCCTCAGCAGTTACAGGCTTCTTTATTTCACCCTTCTTGTTTTGCCTGCCAGCTATCCAGATATCATGGCAAGGCATGGGTGTGGCAGACTCCTGAGTAGGAGCAGACTCCTGAGTAGCCGCAGACTCCGCCTGTAGTCTTTGGCGAACGCTTGCATAGCCTTTTGGACCCATAGTGTGGTCATGCACATTCAGTGCACGTCTTGCTTTTTGTGCGTCACTGAGGGCCTAGTTAGTATGCACATTAATGATTTGGTTAGTAGCACTAAATGCTAATATTGAATAGGTGAATACAATGTATATTAATTAAATTAGGAGTGACGCCTAATACCTTGAATTCTTCAAATTTTCTTGAAGCAACAAAATTGTCCCAATCTTCTTTGTCCAAGAAGTTCCATTGTTCAAGGGTTGACTTCTTCTTCTTATCACCCTCTTTTATGTATTCTCTGTTCAGATTTGTCCTATAATTCCTAAGCATCTTTCCAGCGCGTTGCATCACATTTTTACGATGCAACTTCTCATCCAATGCAAACAGATTCTGTAAAATAGAAATGTTATTAACTAGTATCCAAAATAGAATTGCAAATAATAGAATTTGTAATCTACAAAATAGAATTGCAAATAATAATAACTCACGCATAAATCCTTCCATATCAAGTCTTTTTTCCCTTGAGGAACTTTATGCCAATTGTCATACTTAACACCACAATGGCTCCGAGTGGTACACCCAAGATAGTTCACAAAATTATTGCGGTTCACTCCAATTGGATTTCCTCCATTATCAAACTCCACCACCAATTTGGATCCACTACCACTTAGCGCTAATAACTTCTTCAACAGAGTGATGCCCCTTTTCTTGTTAAGTGTTTGGTGTTGCGCATCAAGTTGCTCCAGTGCTTCAGTGGGTACAGGTGCATCAACCTAAAATTTGACAAAAATAAAACACACTAAATTAGCCCAATATAGAAATATAGGATATATGACATAACTAGAAGATAATGAATTTTATAGAAATACAGGATATGTTTTTAGAACTTACATTAGTATCCTCGCCATGCTCGTCATGGACAGCATGCTCATCATGGACTTCATGCTCATCATGGACATCATGCTCATCATGGTCATCCATCTGAAAATGTCATTAAAAAGGCAAACATTTAGCATTTCTATTAACTAGAAAAAGGCAAACATTTAGCATTTGTATTAACTAGAAAAAGGCAAACATTTAGCATTTGTATTAACTAGAAAAAGGCAAACATTTAGCATTTGTATAAACATACATGTCTCTAAAATTGTGATCTTTTATCAATTAACAATCCTTCATTGTGATCTCCGCGCACATATAAGTCATCATTAGCTTCAATATTTTGTGGAGTTGGCAACCCAACTGAGAATGGACTGGAGTCATCATACTTATCATAGTACTCTTCTTCATCTATAGGATCTTCAATGAATTGTCTTTTACCATGAAGAACAACCGACCATTTATCATTTGCAGGATCATCGATATAGAATATTTGTTTCGCCTGTGATGCCAATATGAATGGTTCACCCTTCTCGCCAATCTTTTCAAAGTTCACCAAAGTGAAACCCAATTCATCCACTATAACTCCTTTGGTGTTATCAACCCAATTACATTTAAAGAGCGGAATTTTGAAATCTATGTAGTCAAACTCCCAAATGTCCTCAATGACACCGTAATATGACATTTTAGCTTCACGTGGACTCTTATCCTTTGCACTTGCAAAGTACATAGTCGACGCTTGAAGAGTGACCCCACTATTTTGGACGACACTCTTATCATCTTGGCGCTTTGTGTAATATGTGAATCCATTAATGTCAAACCCTTCATAAGACATAACATTTGGTTTGGTTTAAAGGCGAGGCATTTGATAGTTTCTGTAATATCATTTGGTGTTTGAGATAGTTGATGTAAGACTTTATCTTCAAACCACTTAGTAAAAGTCTTATTATGCTCTCTAGCAAGCCACATTGAACTTGCTCGAGGATGTTGTCTCTTTATGAAATTGGTATGTTCCTCGATATAAACACTCACTTCGTCCATATTGTGTAAAATATACAAGTGAGCTTGTTCCAACTGCTCACGGCTGATTACTTTCACCCGTGATCCCAAAATTCCTTTGCCCTCCTCAATATTCTTGTCATTATCAGGAGTGTCATTACCACTGAAAAAGTCATTGCAAAAATCCATAACCTCTCTCGCCACATAACCTTCAATAATACTCCCTTCAGGCCGATAACGGTTTCGAACATCACCTTTAAAAACGCTCATGTATCGTTCAAAGGGATACATCCAATGCAAGAAAACTGGTCCCAACATTTTCACTTCCCTAGTCAAGTGGACAACAAGATGTACCATGATATCAAAGAACGAAGGAGGGAAATACATCTCAAGCTGACATAGGGTAACAACCACTTCTCTTTGCAAATTATCGAGAGTATCAGGGTCAATAACTTTGCTGCATAGACTGTTGAAAAAGAAACAAAGTCTGGTAATTGCAAACCTTACATGCTTCGGCAATATAGATCGAATTTCCACGGGCAATATTTGTTGCATTAGAGTGTGACAATCATGAGATTTAAGACCTATCAACTTCAGATCTTTCATTGATACCAATCTACGGATGTTGGATGAGTAACCATGTGGCACCTTAACATTTACCAAGCATTCACAAAAAGTTTTCTTCTCCTTTCTAGACAACGTGTAACAAGCGGGAGGTAAGTATGTTCTTTTATTACCCATTTCACGTAATTCTGTTAATTCTGACCTTATTCCCATTTCACATAGGTCCAGTCTGGATTTTATCCCATCTTTAGTCTTACCTGGTATATTTAATAGAGTACCAATGATGCTATCACAGACATTTTTCTCAACGTGCATTACATCGATACAATGCCTGACTGTCAAAGAACTCCAATAAGGAAGATCCCAAAATATTGACTTCTTCTTGAATGAAGAATTGTCACTCCGTGTGGCCATACTACATTGTGATTTCTTACCAAATTCATTGACAATGTCTTTTACTCTTTCATAAACAACATCCCCTGGTATAGGTTTAGGTGCACTCCGTTCATCATTCCATCCATTGAATGCTTACGCTTCCTACGATACAGATGGAATTTTGAAAGAAACCTTCGATGACCAAGATATACAGTCTTGCCGCCATGTTTTAGTCTTATTGAATCAGTGTTTTCTTCACATATAGGACACGCTTTAGCTCCTTTGACACTATATCCAGACAAATTCCCATATGCTGGAAAGTCATTAATAGTGCAAAACAACATAGCGTGCAAACGAAATGTCTCTCTTGCTGAAGCATCATAGGTCATCACACCTTCAGCCCAAAGTTTCTTTAAGTCATCAATCAAAGGTTCAAGATAAACATCGATATCATTTCCGGGTTGTTTAGGGCCCGATATCAACAATGACAACATAACGTACTTATTTTTCATACACATCCAGGGAGGAAGATTGTATATAACAAGAATGACTGGCCAAGTGCTATGTTGGCTGCTCAATGTCCCGTACGGATTCATCCCATCTGTACAAAGCCCAAGTCTTAGATTCCTATCTTCTTCACCAAATTTAGGGTACAATAGATCAATCTTCTTCCACTGTTGGGAATCAGACGCATGTCGTAGGATCCCATCATTATTTTTCTTAACATCTGCATGCCACCTCAAATTCTTCGCATCTTTCGGATTTGCAAACAAGCGTTGAAATCGTGATATTATAGGTAGATACCACAACACCTTGGCAGGAGAACCAGTTTTGGACTCCCCTGAAGTCGTCAATTTATACCGTGACGCACCACATTTTGGACAATCTTTCAAATCTACATAGTCCTTTTGAAATAATACACAATCATTCGGGCATGCGTGTATCTTCTTGGCCTCCATTCCCATTGGGCACAACATTTTCTTTACCTGGTATGTTGAGATTGGAAGCTCGTTTCCTTCAGGAAGAATTTCTTTCAACAAAGTCAACAATGAAGTGAAGCTTTTGTCGCTCCATCTATTGTTAGCTTTCAACTTATACAATCTCAACACAGCGCTAAGCTTCGTAAACTTAGCACAGCCTGTGTATAACGGTATCTCAGCATCATGCACCATGTTTGTAAAGATAGGAGGTGGATCGGTGTGCTCTACCCTACAACTATCCAGCATCGCATCAACGATGTCTGCTGGAACTGGTTCGTTCACATTTACGTCATCGGAGGCTATTTCTTCTTCCACCCAAGCACTGCTATCGACATCTACTGGTTTCGATTTTGAAATCTCTCCATGCCAGTGCCATTCTGTATAGCCTTGTACAATCCCGTTGCACATGACATGACTTTTGATTTCCTCACCAGTGTTGACTTTCAAGTTGTTACCGCAATGCCTACATGGACAGTAGAACCTATCTGTAGGTTTTTTCCTATGTTCCTTGGCAAATCTAATAAACTGATCAAGACCAGATATAAACTCTGGGGTGCAACGATTACGAATGGACATCCATGATCTATCCATTCTATGATCAGAGAAAACAAGTATATATTAGGAAAACAAGTGATTGTTCATTCTAATTTATACCAATGTACAAGTAATATAAAAAACAATGATTGTTCACATTCTAGGCCAACAAACACATTTGATGTCATTCTTATATATAATAAATGTGTACCACCTATCCCATCCTTGAACACCTAATCTCACTAGTAAGTGTATAATGTGTATTGGGTTTTCAAGAAAATTTCGGCAGCATTTCCCCGCTGTTCTCTAAGTACATATGTACTTAGAGAACAAACGGGGAAATGCTACCAAAATTTTCTCGAAAACTCAATACACATTATACACTTACATCCTAAGTGAGATTAGGTGTTCAAGAACAGTCCCAAACCGGGGACTATCCAAGATTTACTCCTAATGAGTCAATCTTGGACGGGTTTCTAGGCCAACAAACACAATAATAGATATCTACAATGAAGCCGGACTCCATACAAATAGTATATAATTTAGTGATTGTTCATTCTAATTTATACCAATGTACAAGTAATATAAAAAACAATGATTGTTCACATTCTAGGCCTACAAACACATTTGATGTCATTCTTATATATAATAAATGTGTACCACCTATCCCATCCTTGAACACCTAATCTCACTAGTAAGTGTAAAATGTGTATTGGGTTTTCAAGAAAATTTCGGCAGCATTTCCTCGCTGTTCTCTAAGTACATATGTACTTAGAGAACAAACGGGGAAATGCTACCAAAATTTTCTCGAAAACTCAATACACATTATACACTTACATCCTAAGTGAGATTAGGTGTTCAAGAACAGTCCCAAACCAGGGACTATCCAAGATTTACTCCTAATGAGTCAATCTTGGACCAGGTTCTAGGCCAACAAACACAATAATAGATATCTACAATGAAGCCGGACTCCATACAAACAGTATATAATTTAGTGATTGTTCATTCTAATTTATACCAATGTACAAGTAATATAAAAAACAATGATTGTTCACATTCTAGGCCTACAAACACATTTGATGTCATTCTTATAAATAATAAATGTGTACCACCTATCCCATCCTTGAACACCTAATCTCACTAGTAAGTGTATAATGTGTATTGGGTTTTCAAGAAAATTTCGGCAGCATTTCCCCGCTGTTCTCTAAGTACATATGTACTTAGAGAACAAACGGGGAAATGCTACCAAAATTTTCTCGAAGACTCAATACACATTATACACTTACATCCTAAGTGAGATTAGGTGTTCAAGAACAGTCCCAAACCGGGGACTATCCAAGATTTACTCCTAATGAGTCAATCTTGGACGGGTTTCTAGGCCAACAAACACAATAATAGATATCTACAATGAAGTCAGACTCCATACAAATAGTATATAATTTAGTGATTGTTCATTCTAATTTATACCAATGTACAAGTAATATAAAAAACAATGATTGTTCACATTCTAGGCCTACAAACACATTTGATGTCATTCTTATATATAATAAATGTGTACCACCTATCCCATCCTTGAACACCTAATCTCACTAGTAAGTGTATAATGTGTATTGGGTTTTCAAGAAAATTTCGGCAGCATTTCCCCGCTGTTCTCTAAGTACATATGTACTTAGAGAACAAACGGGGAAATGCTACCAAAATTTTCTCGAAAACTCAATACACATTATACACTTACATCCTAAGTGAGATTAGGTGTTCAAGAACAGTCCCAAACCGGGGACTATCCAAGATTTACTCCTAATGAGTCAATCTTGGACGGGTTTCTAGGCCAACAAGCACAATAATAGATATCTACAATGAAGCCGGACTCCATACAAACAGTACATAATTGAGTGATTGTTCATTCTAATTTACACCGATGTACAAGTAATATAAAAAACAATGATTGTTCACATTCTAGGCCAACAAACAGATGTGATGTCATTCTTATATATAATAAATGTGTACCACCTATAACAAACACATTGTCCAACATTAGGTTCAACACTTGAAACATACATTCGTTTTCAACATAAAAAAATTGTATCATTAGGGTCCAACATGTGGATTATATGGGACATACACATCAAGGTGGTCATAAGGGAGGATATTTCCTTATTTATGAGTAAGCGATATAAGATTAAGATCCATATAAAAATTAGGGCAGAAGGAAGAAATAAATCTTCTTTAGGATACAATAGACCCTTATGGATGTATTTAGGGTCATAGGTACCATCATAGAACAAAAGGGGTACACTCTAGGATTTAAGATCACACTACATCATGAATTTTATACAAAATTACATGTATGTGTATATAAAAAATATATTTATAAAGAACTTCTATACATATCTAATCAACAAATCAGTAATTAACTAAGTATTCATCGATACTTACTATTAATCAGTATCTCTAATCATTAAAATCGGCAAGCAGATCAGTTATTGTAAATAACAAACTATGAATTGTTGAATTAAATTAATCACTAAAGAAATACTTACCAGTAGTATCAATCATTAATCACTGAAAGCAGCAAGGAAATCAGTAAAACTAACCTCAGTAGAAACAGGACGCCGGGCGTCAGCAGGAAGAAAGGAAGGAGCTAGGGCAGGCAGGTGGGCAAGCAGAAGGGCACCAGGCGTGGCGGCGGCGCCGGTTCTCAGTCGTGGCGGCGGCGCAGCGGATGGAGCAGCAGGGCGGGCAGCAGGTGGCTGGAGCAGCAGGGCGGCGGCGCAGGCGGTTAGAGCAGCAGGCGGTGGCGGCGGAGAAGAAACGCGCCGGAGAAGAAGGGCGCCGGAGAAGGGACGCCGGAGATGGAGCGCCGGAGAGAAGCGCCGGAGAAAACTAGCAGCAGCAGCACAAAATCGTCGGAGAAATCGCCGCAACAGGGAAATAGGGTAGCAATGAAACAGAAGAAAGGGGAAGAGTCGGGCGATCGCGGGCTATTAGCGTTGGTTGTTTACAACAACCGACGCCTAAACATCTTTAGCGTCGATTGTTAGAAAAAACCGATGTCCAATTGGATGATATTTTCATGAAATCATTTGGCGGGAACCACTTTCAGCGTCGGTTATACAAGGATAACCGACGCTGACAGTGACACTTTTCGTGCAAATTTTCATCGCACATAGGCGTCGGTTGCTACGTATATAACCGACGCTGAAAATGACACTATTTTTTTTGATCGAAATATGGATTTCGCGGGCGACTTTACGCGTCGATTTGTTATAAACAACCGACGCTTAATACAAAGCGGTACCCGTGTCTGGCTGGTCTTCGAATATAGACGTCGGGTTTCTTAAACAACCGACGCCTTAAATGTTAGGCATCGGTTTTCCTTAATAACCGACACCCAGAAAAGTGACACGGAATGCTATTTCTGTAGTAGTGGCTTGTTACACGTTGTCTAGAAAGGAGAAGAAAGCTATTTGTGAATGCTTGGTAAATGTTAAGGTGCCACATGGTTACTCATCCAACATCCGTAGATTGGTATCAATGAAAGATCTGAAGTTGATAGGTCTTAAATCTAATGATTGTCACACTCTAATGCAACAAATATTGCCCGTGGCAATTTGATCTATATTGCCGAAGCATGTAAGGTTTGCAATCACCAGACTTTGTTTCTTTTTCAACAGTCTCTGCAGCAAAGTTATTGATCCTGAGACTCTCGATAATTTGCAAAGAGAAGTGGTTGTTACCCTATGTCAGCTTGAGATGTATTTCCCTCCTTCATTCTTTGATATCATGGTACATCTTGTTGTCCACTTGACTAGGGAAGTGAAAATCTTGGGACCGGTTTTCTTGCATTGGATGTATCCCTTTGAACGATACATGAGCATTTTTAAAGGTGATGTTCGAAACCGTTATCGGCCTGAAGGGAGTATTATTGAAGGTTATGTGGCAAGAGAGGTTATGGATTTCTGCAATGACTTTCTCAGTGGTAATGACACTCCTAATAATGACAAGAATATTGACGAGCTATTTGGCAAAGGAATTTTGGGATCACGTGTGCAAGTAATCAGCCGTGAGCAGTTGGAACAAGGTCATTTGTATATTTTACACAACATGGATGAAGTGAACGTTTATATCAAGGAACATACCAATTTCATCAAAAGACAATATCCTCGAGCCAATACAATGTGGCTTGCTAGAGAGCATAACAAGACTTTTATTAAGTGGTTTGAAGATAAAGTCTTACATCAACTATCTCAAACACCAGATGATATTACTGAAACTATCAAATGCCTCACCTTTAAACCAAAGTTGACTGTTATGTCTTATGAAGGGTATGACATTAATGGATTCACATATTACACAAAGCGCCAAGATGATAAGAGTGTCGTCCAAAACAGTGGGGTCACCCTTCAAGCATCGACTATATTTTTTGCAAGTGCAAAGGATAAGAGTACACGTGAAGCTAAAATGTCATATTACGGTGTCATTGAAGAGATATTGGAATTTGACTACATAGATTTCAGAATTCCGCTCTTCAAATGTAATTGGGTTGATAACACCAAAAGAGTTATAGTGGATGAATTGGGTTTCACTTTAGTGAACTTTGAAAAGATTGGCGAGAAGGCTGAACCATTCATATTGGCATCACAGGCGAAACAAGTATTTTATATCGATGATCCTGCAAATGATAAATGGTCGGTTGTTCTTCATGGTAAAAGACAGTTCATTGAAGATCCTATAGATGAAGAAGAGTACTATGATAAATATGATGGCTCCAGTCCATTCTCAGTTGGGTTGCCAACTCCACAAAATATTGAAGAAGCTAATGATGACTTATATGTGCGCGGAGATCACAATGAAGGATTGTTAATTGATAAAAGATCACAATTTTAGAGGCATGCATGTTTATATTTTTTTATTGAAGCTAAATGTTTACTTTTTTAATATCAATATCATTTTCTGATTTGATGTTTCATTATCTTCTAGTTAATACAAATGCTAAACAACAAAAGAAGCCCCAATGAATAGAAGCAGGATACAGATACAATACATAAAGTGCAGCACACACAAGTGCTTCAGATTCATATAACAACATGACAGACTAACACATATACAGTGCATAACAACAGCAGCGCCAAATTTACATACAACACTAGCTTAATACATATATAGTGGGACTAAGGTGACGATACCACCTGCTAAAACAGGTTACCGACTACATGTTACGACTGGGACGTCGTGATTCAGCAACCGTATGCATTAGCAGGAGGACAAACATATGGTGATCTGTTTGTCCTCCTGCTAATGCATACGGTTGATGAATCACGACCTCCCAGTCATAACATGTAGTTGTCGGTAACCTGTTTTACCAGGTGGGATCGTCACCTTATAAGTCCCACTATATATGTACTAAGCTAGTGTTGTATGTAAATTCGACGCTGTTGTTGTTATGTACTATATATGTGTTAGTCTGTCATGTTGTATGGACATCGATTGTATTGCTCAGGTATTATATAGTCTCATTAGATAATATGAAATATATCAATCTTATTTATATCTCATTAATTATATATATACATCATTCTCTTTACAGGTGTTTAAAGCTGACCCCACTACAGGAACAGACTTACCAGATGTACATGCTCCCTATACGATGGGAGAATAAATGAAGTAAGAGAAGAATGGGAAACAACCATACAAATAGTGGGGGCTTTAAAATATAATTGGGATCCTGATAGTGAATAATGACTAAACAATGATATTTTGTAAATGAATTTCTGAATTATAATATATGTGTGAATATTTCTACATGTCTGGATGTTTCTACATGTGTCTGAGTGAAAATGAATGAAAGTGTTGGTTGCTATATGAATGTTTCTACATGTGTGAATGTGAAGGAATGGAACTACAGATTGCTAGCTACATGAATGTTTCTAAATGTGTGAAAATAAAATGGAACTACAGGTTGCATTGCTAAATGCATGTGTGAATATTTTTGTTGTTAATTTTGCATGTTTGTGGCCTGTTGTCGGCTGATATCAATGGATGTCGTAAAACCTACAGTTCATAACTGAACTGAATAGGTTTCTCATCCTGCGACCAACCACAGCAGGTCTGCAGGATGATAGGAAAAAAAAACAATAGGCGTCGGTTATTTGTATAAAACCGACGCCAAATAGTTACAGTGTCGGTTTTTAATTGAAACCGACGTCTATTTCCTTAACACCATGGTCGTGCTATCCAGCACGGCCGTGTTGGGAGTTATATGGCGTCGGTTATTAGCTAATAACCGACGCCTATAGTGCCCAAGTTGGCGCCCTCCTGTGGCGCGAAGATATATGTCGTCGGTTATTTGTAAAAAATTGACACTGATAGTGCCCAAGATGGCGCCCTTTCTGTGGCGCGAAGGGTTTGGGCTTCGGTTTCTTATCTAATAACCGACGCCTATAGTGCCATGATGCTGCGTTTTCGGTGGCGCGCGAAGAGTTTGGGCGTCGGTTTTGGAACTGACGCCTAATGGGTGAGCTTTTAGTGTCGCCCACATAGGTGTCGCTTAGAAACCGACACTAAAGGCTTTAAATAACTGACACTAAAGGTAGGTTCTGTAGTAGTGCTTGATTAAGGTCCAGTTAGGTTTATAGTATGATTATGTTAAACATAACCCATACAATGTTCATGGTCACATATTACTAATTATATATCATGTAGTACGGTCAAGGGACCTAGTATATTATCAAATGTTGATTAGGTCAATAGCAAGTCATCCTTTTAACTTATATAAAGACCTAAGGTTGTGATATTTCATTGTATCTAGGGTTTAATGACCTTACCATTATGTATTTGTTCATATTCTCCTTGATATATTATTATCCAAAACATTATTGAATTAATATGATAAGATCAAGAAACATCAACATTACAACTTCTAGTTCCAATTGTAGATATCATACATATACAATATAGTTATACATATTGTATATTGTAAAACCACTTTATATTCATATGTGATGTGAGGAATCCCTCAAACATCCAACTAGATATTGCATTATTGATGTCTCATGTAATGTCACAACATATCATGGTTTAGGGGTCAAGAAGGATCAATCTTAATTTCTTTTTTCAATATGGGATATGAGTTAATGTACATAACAACCTAGATATATCAAAATATCTAATACTATATTAAACATAATAAAACTCCAAAAAACCATATGATTACATTATATTAACAAATATAGTACCACACTATGAATTTCAAAAATTACATGGCCATTAGCATTCTGACAAAACAAAAATACCCCTACAGTAATTCATATTTGAAATACTATTAAAGCATGATAAAACCCGAATCATAATTTACAACTAGCTAGATATGTTCCATAAATAGATACTACAAAATTTGAATCATAATCGGATATCCTTCCCTATTTTTAAAATCAGATATGTCAAAGTGATATAGTTTTGACAAATTCAAGAATATTAATGATCAACCCTCAAAACCAACCTTTCTTATTATTACTTTTTAATAATGCATGTATTAATCTTTCCATAGGTACCTTATTTTCCAAAATTAGTTTAAATATATATGTATATGATTTTTCATATATGATAAACATTTGAAAGATGCTTGGGCTCCCATTCCTAATTTTGTGGTTGTCCTGGAGCCACATTGTTGTAAGGGTGAAGGGATGTGCCTCCCTCATTGATTTGAGTAAGATCAGGGTCCATGTGGATCTACCTATCATGTTACCCCCTCCTACCTCACCCACACACAATATCTTCTTCCTAACATAACACCATTGCCGCATGACACTTCTATGTCAACTTAGTTCTCACTGTCTAGGCCACCATTACACACGTTGAAGCCTTGAATGGCTTCAATTGGCCCTCTCTAGAAAGGGTGAGGTCTTCTTGTCACAAGGTGAGGATGAGATTAGATATATCGTTATAGCTCACAATCGCCTTCTTCTACCTTGGTGCTACTTTTTCTCTCATTTCTCTGATACAGTGTATGGTTTTGAGTCTCCTTGACTTTGTGAATGGTCAAGGAACAATCAATTGGTGCTAATTTATAGTGAATTGATCTGAAGATGGATCTAATTAGGGGACCAAGATATCCCATAACAAAAAAATATCACAAATAGTATGATCCAATGGTGGGCATAATTTGTGTTCTTGGGATAAATTTGAGATATCTTAGCTCTTTGGTAGTTGCAAAACATGATAGCTCTCTTGAACAGTCCAAAATCTATGAAATGTTAATTATTTATTCATAATAACTAGGACTATATAGTGTAGTTGAACATTATCTCATCATGATTAATCAAATACAATCTTCAGAAATATCTTGAAATAATACTTGTATTTTTTTTTCACCAAAGCCAAGAGGCTACCTATTCATCCCCCCTCCTCTTGTAGGCAAAAATTACAAATTACATGCATTATTTAGGAAACGAAACTAAAATTAGTAGTATTACTACCATTACATTTGTCCTTCTCAATCCACCCTTTGACTATGTCAGGGGGGGGCGAGTATATCTGAAATAACTATGATGGTATTTTAGGTGGTGTTTTGCAAGGCTATCAGCACTGTCGTTGCATCTTCTGTCCACTTTTACTACCTCACACTCCGGGTATTGCTTCATCTTAGACTGTGTACAATCAACATGCCTTGCAAATATTGCATTCTGGTTTGGGTTCTCTTTGAGAATAGTCATAGCCGCAACACAGTCCGTCTCTATCATTTAAACTTGGATGCACAGTTCATGTGTTCTATGTACAACATGAGCAAGGGCATTAAGCTCCGCTTCCGCCATTGATTCCACTACACAGTGCAAGCGGCTCCTTCTAGCCACTCCCCCTTGTCGTTTCTTAGAACCGTTGCAGCAGCACTCTTGGTTCCCTTCAGAGCTGCATCTATGTTGATCTTCAAAGTACCCGCCAGAGGGGCCAACCAGCGCTTTCTCACTGACTGAGTATCGAAATCCGTCCGGGGGTTGTGATCAACTCTTCTTCTCATAGACGAGAATTTCACTTCCTTCATGATGAAAAATATCTGATGTTTGACTGGTTGTATAGCATTTTCAAACACATAGATTTTTGCAGGACCAAATGTACCAGCACGAGATCAAGAAATGACTCCTTTGGGTTTTGTTGTTGGTCAATCCCATTTTGATCCAGTTGCTGAGATTTGTGTTGAAGAATTCGTTAGGCATATCTAACTACAGGAGCCGTGTCCATACCTCAGTGGCATGCTTGCAGTCCCGAAGGGCATGAAGGCTCATTTTCTCGTGTTCGTTGCAGCGCTCGCAGGTGCTGACCATGGCCATATGTCCACGGATTCGTGTACTGTTCGCTAGGATTGCATCATGTGCTAACAACATACAAAAAACTTTATATTACTTTTGTTGCAACCTTCTCTTTGTAGATTTTGTGCCATCCCCATTGATTTGAATTTCTTTCCGGGATCGGAGTAAGTTGTGCGCCGAGTTGGTGGTGAATCTACCATTATTCGACTCTCATGTCATTTGTAGTAATATGACCAAAATGTTTAATTTGCAAGATTGTAGTCACTCGCTCGTTTGGCAGCCAACTCCTTAGAAATCTTGTGTCCCAATGACCGTCGTCCGTGACCACACTAGCTACCTAGAGGTCAAGAAGCTCAGTGGGGATGGTTCTAGTGGCCACCTGGTTCAACAGCATGTCCTTTCATGCTCATTTTTCAGTCCAAAACATAGTGTTTTCACCATTCATGATTTGGATGATCGATTTTTCCTCGATGAAGGTTTTACCTTGAAGGGCAACTCTGGCTAGTCTTAATACATTGGATTTCAATTTCCCCCTATAAATGGTGTATTTCTTTCTCATGAAGTTACAACAAATAGAGTTACGACTGGTTGCTATCTCACATGTATTTTTCAAGATAAGTGTTAGGTTCCAGTCTCGCATTGTCTTGATTCTGAGTCCTCCGTTTGCCATTGTGTTTGTCACCTTGTTCGAAGAAAAGTGGGAGATCGGGCGGGGCTTGTGGCTACTTCCCCACAGAAATCTTCTGATACTACTATCTATACGGTCACATAGCCCCGCTGGAAGGAGTATTGTCTGCATCAGGTACCTGTTAGGATTTCTCTTATCCTAATTGGATAAGAAATAATATTTAACAATATTTGAAAATTATGATTAATGTTAGATTTGAAGTCCAAGACATTATTTTCTTATTTTTTTGTATTGTCGTTCCTAATTCCTATAGAATTTTCGTATCCTCTCGTATTGTCTAACCCAGAATCCCTATCTATAAATAGGGATAGACACCGATGGATATTGTGGGCCAAGGTGCACCGATGTGTGGGGGTTCCAACGTGTGTTAACTTCGGGTGTGCCAACGTAGGACAACATCGTGTGTCAAAACGGAAAACCACAAAGGATAGCCAAATGGGAGAGAGAACGAGAGTGGGTTATGAAATTATGTTGTGGGCACGGGATTATGAAGGAGCGACAATCCTTGTAATCTTCTTGGAGTTGCTTAATAGAATTATGCAGTCTTTTTCGCCAATCATGTTCTCTGCTTGGTTATTTATTTGGTGGTTATTGACTTTGTCGACGTGGGCGGTCGTGACTTTTGTTGTGCATACTTGAGTTGTATCTCGTGTGGTATTTTTCTTGGGCTTGAAGCTTTCGTAAATCTCTTCAAGTGGTATCAGAGCAGGATTCATGTGAGACGATCAGAAAGCATTGGAAGCATAGAAAAATATGACGACATCGACAACTACCATTGGATGTCATCCAGTAGTAAATCTTCATGGCAACATCGGTATGCAACCAGGCGGGAGCGAATCCACGTATTGTGAAATATCAACGCGAGGTGGAGTCATGCAATTCACTTGCAAGGGGCAAACGACAATGGAGGCTACCTGGTTCTATCGACTAGTTGGATGTTTTCTAACCAAAAGAGGAGTGGTTGATGAGAGGTCTACCGACTCGGAAGGTGTAGATGAAGCGTAGCATGGGTGGCGGGTCTCATGAACCCGAAGATTGCTACATATATTCAACTCTCACGGGCAGTTTGGTGCGAGATTGCAAACTCGGCTGCAAATTTCAACAGATGCAGAGGCGAAGTTGTCAACTGTTGGAAAGAGGAAGTCGTGGTTGGACCGACCACGCAGTGTCTTCAAGTGGGTGTGACTAAAAGAAGTCACAACCCTATGGCATGGGGGCCAAAGGCGCGAAGGATGCGGTTCTTTCAACCGTAGGTGGAGGCGGTACAATTTCTCAAATTGTATAATACGATAAGCTCTCACAGGAAGGGTCTGGACAGTCATGTCTGGACACACACTCCATACAGGCGTGCATGGTGATACGCTTCTGGAAATAAGAGCAACTTTCGAGGGCAGAAGCACAGAAGAAGAACGGGAGCAGACTTCTTAGAGGAGCAACTTCAGCAGATAAGATTCAAGGTGGAGAGAGAACGAGAGTGGGTTATGAAATTATGTTGTGGGCACGTGATTGTGAGGGAGCGACAATCCTTGTAATCTTCTTAGAGTTGCTTAATAGAATTATGCGGTCTTCTTCGCCAATCATGTTTTCTGCTTAGTTATTTATTTGGTGGTTATTGGCTTTGTGGACGTGGGCGGTCGTAACTTTTGTTGTGCATACTTGGGTTATATCTCGTGTGGTATTTTTCTTGGACTTGAAGCTTCCACAAATCTCTTCAGTACGTTGGTAAGGCATTTAGGGTGGATTTAGCTAGGCATTAGCGGCCGACAAGGGATAAGCATTTTGCCACTCAACCGTTGATGCGTGAGTCCACTTTATTGAGAAATTCTGCAAAAGTTTCTTTTGTGACTTTAGAATGCAGGATAGGGACTCGTAGGTAATTGCCCAAGTCCAAGGTTTCCTTGAACTTTCATATGCAAGTAATCTGGTTTGTCGAGGCACACTGGCTGCATAGAAAATGTGTCTTTTTAATAGACAACTTGGTCAGACGCTTTCTCAAAAGTTTTAAAGCACTGAAGAATGGTTTGCATCTGCTTTCTGGTAGTGTGGCTGAAGAGGATCAGGTCATCAGCGAAGCACAAATGAGACACCTTGACTCTGCTTCTTCCGAGAGTGATGGGTTTCCATTTACCCATGGTGACTAGCTCCTCAATCAGTTGACACAAGCACTCAATGCATAGCACAAAGAGAAGGGGACATTGGATCACCCTGACACAATTCTATATTGTCTTTGAAAGGGGCAGTGCTCCTCCCATTCCACATCATAGAAGTCTCTCATGTTGTTATGAAATTCATTATATAATTAAAAATTGTGGATGGAAGCTTGAGTTTTAAGAGGGTGTCCTTAATGGATTGCCAAGATAACCTGTCACATACGTTGGAGAGATCAACCTTTATATCCATACATCATGCACTAGTTTTCTTCTTCATAGTGTGAATAACTTCTTGAGTGAGTGCTACTTTATCAGTGATTCGCCTTCCAGGGAAGGAGCTGCTCTGATTCAAAGATATCCATTCAGGGATGTGTGGTTTGAGGCGTTCTACCACCACCTTTGATGCTAGTTTCAGACAAATGTTATTCAGTGAGATCGGCCACAGTTGTTCACAGTATTCAGGCTTGGATATTTTTTGGATGAGGACTATAGTAGAGTTGCAGAGTTCATTGCTCAGATTGTTACCTTCAAGGGCATGTTTCACCGTGTTTCTTATTGACTCTCCCACCCAGTGCCAGTTGTGTATGAGGAAGTGGCCGGTAATTCCATCAGGGCCTGCGACTTTATACGGGTTCGTCTCTTTTAAAATTTCAAGGATTTCCCAACTTCCTGGCTCTTTCTCCATACTAAGTTTTTGTATGTGATTGAGAGGTCGGAATTTTGCCGGAATAACATCAAGCTCTGGCTTTGCAATAACATCCTTTGTGGTCCGTAGATTCTGAAAATGTTGCCTGATTAATGCTTTGAGCTCAGTCGTGTCGCGTATCCAGTTTCCATCCTGGTCTTTGAGTATTGTGATGGCGTTATGACGCCACCGTTGATTAACATAAGCACTATAAAATTTTGTATTAATGTCACCGTTTCTGAACCAGTTGATATGGTTTTTGGCTTTCCATTCCTCCTCTTTTAACAGGATTTCATTCAGCTCCGCTTTCATATCAATGTATATTCCATCCGTGATGACATTGTAGCCATTTGACAATTCCTTCTCGAGTCGGGAGATGTTTTTCAGTATTCTCTGTTTATTTCTTATGCTATGCTGCGATTTGTTCTTATCCCACTCAGTTGTGACAGCTTTTGCGTCATTGAGAGCCTCATTAAAACTGGTACCTTGCATCCAGTGTTGCTCAAGCAGCTGCTTGAATTCTTTGTCATGAGACCAAGCGGTTTTTGCCACAAAGCGAGACGCCTCTCCACCCTTACTGTCGACTTTACTAGGATAGGGCAGAGGTTGGATTGGAGTCGGGGAAGGTGTTCAATTATGAATTGCGGATATCTTTAGATGAAGTTGTCATTAACCACCGAGCGATCAAGTCTTTCTTGAAGGGAACCTCGCTTGAAGATGAATTTGGGTCCAGAGAAACCAAAGTCGGTAAGCCCGGCTTCTAGCAAGGTTTCATGAAACAGTCTTGCCTCGGCATGATTATACAGGTCACGACCAGCCTTCTCCCCAGGTTGTAGTGTAGCGTTAAAATCTCCTAGAGTAATCCACGGTTCTGTGAATCTGGTACCCATGCTGATCAAGTGTTTCCATAAGAGGCGTCTGACATTGGGATGTGGATTGGCGTACACAAATGTGATGATGGTGTCATTGTTAATCTTACAGCAGGTTACAAACTGTCTATGGGAGTTCAGGATTTCGACAGTACAGCTGCGTGCCTGCCAACAGACCCATATGCCGCCCGCATATCCTCTTGCTTCCACCCGGAAAGATCTGTCAAAGCCAAGGCTTTTTATAGTTCGTTCCGCCTTTGTGTTGCTGATCCAAGGTTCTAGCACAACCACTATTCTGGGTTTGAATTGAGACACCAATCTCTAAGATTGCGACAGGATTTCGATCTGGTGATGCCGTGTATATTCCAGCACAGAATGTTCTGCATTTTAAAACTTAGGTAGGATGTGAGATAAGAATTAGGACAGATTAACTTGAGGTTGGTTCTCCTTTTCATCTTGATCCCCCATAACCCTTTCCTCTGGTTTTTCCTGCTAACCGTCATTTATCTCTCGTCGAATGGTTTCCGCCTCTTTAGTTATGTTTCTTGGGCTTCTTCTTAGAGATTCAGATGGTGGGGAGATGCAGGGTTTTCCTTTCCTTTTCATCTTCGTACCGGGTCCCTTGTACCTCCTGCCCTCTAGTACAAGGGTGGTTGCAATGGCTTCATTAATTTCCTCGCATGCTTGTCACAGCTATTTCTGCATAGTCCGGTACACCGGCTGCTACCGTCATTGTAGTGTTCATGTTTATCACTTCTACTACTTTGTCAACCTCAGATTTTACAGCAATGTGGAACATCAGAGACTGCGCTATCCTTCTGCATATTGCTAATATCCCCCGTTGGGTGTCTAGTATTGGCTACCTTGTTCTGTTGATTCACCGGGGCCTTCTTTTTCCAAACGTTTCCTGTGCGTTTTGCTGTGCTTTGGTTGGTGGTGTTATAGTTATGGCCACTTTCCTCCTGCGGTCTTGTGAAAACCACATCCAACCCCACAAATCGGTTTGGTAGTATATTGATTTGCTTTTGCGTCAGCTCGTTCAATGTTCTTTCTTCGATTTCCTCATTTTCTCTGAGTCTGCTATGGGTTCTCTGTTTCTGTGTTTTCCACAGCCTGCGTTACACCTTGTTCTTTCTCCTGGCTTGCTTCATGTGTAGGAGACATTTCACTGGCGTTGCATTCCTTGGAGGTGTATCCCTCTTCCCTGCAAATAGCGCATTCGCAAGGGAAGGCTTCATACATGACTTCATATTCAACTCCATTAATTAGGATGGCCGGGCAGAAGGGTTTAGTTGTATCCAGTTCCAGAGCTAGGCGGAGAATTTGCTACGAGATCGGTTGGCCGTATGAGTATCAACTTTTATGAGCCTCCCTAATGCCAATCCAATGTACTCCAACATGGTGGGCACATACATATGTAAGGGAAGGTTATGGATCCTGACCTAAGACACTACTAGATCTGGAATCTTTCTTTTGGCTTGAAGGTTGGGTACCTGTCTCAGACCAGTAAATTGAGGCTGAATAACTTCCATGGACCACCCGTTAAAGCTGTTTCATAATCTTGGAGGCACGAGAGTTGTACAACAAAATGGCCGAGATCGAGCTTGTACATGTTGAAGCGTCCAGTGATCCTCCAAAGGACGTACTTATCCCTCAGCGTCATGTAGCCAATGTCGGAGCCAATCAAGCCGACCACCACCACGTACTTCCACAACTATATTAGAACATCTTCGCCCCCGGGATGATTGATAGGGATGGTTTCCCATCGATTTCGTTAAGCGTAACATATTTGACACTCGTATAACTTTTCAATGAAATATTCAGTATTGTTTTCACTCGACGTTCCGGAAACTACCTTGCTAAAGGACAGCGGTGCTTCATGTGTCGTTCGTTCCGATTCTTGTGTCCCGCCTCCGTTAGGGTTGCGCTCGCCTATGTTCACGACAATTGGTATTTCAATTCACAAGTTGGGGTTCTCGTTAGCCGCTCCGATTGATCTGCGTGTATCAGCGACTCCAAGTTCTGTCCTCCTCTCAATCCCAAAAAAGTAAATTGTATACCGATCTCAGGTATGGATAGTTTTGCCGCATGTGCATCTGCTGTAGGGTTTTCTGGCCTGTTCATAGTTCCTTGTGGTGTGTCTCTGTCTTGCATTCCTTGATCGTGGTTCCTTCCTTTCGTTTGTTTCTCCACGGGATCAGTTTCACGAGCATCGCCAGCGCCGCCGCCACAGCCCCCTCTCAGGTTTCCCCATCTCTCTTGAACTTTCCCCCTAATCTTGGACTTAATCCACACTAAGAAGATATATAAATAAAAGGCCAAAAAAACAAAAATAGCTAGTTTGGCCATTTTAATTCCCAGAATAACATGTTCTTGAACTTAATTCTCAAAATGACACATTTTGGAAGCAATGCGTCCCTGCGGGGGACGCATTGGCACCACATAAGGGCAATGTGTCCCGGATCAGGACGCATTGCTCTGCGACAGAACAATGCGTCTCGAGGCGGGACACATTGGTCCCACCTCAGAGCAATGCGTCCTGACGCAGGACACATTGTCCTCTTGTGGGGCCAATGCGTTTCCGGCCGGGACGCATTGCCCCCATAGGAAAGCAATGCGTTCTACGTGCAGACGTATTGTCCCCACAGGAAAGCAATGCGTCCCCATGCAGGACGCATTGCAATTTTTTTATTTTTTTTCATTCATTATTATTCTTTCATGCATATTGATTTGCATATTAATAATATTGATTATATTTGTACATTTACTATTCGTTCACTTGTATTTGAATTTCTATAATTTAACAAATTATTATAAATTTGTTAATTTGAATAGCTCTGAACATGCATATGGATTATAGAAGTGGTATTGCAATCAACACTAGTTGGTTCCTAATTGATTATATAAGAAGAAATTAATCCAAAAAAATGAGATATCATTAAAAATAAGGTTAAAACATGAACCAACTTGACGAGAAAATAATACACAACATAACAATATTATAGATTCAAAATGACCCAATATGATATCATAATATGATAGATCCACATACAAGCCAAATAAATGTTTGAATAAAGGTATATATACAACATAGTACAATATATGAAAAACTAAGCACGTCCTCCACGCCCACAACGTCCTCGCCCACCTCCCTGTACATTTGGCTCCTGAGTACCGAAGTCATCTGGAGATGCCTCAATGGGGGCCAACTGTGTAGCAGTAGGTTGACGAGGACCAGGGAAGTAATGAAAAGCTGGAGGTGGGGCGAGGGGTCTCTGAATACTAGGATGTGGGGCATCAGGTGGGGTGCATCTTGAGAAATCAAATAGAGTCGGTGAGTATGTGACATAAGATGGTGGTCGACTGACATGAATAACTGGTGGTGGGAGTGGAGTGTATGGAACAGAAGAAGAACCTGCTGCATAGTAGGATGTTGGTGGAGGTGGGGGTGATGTATGAAGAAAATGAACCATGTCCTGAAAAGTATGGCCCTGTCGGTCCCCATGTCATGAATTGAGAAGTTGTAGTGGGCTCAGGAGAAGTAAGGACAGGAGTAGGAGTAGGAGTAGAAGTAGGAGTAGGAGTAGGAGTAGGAGTGGACTCAGGGGCTGTGGTATGAGTGGGTATGGGATCATACATGCGATCATAGTTGGGAAGACTGTCAAAATAAGTCCCCTGGATGCCATAGATGTCATCTCTAATCTGTGCAGGGGTATGTTGTAAAGCCGCTCGGATCCGCACATATGATTCCACACATTCAAACAAAGTATGTACAATAATAAAGACCAATTACATATATTACAAATGATAAAGATAAATAATAACAATTTGTAAAAGAAATATAAATGATACTCACAATTGTTGTTGACGATAACGTTGTGGGTAGTATGTGATCGGAGGCTGAGCTGGAGGGGGCAGTACATACTGGGGATGATACCATGCGTAGTGTACATGTGGACTGAAGACTGTCTGCGTTGGTGGAGGGGGGACTAAGCTCTCACGTATATTATTCCACAATTGCACCTCCCGCCTATAATGATGCAACCAGCCCTCAGCTGCATGACCCCTCCCATATATCCTTCTAAGGTGTGGCAACTCTAGAGTAGGTTGTACTTGAACAAATCTAAATTGTCCAAGTACTCTGTTAGGGAAGTGCTACTCTACTACTGTGTAGCACAGTAAAGGCATACGTGCCAACCAAATATCTCGATGCACTTGACACAAGGCTGGAAGTCTCTCTAGAATATCAACAGTGTAAGGAGTTAACTGTATCTGTTATTCAATTATATACAACATTTATCATATAAAACAGAGTAAATTTCATAAAAAATACAACATATACCATACAACATGTTAATAGAAGTAAGTTATACCTGAGAGGACAAAATCTGGTCAAATATTGAATCATAAAACTGGACCGATCCTCTCATAATATCACTCCTTTGAACAAATGTAGGCCACAATTAAATTGACAAACTAAATTTAGATAAACATTACAAAATATTTGGACAAATGTATAAATAAATTATGTAAATCTTTACCTGTAACTCAAGGGAACATCTTCTGGACACTCCCCCCAGTTCATAACTAGTGAACTTGGGCGTCCAATTCCTAACCTTTCCCAACACCACATCTATAGTAGACATACACAATCAGACAAGTGGGCAGTTTTCCTAGAACGGGGGGTAGCCTTGTACAACTCCCTATACAAGTATACTAGAGTTGCAGCACCCCAAGATAGAGTGCTACAACTTGCAAAGTCAGACACAAGCGGGAGGTACCGTACATGAACTCTGTCCCTGGTACCATCAGGAATAAGGTAACTACCTACAAAGTATAGGAGATATGCTCTAGTATACCTTATCCTCATTTATCTTTGTTGTTCTTCATCTCCTAAAGTGAAATCCATATCCCTAAAGGTCTCACGCAACCATATCAAGGAGATATAACCCTTGGACATCTCATCTGGTGCATCTCTTAAGAAACTCTCACAAAGATGAGACCATGAAGAAAATTTCCCCTCATCTACAACTAAAGGATATGAAGCTATAACCGGTGGGCCATCAATCCTAAGGCCTAAAAGAACTGCAACATCCTGAAGGGTTACACTCATCTCAAAAGAGTGAAACCTAAAAGTATTTCTAGAGTTGTCCCACCAGTTAACTAAGGCAGTGATTAAATTGGGATCAAGGTGGATAGGTTGTAGCCTATGAACAAGCCCAAAACCAGCCAAAGAAATATTTTCCAAAACACCCAGGTCAGTAATAGGCCACTGTGACAACATGAAGTGGTGTTGGGAGAGTCGAAAGGATGATTGTCTAGGAGCCATATCTATGAAAAGTGCAAATATTACATTAAATGAAAAGTACAAATATTACATTAAATGAAAAGTGCAAATATTACATTAAATGAAAAGTACAAATATTACATTAAATGAAAAGTGCAAATATTGTACAACATATAAGTTTGTCAATATTATGGCAGAGCATGACAAATTATATTTTCTCATAACTTTTTCTCACCACAAAACAAATTCCTTGAGAGAAGATTCTTCATTAGATAAGATGAAATTAATTCAAATACATGAACTACCAAACAATATTAAAATTACAACATGAACGAGTAAAAGAGAAATATTACAATATATTATTTACTATATTTGATTCAATATCTCATCTACAGTTTCATAAAATGGCCACATTTGATTTACAACTCGATGTATCTTTGGATGTGATATAGCTAAATGGTTTTTAACTTGTGCATTGATTGAAATTACTTTCTGTTTTGTGTGATCTCAATACCAACCAGGTAGCTCAAGAAGTTCTTCATACATGTGAAACATTTGCTTTAAAAATTGCTAATGAAATTTTACTTATTCTTTTGTCATCATAAAGCCTAGCTTGTTGTACAACAAATCTGGTACATTATTCCAGTCATCATCCAATAGAGTTTGATGAGCCACTTTTCCTTGTAGGCACTTTGTAGCTATTATTTGGATTAACTCTACGGACATGTGAAAGTTCCATGTCCTTAGATGAGCCATCTATAGATTGAAACATCATATTTAATAATTTACAAATAAGAGTCCTAAATTAGTTAAATTTAACCCATTATAAATTCATTCTTATGAATAATTTAACAATTAATTAGTAAAATTGCAAACATTACATGACTTGAGTAAATTAAAATTGCAAACATTACATGACTTGAACAAGTTGAAATTACAAACATTACATGACTTGAGCAAATTGAAATTACAAACATTACATGACTTGAGTAAATTGAAATTGCTAACATTACATGACCAAACATCATATTACATTAGGATAAGTGCGTCTATTATGGCCCCTTCTACCATGCTAATGACAATGATATGTATATTGATTTGGATCAACATCTATAGTTGAAGGCCTTCTTTTTTTCTTTGGTCTTCCAGTGTGCCTTTGTTTCCTTAGAGGTAATAAGGGATAAATACCTCTGATTTCATCAAATTGAGACAAATACCTCTTATCGGGAATACCACGAAATTCATTTATGTATGCGTTTAAATAAGCATTATTTGTGAAATATGGGCTCACAAGTGCATCGATATCATAATTGTCAGATCTTGCAGCTACCCAAACATGAGAACATGGAAAATGCCATTGTTGTGGAAAACCACAAATGCATTCACTTGCACCATTTGGACGCACTATGATGTGGAATTTATGTCTGTCCATGTCATCAACAAGCCATTCATAATTGTTCACACGAATGTTTACTGCTAGTTTTTCTACATCATGTGATACATAAAAAATCTTATCATGAAACCTAAAGGGTCATTTATGTCCCTTTTGTCCACAACCATATGCTTCGTTACACCTCTCCAACCACATTGTAACAGAGCGGTAGTATGTGGCAACAATTAGTGCCTATATTGGTAAACCTCTAACACCTTTTAAGACTCCATTTAACCCTTCAACATGATTGCTAGTCAATGACCCATACATGTAACCTCTGTCATATGTGAGAGACCACAGTAGTGGATTTTGGGATATCAAATAATCCTTAGTAGATGGTTCTATGGTTTCTATATCAGCCATTAGATGATCAAATTCAAGTGTATCAGTTGTTATCCCACCTTCCACAAAATTTCCTTTAACTCATGTGACTTGAACTTTTAATGGAAGTTCTCACGAAGATGTCGAAGACAATAATGATGTTGAACCCAGTTAAATTGTGACCTAAGTGTTGGAAAAATTCCACTCATTCGACCAGAAATAATACACAGATCTGTACGGCGTGGAATGATTGGAATACAAGTTTGTAAAGAACCAAAAAACCACTCCCATGAGTCCTTATTTTCTGCCTCGACAATAGCAAAAGCAAGTGGAAATAGACCATTATCAGCATCTACGCCACATGCAATGAGAAGTGTGCCAAAATATTTTCCTGGTAGAAATGTGCCATAAGTAGTAAGAACAAGCCTGCGATAGGCCCAACCCCTCACAGCTGGACCAAATGCCCAGAACATCCGTTTGAATCTATGAGTGCTTTCAGTTTGAAGGGTATAATCATCCACAATGTGGGAATATATAGTTCTTGGAATATATTGTGACATAGAAATCAGGAACGACAACAAAGTATGATATGATGATTCCCAGTCTCCAAATATTTTACAAACAACCTTCCTCCTCACTAGAAATTCCTTCTTGTAAGATATATGGAGCCTTAGTTCAGCATTCACCTTGTCATGAATTTTTTGTGTGGACATATCCAATCGTGATACTAGGATTGGCATTATCATACGAGTAATATAAGATGATGTGACTTGGCGATGGTCCTGATTCAGAACAATTAGTTGATAGTAGTGGCTTGTACTATAATGTTTTACCTTCCACATGCCACCTGCTCTTTTGGACTAGCAAGCGGTCAAACTCCAAGGGCATCGTTGGTCATGGATACAAACAAATTTAAGATGACAATTATTTGAGCATTGTGTACGATATTGGACATTCTTTTGTACTGACCATTTCTGGATTGTCTCAACCATTACAGATTTGGATGCAAATAAAGCACCTTCATATATTTCAGTGCTGGAAGGGTTGTAATTGAGATAGAATTCCTGATGAAAATCTTCCACCCATTCTTCATCTTGAAAAGCTTCATAGTTGGTATCAATGTGTTCATGTCGGGGCCATTGTTTATCAAATATAGATGGAATGAAACTCAATGCTGTAATAGAGTCAGGGAATGGATGCTCATGCTCATCATCAGTTTCAGTCAATGACTCATCATCATGATCACCATTATTATCACCTTCATGATCACTATCATTATCACCTTCATGATCACTATTATCATCACCTTCTTGTTCAAAACACCAATGTTCTCAATAGTAGCATTTTGAGAGAATTCAGGTGGTTGATTCCATTCAGCAGTTACAATACTGTTACATGGTTGGGATTCAAATTGATTCAACAGACTAATAAAACTAGAATGTTGGTGGAAAGATGCTTTTTCAAGAAACACATCAATATAGGCATCAGATGAAAGTTAGAACAAGGTTCTTTATGCATCATCATCATCAACTTGTATGAGCATATGATCTTCTCTAGGGAAAAGATAGGATATATTGGTAGAGAAGTGGTTGGGATTGATGCCAAGTATTGTATGGATATATAATTTTAGTTCGGATAGGGTATTGATAAGTGAAATATTTATGGGTCTAACAGATCAACTAGAATAAGACCCATCAGAGAGAAATTGACCATTATATTGAAGCTTGACAATTCGTGAATGTGAACTAGATGCCATGTTCCTATCATTGTAAAATAGTAATTCAGATTTTAGAATAGTAATTTAACATTGGAACAATAATTAATATTGTAGAATATGAATTAATATTTTATATCATTAATTAATATTTTCGAACATTGACATCATTTTTAGAAGAGTAGTTAAGATTTTAGAACAATAATTTTGAATTTGGAATTAAATTTGGAACAATATTTTTTTTATAACATTAACATTTTAGAACAATAATTTTGGAATTTGGAATTAAAATTTGGAACAATATTTTTTCTATAACATTAACATTTTAGAACGCGCCTAGGGTTGACTCCAGGGCGATCGGCGGCGTTGGACGTGGAGAGAAAGATATGTAGGATGAAGAAGGAGATGGTTATCTGACGAGGAGGCAAGGTTCCATCCCGCTGGGTGCAACTAGAATCCTACTCAATTACACTTCCAAAAGGAGGAAACCCACCTTCTGTTGTGAACACATCTATGGAGTTGTACGGTGCAGGAACACAACCACAGTTCCTGCCTCTATCAGGCAGGGGAGACGTCAATGTAAACCCATCTACCGAAGCTACTCGTCCATCTTACAAGGATGTGATGAGGAATCAGACGGATATGAATCCACATAACTTCATCCACATCAATGCAGACAGCAGTGACGTCACGCTACAGACCTTAGACATCGAAGTAACCTCTGATAAAGGGTTCCCAACTTTTCGAGTTTGGGAAGAAGCACTTGAAGAATTACTCAAGTCCTAGAAGTATACGGTAGTGGTCAAGCTTCTATCATGCAAGATAGGGTACCTTATCCTACGAGACAAGTTGAAGGCCTTGTGGTGACCCCTGGGAGGATTCAACCTAATTGACATTGCCAATGATTACTTCATTGTCCAACTCCAAGCGGAAGATGATTATGTTAATGCACTTGCAGGTGGTCCTTGGCCTATTTTCGATTCTTACCTCCCCGTTCAAAGATGGTATCCTAGATTCTCTACAGACATAGCAACCCTCCCTCACGTAGTGGCTTGGGTACGTGTTCCTAACCTGCCAATCTATCTATACCAAGAAGCTCTACTCCAGGAAATTAGAGATAGACTAGGTAAGATAATCAAAGTTGATAGGAACACAAAGATGCAATGGAGAGGACGGTTTGCACAGATAGTTGTGGAACTCAACATGGCAAACCCCCTAGTACCAATCATTCTGGTGAACGACATCCAATACAAAATCGAATATGAAAACATATCGTACATCTATCTACATTACGGGAAGGCAGGCCACACAGAGAAGGATTGCAAAATTCACATTGATGCAGAGGAAGAAGCAAGGAAATCCAGTGTTGAAGTAGGCAATATCATCCCTCAAGAAACTCCAAGGAGGGAAGGGTTCTCGGATTCCATGCACGCTAGGCCAATTCCTAGGAGGACTAGGAAGCCAACAGTCGCTACCCCTCCACAAAAGAAAACCGTACTAGCGTCAAATAGGTTTCAAGATCTCGAAGATGTTGAAGACATTGAAGAGGATGAAACAGTCCAAGAAGTTATAGACGCAGATAGTGTCGCTGTCAGAATTGTAGAAAACACAATCTGGAGCACGAAGAAAAAGTAATGGAAACAACAGAAGCAAGCGGCCCCCTCACGCAACAACCAGGCACCACCACGGAAATAACCAACCAATGTACGCCCCCCCAACGTTCCCCAGGTCCAAGGCTCTAGCTCCAAACACACACCAGCGGCCTCCTAGGAGACAAGGTCCTACAAGGACGTGAAGGTGCGGCCCACCCTTTCCTCACAACACCGTTCCACATGGGTGACAATGCCGCAGGCGGCGACACATATGTCAAATACAGAAGCCCAACGAAGTCGTAAGTGGGAATCCACTTGAGAAATAAGAAAGTCATCAATGTAGGGGACCCTGGGAGGGCATCCACGAGGAAGTGAGGGAAGCCTTCCTTGCTCCAAGATCTAGAGAAGGAGGCGCAGTAGATGGGCAACTCTACCCTGATTGAAGAAAATCAATGAAAGCTATGTGTTGGAATGTTCAGGGTGCATGTGACAAGGACACCTAGAACACTGCGAAAGATCTAGTCAGTAGATATCATGTCTCAGTGGTAAGCCTGTTCGAAACTCGCTGTAGTGGGCCCCATGCAATGAACATCATCAAGAAGCTTGGGTTTGCCCAATCCCATAGAGTGGAGGTCGTGGGCTTCTCCGGAGGGATCTGGGTGCTTTGGAAAGCATCCATCAACTTCGAGATCATACATTCACACAAGAAATTCATACATTTCTATTTCGACAATACCTTCTTCATCACCTTCGTGTACGGGGCACAACTAGATGCTCTTGTAAACTCCACTGGTAGCATATGGTGAACCTGTCTTCATCCATCAGTGCCCCATGGGTGGTAGCAGGTGATTTCAATGTGGTTATGTTTAGATCTGAGAAATTTGGGAGAACAACCTTTGACAATGCAAATAGCCAAGATTTCATGGAGGCTATGCAACAATGTGAGCTTTTCGATCTTGGAGCGGATGGTGTACGTACAACCTTCAGATGGGTCTTCTCCATGAGTTCCTGGACCGCACAATGGGCAATGCGGCCTAGCTAAGTTCTCCTCTCGCTGGACCAATCTCAGTACTTGAGAAGAATCATTCAGACCATGCCCCCCTCCTTATCTCTTTGGCTATAAAGGGTCCAAGAAGGATGTCAATCCCCCACACTTTAGCCAGCTGGAACATGAAGGATGATTTCAACCTCTTTTTACAAGAAAATTGGGACAGCAACACCTCATTCTCCACTGCTGGCTCCACCTTTCTCAGTCGAGCATCAATATGTGCCGCTCGGACAAGGAAGGAGGATAACATGACAAAAGACCATCTGGGCCACAAGATAAGATGGAACCAACTCCAACTTTCTATCAAATTCGATTCCACCATAGCCAAAGACACGATGGCCTTGCAATCTGAGCTTGACACCATCCTGAGGTGTGAAGAGGCTGATTGGCAACAAAAGTCAAGATGTGATTGGGTGGCTCTTGGAGATAATAACACCAAGTTTTTTCATATGAGTGTCAAATAGAGAAGGAGGTGAAACAAAATTACATAGCTAAAGAATGATGGCGGAGCTTGGGTAGAAGCAGGTGCCGACCTGAACAAACTTATTTTAGATTTTTTCGCTAATGATTTTCAGGAACACCCATCAACAGACCAGCGGCAGGCATGCTCCTCCTTGTTGGGGCCTTCACCCCACTCTCAACATAGGAGGCTGTCGAGATGCAAGGGACACCAGAGATAGATGAGATCTAGAAATCGCTACATACAATGGCACCACTGAAGGCGCCAGGCCCAGGCGACATCGACGTGGCTTTCTTACAAAAGCAATGGAGTCTCCTACGTCACCAAGTCACCCGATTCATACATGGCCCTTTCAACGGGGCCACGCTCGAGGACGGATGCACCAACTCGACGCTGGTGCTCATCCCTAAGACTTCCCACCCGGAAACTTACAACCACCTAAGGCCGATCTCATTGAACAATGTCAGCACCAAACTCTTGTCTAAAGTGATTGCTGCGCGGTTAAAACCCTTTCTGGCGAGATGGATCTCACCCTTCCAATCACGTTTCATGCCGGGGTGAAAGATCAAAGATAATGTGATCCTTGTTCAGGAGATAATTAGCTCAATGGAATCCAAACAATGCCGCAAGCACTACTTTCCTCTCAAACTTGATCTCATCAAGGCGTTTGACAAGATAAGCTAGACCTTTATTGAAGACACTCTTCAAAGAATAGGTCTACCACTTAATGTGACATCCACCATCATGCAGCTTCTCCAATCAGGTGAAACTTCAGTGCTGTGGAATGACAACATCATAGGCTCCTTCCATCCATCTTGCGGGGTTAAGCAGGGAGACCCCCTATCCCCCTACTTGTTTGTTCTGTGTCTAGAAAGGTTCAGCCAACTTATTGAAGATCTAGTCTCTAAGGGTGAATGGAAAGTAATTCATCTTACGCGACAACGCCTCACCTTCTCCCATGTTTGTTTTGTGGATGATATCATCCTGTTTGGGGAGGCTACCCTGAGGAAAGCTAGAGTGGTCAAAAGATGCCTCCATCTCTTTAGCAAGGCATCTGGACAATTCTTATCAAATGATAAATCCTTCATCTTCTTCTCCACCAATACCCCACACAACACAAGATCCAGAATCTACCGGGTTTTGAACATTAAGGAAACCTCTAACATTGGGATCCATCTGGTAGTTCCAATTATTCACAAAAGGAAAAGCAAAGATCGCTTTCAATTTCTTATAGAATGAATCCAGGGCAAGATCGCAAGCTAGCAACACATGTTTCTATCCTTGGCAGGGCGAGTCACACTAGCTAAATCAGTCATTCTATCATAGTCTTGTTACGCAATGCAAACGGCCATCCTTCCTATCTCCACAGCTGACCAGATAGACCAACTTACAAGAAACTTCATCTGGAGTAGTTCACACGAAGCCACCAAGATTAGCCTAGTCGTTTGGAGTAAGGTCACACAGCCACATCATTTGGGGGGTCTCGACATCAAACCAGCAAAAGAGTTCAATAAAGCATTGATGGAAAAAGCTGCTTGGAACTATACGCAAGACCTACAAACACCCTGGATTTTGCTTATGAAAGCCAAGTATGGTGGACAAGGCGCAGGGAGCACTGCTGGTTCACACACCTGGAGAGGCATCAAATCCCTTCTCAACTTCATTATGACCATGTAACATCCCTGACCTGGGTCATGTACTAACCCTAGGTGTTTTTCCTAATAAAGTTGATTAGATACTTTCCCTTATCTTTTGGAATGTAATTAAGGCTTTTGAGGAACTTATATTTCAATTTCAGTTCTTTTTTAATAATGTTGAAACATTATTTTGTTAACTTTTGGACTAAAGTGCAAATTACCCAAGTAAAGGGGTTGACTTGCAAATTGCACATGATAAGATGTTCCTCTGATGTTGAGACATCATAAGAATGTATGTGATGTGGTGGTATGGATTCCACAAGCTTGGACATCAAGATATAGCTTGTAGAGAAATCCTTGTGCATTTAAACCTAGTTTTGGTGTAATGTGCAATTTACCCAAAACCTAGGGTTCAACATGCAAAATATCACCTCTTGAGGGTTTATCATGTTCCTTGGCATCAAGTGGATCAAAGAAAATTAGAAGGGTGCCTCATTTGAATTATCATAGAAGAGATAGAATCTTGATATTGAAATAATCAAGATTTAAGCACAAATGGCTCTTTAATATAACTTAATGCAAAAGGGAAATATATTAATTAAGGAGCCCTTCAAACCAAAAGTGGGAGGATGTGTTTGAAATAGTTTGGACAAGCTGGTGCCATTATTGGGCACCAAAAAGGATCGTGGTTGAGTGGAAACTACTCACACTAATAATATATAAAGCTATATCCACTAAAAAGATGGATATTAATATACAACTTTTTAAGGTGTTTAGTTCCTTTTCCAATTAAACCTTGGATAATGGAGAAGTTTTGCAAGGTATTATAAGGTGGATACGTGGCCAAATAATGGAGAAAGCTTTGGAGGAAATTAGTTGGAATTAAAGAAGATAACTCTCTTTTTCTATTTTCCTTGAAATCCATAAATAAATAAATAAATATATATATATATATATATATATATATATATATATATATATATATATATATAAAAGTATCCTTTTTCCAAAAAAACCAAAAAGGATCGTTTCCTTAGTTCTTTTCCTTATCATCTTGCTTTGTCCGACCAAGGGAGAGCTCTGGACCAAAGGAAGGATGACCAAACTAGCTTGGTAAGTTTTGATCATCATCTACCTCGAATTCATGGTGGAAACCATAAAACAAGGTTAGATTCATGGTTTTCTTCACTTGGTTTCCTTTTCTAGCCATCTTGTTCATCCAAAGATTGAAGAACAAACCTTGGACAACTTCTGGAGCTCAATCCACCATTAAAGCCATGGAGCTTGGAGCTCTGGATCAGTTCTAGAGGCGGGTTTTATAACTCTAAACCGTAAGCATTAGTATTTCACTCTTTTCCATAAGAATTGTTGGTTATTCTTCTTCCTTAGATACTCTTGTGTGTTCTTGTTTTAACTTTCGTGAAGAACAACACCTATTCTTGATTGAACAGAGGTAGACGAAGGTGACATCATCCTATACAAATATCTAAAAACAACTTTAGCAAACGGTTGCTTTTGTTGCTCAAACGGTTTCCCGAACCATTTAGGAGCAAACGGTTTCAAACCGTTTGAATGCAAACGGTTTCACCTAAACCGCATAAAAGCAAACGGTCCAAGACCGTTTGGTGGCGTTGACCAAGCATTGACAGTTTGTAGGACTGTTGAGAATAATGTAGATTAATAACCTATCAATAATTGTTGATTAATTCCAATTGGTTCACCAATTAAAGGTCCAACAATCACCTAAACCATAATCGGGTTAATTGCTGATTTGATAATTGAATGAGTTTGAAACTTGGGTTGAGTGACCCAAACGGTTTCAAAACCATTTGGGGATCACCCAAACGGTCTGAAGACCATTTGGTGATCACCCAAGACCATTTGGAGGTCTAGGTTTAAGTATGGTTGAGCAATTGAAGATCCAAAGGTGCTAAGTTGAGGTACAATCAATTGCTGATTTTGGGATCAATCCAATGGACCAAACCCTAATTGGTTGACTTGGATTTTGGTGTTGACTTGAGAAAATGGTCTCAAGACCATTTGGAGGTCATCCAAATGATTCCAAGACCGTTTGGGGCCAGGTAATGTCCAACTTGAATGATGGTTCAATGGTTTCAAATCAATTAGACTCACATTGATTAATGTTGAGGGTTCAACGTTCCCAAACCCTAATCCAATTGATTCAATCCCGAATTGATGATTAATTGAGGGTCAATTGAGTTTCAAATCAGTTGATTGATGGCATAATTAATTTAATTGAAGTATGATGATAAGTCCCATTGATGAGTAGTTCCATAGATTCAATGGTTGAAGGAACCAACATTGGAAACCCTAATTCAATTGAAGCGATTGAGACCCTTTTTGGTCCTTGCGGTTTTGAGGGGGTTTGGACCAAACGGTCTCAAGACCATTTGGGACCAAACGGTCTCAAGACCGTTTGGGACTAAACGATCCCAAACCGTTTAGGTGCATGTGGTTTCAAAACCGATTGTGTTCATCCGGTTTCAAAGTGGAGTTCATGCGGTTTCAAAAGTCAACTATGGGAAAACGGTCTTCACCACCCACTTTACCAAATGGTTTCAAAGGTAGTCCAAGACCGCATGGAGGTCCAAACGGTCTCAGACCGTTTGAAGGTTAAGTGTGCAAGACCGTTTGTGGTCTGAGTTGGCCAAGATCATTTGGGGTCTTAGTGGCCAAGATCGTTTGGTGGATGATTAACTAAAACCGCATGGGTACTAAAAGTGGTTAAAGGACAAAGTGATTAGTTAGTTAATACATGATGTAATCTAAGGTGATCATGGTACTTGTATCTTTTTGGGATAGTGTGATTTAAACCCATGAAGTAATTTAAGCCTTAATGATTACAATGTTAATGACTTAACTCATGTTGACAATTCTCTTTCATGTTGAGCTGGCTTAGCTTAGTCAAAGCTGAAGTAAACATCATCCTATAAAGGATGAGAGAGAAAGGATTACCTACATAAATATTAGTTATGTAATGGACTCTCATTATGAATAGATGTCTAATTAGGGTATGATCCATGATAGTGAGATCATGAAACCCTAATTATGAAGGTTAATGAATCATAAACCTAACTAAGGGTATTATTGGAAGTAATATTAATACATGATGATGATATGATCTTAATTCATAGTGATGATGATAAACCTTAATTCAATGTAATTTGAGAATCACTCCTACTTGGGGTGAATAGTAAACCCTAACCTAGGGTGATGTGATGTGAATAGTAAACCCTAACCTAGGTTGATGTGATGTGAATAGTAAACCCTAATTCAGGGTATATTGAACATGAACCATAATCAAGGGTGATGCAATGTGAATAGTAAACCCTAATTCCATATAAGTATATGAAAGTGTGAAACCCTAATTTTGGTTTATGCTTTATAGCATGAAGCTCTATGATTGGATAATGAAATGACAATCATTAATCCTAATTGAGTTTAGGGGATGATTAACCTTAATTGAAATGAAAAGAGAAATACTAACCCTAATAAGGGCACCGTGGTGCAACCCTTGAATAGTGATGTTATCATTGTTTTGCATTGAGCTGATATGAAATAAATGTATCTGTTATCATCTGTAATAATCATGCAGGTTTTATGAGATATTGAACATAGCCAGGTGAGAGATATGATGCTTTGTTTAATGAAAGTACTTTATAAGTTTTGTAAGCAATGATATGCTATGTTGCCTAGCAAAAAGGTAACAAAGGAGACTAACAGGCTGTATGAGCCAAGTGAAATACCTGCATTGCTACTATTATGTTTACACTGTCAAATAACATGATGGCATTGTGTTACCTGTTAAGGTAGTAACAAGTGATCTGATAATATATAGGTTTGTACACCCATATTCTTATATCATAGTGATGAGATGGTTAGGGATCGAGATCCCAATGTTAATAAGATGTGAAATGAACTTAATACAAATAGTACTCTTTCTTTATAGCAATTGTTTTAATGGTTTATGTTTAAAGACATGTCTGATGCTAAAAGAATGTTGTAATGTACTTAAATAATCAAGTATAATGATATCATGTAGAGCCCTGACCATAGATCCATCATCGCCAGAAGCTGGATGATGGTGAAATAGGTTTTCCTAAGGGAACTCCTGGAGAGCATACTTTTGAGTATGTGGGGGTTATGGACGTGAATATCCTTACGTCCTAATGGGGGAATTGATGTGATATGAACAGTTAATCTCTCAATCCTTCATTACATGTATATGCCGGGATGATGTATCACTAATCTCCCGATGATGATGATAATGCCGAATCGATGTGAGATAAATAAGAAATCCCTCGATTGTGAAGAGAGTACAACATGCCACTGTAACTCTAATAGAGAAGTTGCCAGAATACCCTGGAAAGCTATTATGGCAGAGACACGAGATGTCCTGCATGTTGTTCCTCACGCTGACTGAGGATGATGAGGTCATAGAAATCCGGCTCTTTTGATGACCTATGTATGGTACCGATTTCGATTTTGTAATGGTCGGTTGGAGTATGAGCGGTATACCTCATCTCCTCATGGCATAAGTATGTTTGTAAAATGTAATCAGCCGTGTAGCATAATTTCTTAGGTTGAACTACGAGAAACAATGATTGATGATACATTGTTTATTAAGTCCTAGTTGAACAAATAATATACATGTTCTTCATATTCCTTATTGATTAAATGACTTGTTATTCAATCAAGTTATAATTGAAATGATTGCATAAAGAATACTGCTTTACTTAGTTATTCAATGAATTACCTGTTGTTGAATATTTATAATTATATTGCTCAGTGTTATTCTAATATTTGCAATAACAATGTTTCTGGAAAAGAGTTATAATTCTCACTGGGACAATTTTCAATTGTCTCACCCACGTGGGATTCAAGTTTTTTGGTAGACGTTGAGGAAGAAGAAACCTTTCGGTGGGTGAACAGTAGCAACAAGAACAAGGACAGTAGTGATCCACAGGTGGAGACACTGTCTGTTAGGTTTTGTACATAGAGAGTCCTATGTGTCGTCTCTGTACTCTCAGGTCCTAGGAGTCAGTAGATGGTTTAATGTAGATCTGAGATTTTTGGCTTAATGCCTCGAGATTTTTGTATACTGCTCATGTACAGTTTAACAGGGCAGTCAATGTTATGACTCTCGAGATGAGATTATAAAGAGATGTACAGATGAATCAGCTTGTAAATAACTTACCTTGTTTCATTATGGAAGAGTTTTATAGTTTGTGGATCTCTTTACAAAAAGTTTTAATTTTTAGTAAACTGCTAATTAATCTCTTCCGCATCATTAATAATGTTTTGTTCGAACGGGGTATCACAATTTAGTGGTATCAGAGCACTAGGTTCGCTGAGTCTACAGAGACATAGGACTAAGGTTGTTGAGTCTGTTCTAGTGTCTTCCAGTATATCTGATAATGTCTTCTGCTCATATAGGAGGAGAAGAGAAAACTAAAGATGTCTGGATCACATGAGGAACATGTTGTAGAGAGTAGTTTCGCTGCACCCGGAGGAGGTGCAAGAGACCAAAGAAGGGAGGAACAACCTGTGCCTGAACCACCCCAGTTCAATCCAGCTGACATGGGGAACCCGGCCTTCCAAGCCATGTTTGGGCAGTTCATGACTACTATGACACACATGACTGATAGGATGCCTATACCTGTACCTAGGGCACCTACCCATCCAGAAGGACAAGGAACCAGCAAGACGTTTGAACGACTTCGCTGAGTTGGAGCCACAGAATATTCTGGAACAGCTGACCCAGCAGATGTTGATATGTGGCTAACAGAATTAGAGAAGGCCTTAAGAATCCTGAACATCCCAGAAGTTGAGAAGGTTAGACATGTTGTGTATCTTCTTAAGGGGAGTGCTGGCCACTGGTGGACCATAAAGGAAGGGAAAAGGCTAGGTGTGGAGATTGAATGGGAAGTGTTTCAATGAGAATTTGTCAACAGATACTTCCCTAAGACATTCTTGGATGAGAAAATATCTCAGTTTGAGAGGTTAAGACAAGGACCAATGAACATTAGCGAGTATGAGGCTAAGTTCATGGAGCTTTTACGGTTCTGTCCGCACATGGCAACTACAGATGAAGAAAGGATTAGGCATTTTGAGAAGGGATATCATCAGCTGCGTATTAAAGAGGGTGACATACCTAACTCTGCCTTTAGAACAAGGTGTGGTCACTATGAGTTCACAGTTATGTCGTTTGGACTAACTAATGCACCAGCTGCATTTATGGAACTCATGAATAGAATCATTCGACCTTTTCTTGATCAGTGTATAGTTGTCTTTATAGATGACATCTTAATCTACAGTAGAGATGCTCATCAGTATTAGCAACATCTTCATCAGGCTTTAACTTTGCTAAGAGAGCATAAGTTATATGCTAAGTTCAGAAAGTGTGAGTTCTGGTTACCAGAAGTTTCTTTTCTTGGACACGTAATATCTGCCTCAGGCATTCATGTTGACCCTAAAAAAGTAGAATCTATCCTGCAATGGGAGCAACCAAAGACTCCGACGGAGATTTAAAGTTTCTTAGGGTTGGCAGGCTATTACAGAAGGTTCATTAAGAACTTTAGTTCCATAGCTTTACCCTTGACTAAGTTGACCAGGAAGGATGTTCTTTTTACCTAGAGTGACAAGTGTCAGTAATCATTTCGGTTGTTAAAGGAAAGGCTGACAAGTGCACCTGTGCTAGTATTACCTGAACAAGGGAAATGGTATATAGTATTCTGTGATGCCTCTAAGAATGGACTAGGATGTGTGTTAATGCATGATAAACAAGTGATTTCTTTTGCTTCTGGACAACTTAAGAAACATGAGGAGAATTATCTGACACACGATCTAGAACTAGCTACTGTAATCCATGCCTTGAAGATCTGAAGACATTATCTTTATGGAGAGACATTCCAGATTTTCATAGACCATAAGAACGTAAAGTATATCTTTTCTCAGCATGAGCTTAACATAAGGCAACGCCGCTTGATGAAATTAATGAAGGACTATGATTGTACAATTGATTACCATCCAGGGAAAGACAATGTGGTTGTTGATGCTTTAAGTAGGAAATCAGCAACACCAGCCTTAGACAGTGTACAGATGAATTCCTTGGTATGCGCTAGGAGGGATATGCTTATCTCTTTAAGGCAAGACAATGTACAATGAAAGTATAATTGTTATCTGGGTTGTTAGTTGAGATGCACATAAAACCTACTCTGAGACAGCAAATCAAGGAAGCACATCAAGCTGATGTTGTAGTTCAGCAGATTAGATCAGAGTATGGTAGTGAAAAACGAGATGGTTTCCATGACTCAGATGGTCAAGTAGCCTGTTATCATGGTAGGATGATAGTGCCTGATGTTGATAACTTGAGGAAATTAGTCCTGGAAGAAGCTCATTCTTCGATGTATGCCATGCATTCAGGAAGCACCAAGATGTATCGTAACTTGAAAGATATGTATTGGTGGCCTGGTTTGAAGAAGGACGTTGCTGAGTTCGTTATGCGGTGTCCTGTGTGTCAGCAAGTTAAAGATGAACACCAGAAGCCTGCAGGAACACTGCAGCCTTTACCCATACCACAATGGAAGTGGGATCATGTGACCATGGATTTTGTGGTTGGTTTACCCAGAACAGCCAAAGGTCATGATTCTATTTGGGTAATAGTTGATAGGTTGACAAAGACATCACATTTCTTACCTGTCAAAACAACCTATTCTGCGGAGAGACTGGCACTGTTGTATGTAGATGAGATAGTATGGCTACATGGGGTCCCAGTTACCATTGTTTCTGATAGAGGTCCCCAGTTTACGCGTCATTTTTGGGAGCGACTTCATAAAGCCTTAGGCACATAGTTAAGGTTTAGTACAACCTTTCATCCTCAGACTGATGGACAGTCAGAAAGGACTATATAGACTTTGGAGGACTTGCTTAGAGCATGTGTCCTTCAGTTTACAGGAAGTTGGGATCTGCACCTAAGCTTGATAGAGTTTGCCTACAACAATCGCTATCAGCATAACATTGACATGGCACCTTATGAAGCTTTGTATGGTAGACATTGTAGATCTCCCCTATGTTGGTATGAAAATGGTGAATATCAACTTTTAGGTCGTGAACTTGTGCAGCAGACCACCGAGAAGATTAAAATAATACAACAACAGTTGAAGACTGCACAAGATAGGCAGAAATCTTACGCTGATAAGCGTCGTAGACCTTTATAGTTCTAGGTTGGAGATAGAGTGTACCTCAAGGTCTCACCTTGGAAGGGAGTTCTTAGATTTAGAAGGAAAGGAAAGTTAGCGCTAGGTTTATAGGGCCTTACCCAATCATTGAACATATTGGAAAGGTAGCTTATAAGCTAAAGTTACACCCAGTGTTCCACATTTCCATGCTAAGGAAATGTCATCCTGACACAAAATCAGTTCTGCAACCTATGGAAGTAGAATTAAACGATGATATTTCTTATGTTGAAGGACCTATGACAATTCTTGACAAAAGAATTAAAAAGCTATGAAAGAAAGACATAAGTCTTGTGAAAGTCCTCTAGAATCACTGTGGTGTTGAAGAAGCCACGTGGAAATTAGAGGAAGAGATGAGAAGGAAATACCCTACTCTTTTCTCTTAATATGTTTTGTTGATGATTTTGGGGATGAAATCCTTGTAAGGGGTGGATAATTTGTAACATCCCTGACCTGGGTCATGTACTAACCCTATGTGTTTTGCCTAATAAAGTTGATTAGATACTTGCCCTTATCTTTTGTAATGTAATTAAGGATTTTGAGGAACTTATATTTCAATTTCAGTTCTTTTTTAATAATGTTGAAACATTATTTTGTTAACTTTTGCACTAAAGTGCAAATTACCCAAGTAAAGGTGTTGACTTGCAAATTTCACATGATAAGATGTTCCTCTGATGTTGAGACATCATAAGAATGTATATGATGTGGTGGTATGGATTCCACAAGCTTGGACATCAAGATATAGTTTGTAGAGCAATCCTTGTGCATTTAAACCTAGTTTTGGTGTAATATGCAATTTAACCAAAACCTAGGGTTCAACATGCAAAATATCACCTCTTGAGGGTCTGTCATGTTCCTTGGCATAAAGTGGAGCAAATAAAATGAGAAGGGTGCCTCATTTGAATTATCATAGAAGAGAGTGAATCTTGATATTGAAATAATCAAGATTTAAGCACAAATGGCTCTTTAATATAACTTAATGCAAAAGGGAAATATATTAATTAAGGAGCTCTACAAACCAAAAGTGGGAGGATGTGTTTGCAATAGTTTGGACAATCTGGTTCCACGCTTGGACACCAAAAAGGATCTTCGTTGAGTGGAAACTACTCACACTAATAATATATAAAGCTATATCCACTAAAAAGATGGATATTAATATACAACTTTTTAAGGTGTTTAGTTCCTTTTCCAATTAATCCTTGGATAATGGAGAAGTTTTGCAAGGTATTGGAAGGTGGATACGTGGACAAAAAATGGAGAAAGCTTTGGAGGAAATTAGTTGGAATTAAAGAAGATAACTCTCTTTTTCTATTTTCCTTGAAATCCATAAATATATATATAAGTATCCTTTTTCCAAAACACCAAAAAGGATTGTTTCCATAGTTCTTTTCCTTATCACCTTGCTTTGGCCGACCAAGGGAGAGATCTTAACCAGAGGAAAGTTGACCAAACTAGCTTGGTAAGTTTTTATCATCATCTACCATGAATTCATGGTGGAAACCATAAAACAAGGTTAGATTCATGGTTTTCTTCACTTGGTTTCCTTTTGTAGCCATCTTGTTCATCCAAAGATTGAAGAACGAACCTCAGACAACTACTAGAGCTCAATCCACCATTAAAGACATGGATCTTGGAGCTCTGGATCAGTTCTAGAGGCTGGTTTTATAACTCTAAACCTTAAGCATTAGTATTGCACTCTTTTCCATAAGAATTGTTGGGTATTCTTCTTCCTTAGATACTCTTGCGTGTTCTTGTTATAACTTCGGTGAAGAACAACACCTATTCCTGATTGAAAAGAGGTAGATGAAGGTGACGTCATCCTATACAAATATCTAAAAAGAACTTTAGCAAACGGTTGCTTTTGTTGCTCAAACGGTTTCCCAAACCGTTTGGGAGCAAATGGTTTCAAACCATTTGAATGCAAATGGTTTCACATAAACCGCATAGAAGCAAACGGTCCAAGACCGTTTGGTGGTGTTGACCAAGCGTTGACCATTTGGAGGACTGTTGATAATAATTTAGACTAATCACCTATCAATAATTGTTGATTAATTCCAATTGGTTCACCGATTAAATGTCCAACAATCACCTAAACCATAATCGGGTTAATTGTTGATTTGATAATTGAATGAGTTTAAAATTTGGGTTGAGTGACCCAAATGGTTTCAAAACCATTTGGGGATCACCCAAATGGTCTCAAGACCATTTGGTGATCACCCAAGACCGTTTGGAGGTCTAGGGTTAAGTATGGTTGAGCAATTGAAGATCCAAAGGTGCTAAGTTTAGGTACAATCAATTGTAGATTTTGTGATCAATCCAATGGACCAAAACCTAATTGGTTGACTTGGATTTTGGTGTTGACTTGATCAAATAGTCTCAAGACCATTTGGAGGTCATCCAAACGATCCCAAGACCATTTGGGGTCAGGTCATGTCCAACTTGGATGATGGTTCAATGGTTTCAAATCAATTAGACTCACATTGATTAATGTTGAGGGTTGAACGTTACCAAACCCTAATCCAATTGATTCAATCCCTAATTGATGATCAATTAAGGGTCAATTGAGTGTCAAATAAGTTTTTTGATGACCCTAATTAATTTAATTGAAGTATGATGATAAGTCCCATTGATGAGTAGTCCCATAGATTCAATGGTTGAAGGAACCAACATTGGAAACCCTAATTCAACTGAAGCGGTTGAGACCCTTTTTGGTCCTTGTGGTTTTGAGGGGGTTTGGACCAAATGGTCTTAAGACTGTTTGGGTCCAAACGGTCTCAAGACGGTTTGGGACCAAACAGTCTCAAGACCGTTTGGGACCAAACGATCCCAAACCATTTAGGTGCATGCAGTTTCAAAACCGATTGTGTTCATGCGGTTTCAAAGTGGAGTTCATGCAGTTTCAAAAGTCAACTATGGGAAAACGATCTTCACCACCCACTTTACCAAACAATTTCAAAGGTAGTCCAAGACCGCATGGAGGTCCAAACGGTCTCATACCGTTTGGAGGTTAAGTGTGCAAGACCGTTTGAGGTCTGAGTTGGCCAAGATCGTTTGGGGTCTTAGTGGCCAAGATCGTTTGGTGGGTGATTAACTAAAACCGCATGGGTACTAAAAGTGGTTAAAGGACAAAGTGATTAGTTAGTTAATACATGATGTAATCAAAGGTGATCATGGTACTTGTATCTTTTTGGGATAGTGTGATTTAAACCCATGAAGTAATTTAAGCCTTAATGATTACAATGTTAATGACTTAACTCATGTTGACAATTCTCTTTCATGTTGAGCTGGCTTAGCTTAGTCAAAGCTGAAGTAAACATCATCCTATAAAGGATGAGAGAGAAAGGATTACCTACATAAATATTAGTTATGTAATGGACTCTCATTATGAATAGATGTCTAATTAGGGTATGATCCATGATAGTGAGATCACGAAACCCTAATTATGAAGGTTAATGAATCATAACCCTAACTAAGGGTATTATTGGAAGTAATCTTAATACATGATGATGATATGATCTTAATTCATAGTGATGACATGATAAACCTTAATTCAAGGTAATTTGATAATCACTCCTACTTGGGGTGAATAGTAAACCCTAACCTAGAATGTTGTGATGTGAATAGTAAACCCTAACCTAGGGTGATGTGATGTGAATAGTAAACCCTAATTCAGGGTATGTTGAACATGAACCATAATCAAGGGTGATACAATGTGAATAGTAAACCCTAATTCCAAATAAGTATATGAAAGTGTGAAAACCTAATTCTGGGTTATGCTTTATAGCATGAAGCTCTATGATTGGATAATGAAATGATAAGTCATTAATCCTAATTGAGTTTAGGGGATGATTAACCCTAATTGAAATGAAAAGGGAAACTCTAACCCTAATATGGGAACCTTGGTGCAACCCTTGAATATTGATGTTATCATTGTTTTGCATTGAGCTGATATGAAATAAATGTATATGTTATCATCTGTACTAATCATGTAGGTTTTATGAGATATTAAACATATCCACGTGAGAGCTATGATGCTTTGTTTAATGAAAGTACTTTATAAGTTTTGTAAGCAATGATATGCTATGTTGCCTAGCAAAAAGGTAACAAAGGAGACTGACAGGCTGTATGAGCCAAGTGAAATACATGCATTGCTACTATTATGTTTACACTGTCAAATAACATGATGACATTGTCTTACCTATTAAGGTGGTAACAAGTGATTTGATAATCTAAGGGTTTGTACACCCATATTCTTATATCATAATGATGAGATGGTTAGGGATTGAGATCCCAATGTTAACAAGATGTGAAATGAACTTAATACAAATAGTACTCTTTCTTTATAGCAATTGTTTTAATGGTTTATGTTTGAAGACATGCCTAATGCTAAAAGAATGTTATAATGTACTTAAATAATCAAGTATAATGATATCATGTAGAGCCCTGACCATAGATCCATCATCGTCAGAAGATGGATGATGGTGAAACAGGTTTTCCTAAGGGAACTCCTGGAGAGCATACTTTTGAGTATGTGGGGGTTATGGATGCGAATATCCTTACGTCCTAATGGGGGAATTGATGTGATATGAACAGTTAATCTCTCAATCCTTCATTACATTTATATGCTGGGATGATGTATCACTAATCTCCTGATGATGATGATAATTCCGAATCGATGTGAGATAAACAAGAAATCCCTCGATTGCGAAGAGAGTATAACATGCCACTATAACTCTAATAGCGAAGTTGCCAGAATACCCTAGAAAGCTATTATGGTAGAGACATGAGATGTCCTGCATGTTGTTCCTCACACTGACTGAGGATGATGAGGTCATAGAAATTTGGCTCTATTGATGACCTATGTATGGTACCAATTTCGATTTCATAATGGTCGGTTGGAGTATGAGCGGTATACCTCATCTCCTCCGGGCATATGTATGTTTGTAAAATGTAATCAACCGTGTAGCATAATTGCTTAGGTTGAACTACGAGAAACAATGATTGATGATACATTGTTTATTAAGTCCTAGTTGTACAAATGATATACATGTTCTTCATATTCCTTATTGATTAAATGACTTGCTATTCAATCAAGTTATAATTGAAATGATTGCATAAAGAATACTACTTTATTGAGTTATTCAATGAATTACCTACTGTTGAATATTTATAATTCTATTGCTCAGTGTTATTCTAATATTTGCAATAACAATGTTTCTGGCGAAGAGTTATAACTCTCGCTGGGACAATTTTCAATTGTCTCACCCCCGTGGGATTCAACTTTTTAGGTAGACGCCGAGGAAGAAGAAACCTTTCGGTGGGTGAACAACGGTAACAACAACAAGGACAATAGTGATCCACATGTGAGGACACTGTCTATTAGGTTCTGTACATAGAGAGTCCTATGTGTCGTCTCTGTACTCTCAGATCCTAGGAGTCATCAGATGGTCTAATCTAGATCTGAGATTTTTGGCTTAATGCCTCGAGATTTTTGTATACTGCTCATGTACAGTTTAACAGGGCAGTCAATGTTATGACTCTTGAGATGAGATAATACAGAGATGTACTGATGAATCAGCTTGTAAATAACTTACCTTGTTATTTTATGGAAGAGTTTTACAGTTTGTGGATCTCTTTATAAAAAGTTTTAATTTTTAGTAATTTCCAGTAATTCCGCTGCTAATAATCGCTTCAGCATCTTTAATAAATTTTTTTTTGAACGGGGTATCACAGACCAACTCAAGAATGGTCCTGGTATCACGCAAAGAAATAAATGTATGGAACGATATGTGGATTGGGGATGGGTACATACCCGTGCTATGTCCAGGAAGGACGATTGCAGACGATCTTACTGACTTGAAGGTGGCGAGCCTTGTCTCAAATGAGGGACATTTGGGATCAAGACTTCATTCATCATTGGTTCACAGAAGAAACTGGAAAGGACATTCTAAGTATGCCTCCCCCTAGACATGAATATGGAGGAGATAAATGAATTTGGAATCTCACTACAGATGGCCTTTTCTCCACCAACTTGGCCTATAGAAGTCTCACGAACTGTGCACCCATTACCCCTGCTAATACTTTCACCAGTCTATGGAGCTTGATAGTTCAATAAAGGGTCAAGATGAATCTTTGGCTAACTTATCATAACAGGTTGTTAACCAATGAGATGAGGGCCACTCGGAAGCTCACTATAGTCGTTGTTTGCCCGCGATGTCAACACGACACAGAGTCGGTTCTCCATGCTATGAGAGACTTCCATGCATCTGAGGCTTTGTGGAGAAAGCTGATACCACAAGAAGCTACCCGGTTCTTCCTATGTGCCTCCACAACGTAATGGACCAACTACAATCTCAAGGAGATGAACAGAGTAAACGAATGGCCCCAAACCTTCGCCATTTCCTACTGGTGGCTTTGGAGGGCCTGAAATATCTACATCTTTGGAGGGCCTGAAATATCTACATCTTTATACAGGTTGATACAACAGTTAACAAGACCAACAACTTAGTTGCAACTAGCCTGGTTGCACGCTCCTTCGACGGTCAGAGGATAGCAGGGCACACTTGGAGAGGGAGAGGCTCGTACCCAATGCGAGGTGAGCTTAATTATGGCGATCAAGCATGGGCTGGAATACATGCTCGAGCAACAAACACATAGCGAGATAGTGCTGACAGACTCCATGAACATGGTAAAGTGGATTGTTGACAAGGCAGAAATGCCATGGAAATATAGGCTTCTCGTCCAAGCTATTAGAAGGCTCAAACCCAACAACACTTTACCTCCAGTACACTACATCAAACAGAACCAAAATAAACTAGCAGATTGGCTAGCAAAGCAGTGTCTCAAATAGCCGAATGATAAGGGTATTTGCTCATCCTTCCCACAGCAGGTCCTGGCAGATCTCCATGTTGAAGTCCTTTCTTTTCCATTCCGGTGTAATACTCCTAGTGTAATGCCCTCCAGCTTGTAGCCAGTTTAGGGTTGGCGGTCTCCAAAAAAAAATTTAGAAAATTAATTTTGGAATTTGAAACAATATTTTTTTGAACAGTAATTAACCTTCAACTGTCTTTTTCTATAACATTATTTTAGTAATGTGGAATTAAATAGTAGCAATATAATTATTTCATTTTTAATATTGCATAGGAATTTTAGGTCCAAAATTTTGAATCTAAAAATATAGTAGAAAAATACCTCAAATGGTGATATCTCCCTTACAATCAGAATATTCGAGAAGAGAAAGAAGAGAAGCAGAATCCTGACCAGACAACGAAAGAAGTAGATAAGAAGAATATAGCTCCACAATCACCTGAAATCAACTCCAAGATTGCCCAAAATCACCTCCAAAAAATAGAAATTCGAACAGGGAACTCCAGAGTAGTGGGAGTAGAGGAGAAGTTGAAGAAAATGATGGGTTTGGGGGGCTGATCTCAGCTCCTTTATATAGGAGAGCAATGCGTCCTGGTTGGGGATGCATTGCCCGCATGTGGCACCACAGGCGGCCCGCAATGACTATGTTGCAACTGTCGGGGGAGAAATATGTCCCCAACTGAGATGCATTGCCCCAAAGATCCGTTGGGACGTCTTGGGATGGGACACATTGGTTCCACAACAGGGCAATGTGTCCCGCTTCAGGACACATTGGCCCGAAAGAACGGAAATGCGTCCAAGATGAGGACGCATTGCTCTGCGATGGGACCAATGTTTCCTACCTCGAGACACATTGCTCTATTGCAGAGTGATGCATCTTGATCTGGGACACATTGCCCTTCTATGGGGCCAACACATCCCAGGTCAGGATGCATTGCTCTGCGAGAGAGCAATGCATCCCATGGAGGGACGCATTGCTCCCAAAATGTGCCATTTTGGGTATTAAGTTCAAGACGTGCTATTCTAGGAATTAAAATGGCCAAACGTGCCATTTTGGTTTTTTGTCCTAAATAGAACATTTGGGTGTGGTAATACTTTCATATAAAATGTTATCTCTAATCATGGACTTAATACTTGTATTGATCTAACAACTTATTCCAAATGTTATCCAAAAATCATACTAAAATCATGGGTCTCTTTACTATTATACTTAATATCGAGTAAAATCTTATCATGATCCCATGCACATAATTTGAGATATAACCAATTTTTATTACTTTTGTCATAAATAACTAAAGTTGTTAACTTCATATCCAAGGTTTTAAATAATTTATTCCCATTAATCAATAGACCCACAAATCATAAAAATCTAAACTTAGATCCATAACAATGTAAGTCTAGTTATTGAATTATCAATTCCTCCAAACATATATTGAGACCTCGTTTAGGTGGAAGGATCAAAATGCCCTTATCTAAATATTCTAGGTCTAGGATCATTCAAATGATTTCAACTTGGTAAAACCTCCATATCATTGTTGAAAGGCTTTAATTAATTTGGGGAACAATATTTCTTATCAAATGATAGTAAATTGCATTAACCACATCAATGTATTTACTATTGCAAACAAGTCCTAGATACAGGTAATATGAATAGAACATTTAACATCTATCATATTTAGGATTATTACTTATATAAAATGTTGATTGTAAAATTAAACATCAAAATATATCTATCGTGCATATTTGTAGATTAGACTCTCTACATTTGGGTGTGGTAACACTTTCATATGTATATATATATATAAATACTTTTTCTCCATGATGAAGACGGTGTTTGAAAACCACCATGATCATAGTTGACAAATCAAAATTAAAACTGAGTTAGCCACACACGTTGGGCAGGCTAATTTTACAAAGCCTCGAGAAATAATGACCTTTGGGTACAAATAAGAATAGTTTCCCTAACTAAAACCCTAGTAATCCTATGCCCCATATCTTAGAACACTAGAGGAATAGGAGAAACTACAAGCACTAGCCTACAACTAGTGCTTAGACATCTAGGTCTAACATTGAAGAAAATCAGCTCTAGTCTCTATGAGAAAACTCGTTATATTTGTTGAACTAATATTTAAGGTTTTTATATTTGTGTTGTATGATGAGCAATTGTTAGGTCCATGTATTTTTAATTTTATTACAACACCTATAAAACCTCAGACTCCATCCTCTAGATAATGAACTCTTGGATCATTATCTTGGTACATCAGATGTTCTTTTGAGTTTAGACACAAAGATCTTTCACACACACCATGAACAATCTTGATGGAAGCATCACCATAGTAATCTTATTCACAATAGTACATTGATTAAAATCAGGTTTACAACATGCTATTATTAAAACTTGGCATTTGCATCATATTTGTAACAGTGCTAACTAAGATAATCTTCAATAGGTACAACTTGAACAACTTCTCACATCACTATCTTCAGATCCCTTTAATTTCTATGCGCTTAAGATCATATGATAAAATAGGTTAGTGCAAGTGTGCTAAGTACACGACCACAAAGACCAATGTTCTAGAGTAAAATGCTTGGTGGTAAACAATATATATATATATATATATATATATATTTATATATATATATATATATTCCAAGATCACAACTCACACTTATTATATATTTTGAAATTTTTTAATGTATATATTTAGTTTCACAATATCAATAAGTATGAACCATACTCAACATTATCTTTTTCCATGTGAGTTTGGAGCTTTGAAGTTAGTATATACCTTAATATTTATTTTTTCTAGAGGGTGGTATGAGTTCTATATCCTGAAGACATTACACATCTACCAAAAAAATTAACTTATATCATTATTTTATTGATTTAAAATGTCAACGAAATTATTTACTATAATATTGGAATCAACATGCATAACCCATACACATACAATTGAGAGTAGTAAATATACACCAAGAAATGATTTTTTTATAATGAAACATTTCATCAATTCGATAGGAATATGATGCATACAATCCAACAACACTACATACATATGATAAGGATATTTAACCACGTAATTAATTCATAGCCCTATCATAACCTCTTGGATTCAACTCGACTTTGGTCGACTCCTAGAAATGATATTGGAACTATAACATAGATAAAACATAGTTATCTTAATGAAGGTCTAGTTTGGTTTCTAGTATAATCAAGTCAAACCAATCCCATTACATGTTCATGGTCATAATTTTTTGACCATATATCTTGAATTAAGGCCAAATGACCTAAAACATAAACTACTATGCAATAGGTCAACTTTATGTCTAAGTTCAACTTTTAACATATATAAAGACCTAAGATCATGAGATTTAATTATATCTAGGGTTTACATACCATAGTCACAAGTAATTAGCCATATTGTCTATAAATTATTATTTGACAAAACACAACTAAATTGATATGATTATATTAAGAAACCTCAACATTTTTATATTTTAGTTCATACTCTGGATACCACATACATATACAACTTAGTAATACATCTTATATATGACGAGGCCTCTTTAAATTCACAAAATATGTCAGGATTCCCATAATCATCCAATAGGGTGCTATATTATTAATATCTCAATAATGTTGAGGTGGACCATATTAGAGATCAAGCAAGATCAGTCTTATTAACCCTTTTTATTATTGACTATCGATGAATTTATAGGAATACCCAGATACATACAAATATAAAATATTACTCCAATATAACCAAACTCTATTAAAACATTAGATCGGAGTATATTAACATTGTATTAGACTACATATTGTGTGTCAACTAGTTTCATAGTCATAAGTCTTATAAAATACCAAAATAACCCTAGGGCAGCTCCCATGTAAAATACTGTTGAGTTATAGTAAAACCTCAAATGGACTTTTCAACTAAATGGGTGTTACGAATTTATGGCTACCATTAAGTTCTAATTACAAGTAGATATCTTTTTTTATTTTTAATATCACATATGTTCAAAATATAGTTTTGACCATATTAATGTATGTTAATTATCAAATGTCAAAATCACGATTTTAAAATATTTTTATGATGGATTCCTTATTTTCCCTAATTGACTCATAAACAAGGAAGATATTATTTTTGCAATATATAAATTTTTCAAAGATTTTTGGCGGCCCATTTCTGATCTAGTGGTTTTCATGGAACCACATTGCCACTAGGATCAACTATTAGGCCTCCCTATAGATCATAAGATAAATCCAGATCCAATGTGGCCATCCTAGCCCTTTTCTTCCGAAATTTCCGGCATCCACATTTCACTTTTTAGTGCGGGTATCACTGGCACTACATTCTTCTTTTCGGTCCAGTTTTCATTTCCCCAGACATTATTGTTTACACTAAGGACTTTTGTGGTTCTCACTAGCCCTTTCTATTAATGTTGGTTCCTTCTTGGTGCAAGGAGAGGATGGGATTGGAGATCCCTATCCATATCCCTCACAACCACAGTCGGCATTAGTTATCCTTTCTCTCTTGATTACATAAAAAAGTGTTATTTCAATCTCATTAACTTTGCATTAAGTCAAATAACAATCTATGGGTGATAATTTATAGCCAAAAATCCAAAAGTTGAAGTTACCAATCCTATTTGAGGACCATAATATCTCATTTGAAAGGATATCACACATACATGACACAATTGGATCTTCAATAGTTTGAATTATTTATTCTCTAGGGATAAATCTTAAGTATCTTATCACTTTCATACTTTCAAAACATTATAACTTTTTTCTTACTTATCCTAAACTTAAAAAATTGTAACTGTATCATCAAAAGAACTAATAATATAAAAGACTTACATTAATGAGACATTATCTTACCAGGATTAGCCCAATAAATTCATCTAAGGTATCTAAAAATACTACTTATATTTATTATAAAAGTGTGCATGAAATATTATCCAATAATCAATCTAAATCATGCAACTCTATAATATTATTATCTCTTAAGATCTCATAAAATTCTTGTCATGATCCCATGAATGGATTTTGAAATATAAATCAATTATCATCACCTGTCCTCATTGTCGATAACCAAAGTCATTTATATGATATCCAAGTTATTCAATAATTAATACATAGTCCAAAAAAACTAAAATGGATCTGTAGATCCATAATAATGTTACTTTTATAACTGAACCATCAATTCTTCTAGAAACATATATTGGAGACCTCATTTAGGTGGAAGGATCAAAATGCCCTTGGAACAATATTCTCATGATGTAGGTATATTCTCATTCGAACGATCTAAAAATTTTGTAAAATCTCAGCAGTATCATTATAAAGAATTCACATATTTATGGAACAATATTTCTCATCATACAGTTGTCAGTTTCATTTTTGATGTCATGTGCATATATCTATATCATCCATCACTTTTGGATTATCCCATATATCAAATATCATATCTATATTTTAGGAAACCAAAAGTTTAGGATATGGAATGTACAATGCCTGGTTGTTTGAAATGGAGAATCTCTCGACATTAGACCACATCCTATAGGAACAAAGTGGAGCATATGGTTTATCATTTGATAAGGATTGTTGCTGATTGGTAGGAACTAGAGTAGACATGATGGGTAGGTAATATACCCATTGGGCATAGTTTTAAAGGATATTCAAGTTGTGGTGTCTTAACGTTATACATGACAAAGTGTGAAATTAAACATTAAAGTACAAAATCATATTGACCATTTTGTAAAAATCATATTCATGAATACATGAAATTCTATTTATAACTCTATAGGACATACTTTGATAGTATCGAAAAGTTCAAAAAGGACTTCCTAAAATGTAAGAAAAGGTGTAAATACAAAATGTAACATAAATTTTCTTACTGTTATTTATGTGAAAAGGAGAGTAATAATGTATAGTTTGTCTAGGAAGGAGGTTGATCCCCAAGAGTGCCTACGACTCCAAATTTCAAAAAATAGTCCTAGTATCTAGCCAAGGACATGTGGATCTCTAAATTATGATGTCATTAGTGTTCCTTCATCATTCATTGTGGTGTATTAACTACAATGGTGTAATGACCCCACCTCCCGACAACCCCCAATTAAAGAAGGATAAGAAGCTAGAGTCGTTATCCCAAACAGGATCATATGATTTTGCAAATATTTAAAAATAATTAATAAATTCTACCACAACTAAGCTAAAAGTTGGATATAAATTGTTCTTTTCACATACCTTTCAAAAATAGGATTTTAGAACTTCACCCAAGGAGAGAATTAGCTAACTAAATTTCTTAAGACATTACTTAGTCTTGTTGTTTTCCAATGTCACCTTTTACTGAACATCCACTTTCCATAGACGTAACTGCATATTTCCCTAAAATGCTGACAAACAAAACATCAGTTAATATAAGGAATTATACTGGTATGTGGGGAAAACTAAAAGCTTGCATCTAGTTGTAATAACATATTGCAACAAAATATTGTTTAACAGATCAAACTTTACAACATAATCATAACTACTCAATCCTGATTTATCCAAGCCTCTGTGTTGTCCCTTAAGTGGCCATGGGAACTACCTATCCTATGTGGAAGATCCCCAATATCCCTCTTTGGTCCTACCCCAAAGGTAGACCAAGACCAAGAGCTACATAGTAGTGTGATCCTACCCAAAAGTAGACTAAACCTCAACTTATGCTAATATGTTGATCCTACCCCAAGGTAGATCAATACCTAGATCATCAATTTCTCACATATACACAAAGCTACAAGAGGATTATGATCTGAGCTAGTCATGCACATATATTATGGTGATAGCCATGGTCATTTTACAGTTGCAAGAATTAAAGTTCATCGAAGAAGTTAATTTCAAGAAATCAGTAAAACCTCAAAAATATCCAGGAAACTAGAGTGATTAGTCATAGGTGTAACCACATACCTGATTTGACAATCTCAAAACCAAGCAATATAGCTTATCCAATTGAGAAGACCAATCAACCAAACCAAGCAATAAATAAAGCAGCTTGATCCTGAAAAGTATTTATAACACCTAATTGTTATAATTACATCCAAACACCTTTTACTGACTTGCGATTTCATTCTAGGGTTTCTAAGCCTTATTAGGGTTTCTTTCGGGTTTCTCAGTTTTACTTTCCAATTTTACCCTTTTTAGGTTAACAAACCCTAAAATTACTTTTCTACTGATAAAAACCCTAATTACTCCAATTATCCAAATTAAGGGCTTTTATCCACAAATTAGTTCAAGAACATCATTTTCATGCTTTCTTAATTAATTTCTACATTTAAATCCATTAAATCTCATAATTATCAAAATTAGGTTTTTAAGTCCATTAATGCACTTTTATAATCATGGAACCCTAATTTAGCAAGTTATGAATAAATATAATCCAATAGATCTAATCCATCCTTTTCATGTCAAAAGGCTAAACTTTTCTCATAATAGTCAGGGGACATCATTAGATCCATTTATCTTCAAAACTTAGGTTTTCAAATTAATTTAAACCATTAAAGATAACATCTTTACACACTTTTTCGAGTTACAAGAAGATTTACATCTTGAATTCGTTTTTAACGAATCTACATATTTTTTTCATCAGAATCCATTTATTACATGCCTTAATCTGGATTACTAATCATTTTCTATGATTATTTCAAGTTTTAACATAAAAGGACCAATTAGGGGACTCCATATTAGTATCTGGTCCCATCCCATAGATTATCTACCTGGCATGGGAGAGCCAATGGGCTCAGGACCTATCGACACCACGTGCCCGCTTAGCTAGGGCGAGTTTAAGAAATTGAAAGACACAAGTAACCTTTACCTGCTATCGAAGCATCGGGGGTAGATTAGGAATTTCCCTATGTTCCTTTCTTCTTCGTTTGGGTATCATGATCTTGTTCCTTGTTGTCATGAATGGTAGTCAACTTCCAAGTTGACTCTGTGCTTCCGTGCCCCAATAATAAAAAGGATAACTGGCAGAGCTTGTCCTGGATTTGTCGAAGACGCTTGGCCCATCAGTGGTTAGGGGTGGTGGTCATGGCTACATTGACCATGAGACGACCGAAGTAGAGGAGGAGTTTTAGGAAATAGAGGCGGTGTTCACTCCGGGGAAGGAAATTGGAGGCACAACTATGCCCTTCATGAAGTTGGGATTGTGATCCCTCTCTTTGGTCTCTCAGTTGGGGTTGGCAAGCCTTATATAGGCATGACTACGACAAGTTGGCCGCCAATAGGGTGTGATCCCCTCTGGGTTTGGGGGATCCCTAAAAAAAACATGAAAAAGGAGGAAGGAAGGATGGGTTGATATGTCTTACTTTCTTGAATGTAATGGGAACACCATCAAACGTCTACATTGGTCATAGAGAGAGATACGAGAGGGGAGAGGGACGTTATTGTAGCCATGTTTTCTGATTTGTATCAAGCTAGGAGACAACCAAGAACCATCAAATCTGAGATCCTATGTCTAGGAGCCCACGCGTGAATTAAAGGGTTGTGCCCTAAGTTCCCAAAATTATTACATTCAATATATACCTTCCTAATCCTCTACACTTAGGGATACTAATAAATTCAATATCTCCGTCACCTTTTATCCTTTTAATCCCAAATTTTAAGGGAAAATCTTTAATGACTTAAACTACTTGTATGCAAAGTTTGAAACCGAAATTCAAAAATAAAAGAAACTTTTCTTCATATGCAAGTCATCCACTCAAAAGGCATACATTATGCAATTAAAATTCGTTTCTCTTTCTTCTATTTTCTTTATTTTGATTTTTTTTCTTATTAGAAATAATGTGGAACCGAAAACTAATAAATAGTGGTCATTTATGCCACTTTATAGATAATTCTACACAATTCTCACATATGCACACAATTATCTGCCATATCTTTTGCTATTTCCTTATTATAGGATTTTCTTTTATCCTTTTTCCCTTTTTTCCTTCATAGGATTATGAAAACAATATAAACCAAGAAATCATGCATCTAAGGGAAATTTTGTAAAAAATACATTCTTTAAAACAAAGCACACAAATTTCCATTCAAGTCTCCTTTACTTGAATAATTGCATTTCAATTATTTAATATACTAGTGAAACTAAGGTTGTAACAAATGGTTTAGTGACAGAGGAGATCTGGTGGAGGTAGTGTAACATATCGTCAACCCATACAAGAATATGATTCTTTTGGTTATGAGTTCATGACCATCATAAGAAGTGTTGGGTTACATTATCTCCTACATGTTATACATGTGGAAAGCCCTGACAATTTTATTCAAAATTTCCATAAATGGTGCTACCATAGTAAAATGGAAGACACCAAGGGGGAATTATCAATATCAATAGCAAATACAACAACATCCTAAATGAATTACTAATTGAGAATCACTATAACAAGCACTCTTAAGTAGGGTTGTCAATGGGGAGGGTATGGGGAGGGTAAGGGCTTACCCTTATCCTTACCCACCTAACATGGTGGGTAAGGGTATGGGTAATTCCCCACTCTACTACTATCCTTACCCTCCCCTTATCCTTACCCTCTTACCCACAGGGTAAACGGGGAGGGTAAGGGTAAAGTGGGGAATTTATTAATCATTAAAAAAAGTATACTAATAGGAACAATAATGGCATGCCTAATAGAATATACATTTAATACATTTATAAATTTAAATAAAATGTAAATATACTCCAAAATGGATATTAACTTTTAAAATATCTAGAAGTAATCTTCGACAACATTATAAATATGGTTATTATTGTAAAAACTATAAAATCTAGCCATTTCTTAGATGTGTGTCTTACACCTCCAAAATGGTGTTGAATACATGACCAAATTAGCCACATAAGAAGTAGATAAGAAAATTATGTATTATATTAAATGATGACCATATAATGTTGAATAATCCATTGACTCAAACAACATAATGACTATATGTTTAATAAATTATACATATATATTAGTGGGTAGCGGGTTAGAGGGTATGGGTAATGGCTTACCCTTACCCTTACCCTTACCCACTAAGGTAGCGGGTTAGAGGGTAGCGGGTAGGTGGGTAATGGATAAGAAAATTCTTTACCCTTACCCTTGCCTTATAGGGTATGGGTAAAGGGTAAACGGGTTTACCCTTATCCATTGAAAACCCTACTCTCAAGTACACACAGATCCATATCTCAAATAGGGTAGGTAGAGGATAAAGAAAAGTATCAGAGATATGATGTGTTTATGCCATATACCATCCAGAAGGGGATGTGTCACCTCAAGTGATGACAGATCTAGTGTGGTGGAAAAATATGTTATGACACCTACAAAATATTTACTACATTATAGTAACACAAGTTCAATTATAACTAAGGGAATTGATAGCCGATTTTTTTTTCATTTTTTACACCCATTATATGAAACAATTTTGAGATCCCAACTATGGAACCCATAATTATATAAGAGATATTCCCTAGATGTGTGTCATTATATGGTATTCATTGTATTCAAATTGATCTTTACTAATTGAAATGCATACCTTCAACACATTCTTTTAGTGTGGACTGTCTGGGGAAGTTAAAGGAGATATTAGATTGCTTCAGTAGAGAAGTTGAATTCATGGATGGTGATAAAATTTGGGAATTTATAGGATAATACCCACATGTATATATCTACTGTGACAATGTTAAGAATGTAAAAAATAGATGGCATGGGTTATCAGTACATAATTTATAGTTTGCTAGATATTCCTAGTTTATCAAAGGTACTTGTAATCATGGAGTATGTTGATGTTTCCTTGATGAACTAATAGGCTTACAACTGGCAATGAAAATCAAATTCTAGAATAATGTTACACGAACTTACACTAAATATGTTGCCAAAAATTTTGGCACCAAATTAGATGGTGCCAAATGATCTTGTGGTGTTGAAGAAGCAACTAGAATATCTATTAGCTAAGGACTTTTTATAGGCCACCATATCACCTCAAAAGGACTTGTCATGTTTGTTAAGAAGAAAGACAAAATGACGTAATTATGCATTAATAATAGTGAAACTTAATAAATATAATATCGAGAATAACTATATTTTAGCTAGGTAGATGATATTTTTGACTAGCTAATGAGAGAGACATATTTTAAATTTTTTTAATAGTCAATTTATCTTCTGTTGAGAATAAAGGACAAAGATGTATAAAGGATACTATTTTAAAATCATTATAACCATAAAAAATCTTCATTATGATGTTTGAAATCACAAAATGCTCTAGTAAATTTGATGGATCGGGTGAATAGAGTGTGCTTTAAATTTGTAGACAATTTGAGGTAGTATTTTTATATGATATTCAAATATACTGCATAGATGTTAAACAACACGAGCACTACTTATTATTAGCATTACTTATATTACATCAACATTGACTGTATGATAAGTTTATTAAGTTGAGTTATAATTAACCAAATTTTCTTTTTATGCCTTGTCATATCTGGTCATGGGATATGTGTGGATATCAGGAAACTTGGATATGAACTTCAATGGGATCAGCCAAAAAACCCTATTGGGGTCAATAAACTCCTAGGGTTAGTAAATGGAACTTAAATTTACTCTCCATGTGTAACAACCCAATTTCCATACATGAACATGAATAGAAAAAATTCCTAACTCATACAATAGTGTGTGTGACATCATTGGAATACCATAAAATACAATAATTAAATTAACAAAAAACTCAGGTTCAGAATAATGTAATATCTTTGTCAATGTACAAAATGAAAGGGGTACCTCTTACATACTTTGAAAATTTCTACTTTAAGAATAAAGGAAAGTATATGTGAAATAACTAAGTGTAATGGCAACCCACCATCACATATATATTGTCATTGAAATCTTTGTACTTAGATTTTCCTTCAATACTACTTTTTCTCACCCAATGAATATATCATTCAAAGATCCATGCAAAACAACATAGAATATTCGAGTGACATTGATTTATTATAATGTAAATAAACATATATTTTCATGAACTTAAATTTTTTTATTACTTCACATTATTGGTATTAAAACCTTGAAAACATCAGTAATTAATAGGGTTTGCATAATCACATGGAAATATACAATGGGTTGATATAACATCCATAATAATGTGAAATCTCACATGTGTTGATATACTCTATCTCTCATGATTTCACCCACAAAGTACATAAGTCAACAAAGTCTCACATAGTTTCCCCAATACTCCAACATTTTTGACAAGGCTAATTAAAGCTCACATAGGTCCAGTTGAAGCTCGCTTAAGGTTGGTCAAGGCTAACATAGTTGCTTATGAACATCTCACAAGGTTGATTAAGGCTAAGATATGGTCAGTTAAGGTTCAAATAAGGCCGATGAAGGCTTACATAAGGGGATTAAGTCTTACATAACATGAAGGCTTACATTCACATCATTTCTTAAAGGTGAAAATGTTTGTATTGATCTTGATTTATTTACGTTGTTGGAAGGCATGATACTTGATTTCAGATAATAATTAATGAAAATAATTAGATTTATATTTTTTTACATGATCATGATTTTTGTAGTTGATATATTGAAATAAGTGCACTTTAATTTGGAAAGATTGAATAGTTTGTTAAAAAGCCCCTTCTCAACTAAATTTATGATTTAGTGTAAATGGATCAATCACCTTCTTTAAAGAGGTAGACTAAACATGGCATGATTTTCAATCCTTTGATACCATGTGTTACATATAATTATGAATTATATATACATTGACTAACTTAGGGCTTATGGTTTTGCAACTAAAACATGTTAAAGTGGTTGTGAATTAAGGTCTGATTTTAGGTCAGGGGGATTCATTTTACTAGTTTTTCAATATATATATATGTATATATCCTTAAATTTTTAAATAAGTATAGTTAGTGGCTAAATTCATAATTTTCAACAAATTTGTGAAGTAGAAATGTCATGTGAAGATTTATGGCAAACTCAAGAATCTAAATGAACCTCCTATTAGCAAGACCTTAGTACCCTCGAATTATGTATGGAATAAGGTTTGTGTGATAGGGAAATAATGTTCATTATCTAACATTTGAGTACTCACATATAATATCAAAAGAAACAAATGGATTCACCAAAAGAATCATCTTGATTGTGATGCATCAAAGAGTTATTAAGAGAAAACTTGTTTAGTCACTTATTGACATATTTGTTCATGCATAAAATGAAGAATAGAGCATCAATGCTACAATCCTAAAAAGAAGCCCATGGTTAGAAGAATACCAAAAATATGAGACCATATTAAATGGATTCCTCAAGGTAAAATGGCCATAGAGGAGATTCTAAAAGTTCTTGAGACATAAGGATCTACTGAATATTTGTTCTCTATGGATATGGAGGAGAAAGATCGAGGATAATCTGGACCCAAACACAAGCTTGAAATAGAATTACATCTTGAAGATAAAATTTAAAACATTGCAAATACTGGGGAAATAGGTGGAAGTTGTAATTGAAGATCATGAATTTATGTGTATAAAATTTGTAGGTGAGGACTTTGAAATTACCATGATTAGGAAGAAAGATTGTTGTGTATGAAGCTTCCTTGAGGTGTCTAGATTTGATCTGACCTTTCTATGAAGACTGTGATGGTATCATCATTGATGATAATATTCTGATGCAATAATAATGTATATGGATATTGAAGTGTATATTATGGTTCAAAATAGTGGACTTTGGAAGTTTTCATTGGTTGTTGTTGATGCCCTAAAGATTATTTCAAGGATAACTCCATGGAGGGCAGCCTAGGTAGGGAAATATGATTGATGAAGGTATTTATTGGAGATTAAAGTGCATGGATATAGAAGTCTATATGAGGATCAAGAATAGTGGCCTAGTCAAATGATTTTTTCTAAGATATCTAAACATACCACTTATATTTATCATAAAAGTGTACATGAAATGTTGTCCAATAACCAAGTTAAATCATGCAAATATATGTTATTAGTCTCCCTTATCTCATAAAACTCTTACCATGATCCAATGCACAGATTTTGAGAAATAAACGAATTATCATCATGTTTCCTCATTATCAATAACCTATTTCATTAAAACAATTTCCAAGTTATTCAATAATTATTATAGAGTTCAAGAAACTAAAAAATTAATTTGTAGATCCATAATAATGTTAAATTTATTATAGAACTATCAACCCCTCCCAAAATAGATATTGGAAACCTCATCTAGGTGAAAGGACCAAAATGCCCTTACCTTGTGATTTAGGTATAAAATCATGTAATTGATCTCAAACTTTTAGAAAATCTCATTGGTATCGATATTAAGAATTCATGAATTTATAGAAAAATGTATCTCATAATATGGATTTTGGTTTTCTTTTTGATCCCACTATACTCATTACTACAAACATGGCCAAGATCATATTTATATCATCCATCATTTTTGGATTATCTCATATATTAAATATCATATCTATAATTTTGGGAACCAAAGGTGTAGGATATTGAATGTAGGATACATGGCTGTTTGAAATGGATAAGATCTTCTAGTTTGACCATATCTATAAGAATAAAGTGGAGCATATGGTTTATCATTTGAGAGGGATTTCCAGTCATTGGTAAAAATTAGAGTAGACATAGGATCTAGAGAATATAACCATTGTGGGATAGTTTGAAAAGATATTCAAGTTTTGGTATTATCGTAACATTATAAATGGCAATGTGTGGAACCAAAGACTAAAGTATATAACAATACCATCCATCGAGTATAAATTATTATTCATGTATTACACGAGATTCTATTCCCAATTCTATAGGACATACTTTGATAATGTAATGACCTCACTTTTCAGAGACCCCCAATTTTCCCAAGGATCTAGATTTAGAAAATAATAAATAATAGTAAAAAATATCCACTAATTCAAATATATTGTTTACAAGATGATTCTATAGAACATACATAACTTTCTGTCATCAAAATTGTACATATGAGAACTACATGAGAAGAAGTATCTATCAAATCCTCCTTAGGAGTTAACTTTAATGTCTTCAAGTAATTTGAAATGTCCATCATATCTTGATATTATATAATCTAGCATGTACCTAAAATGTTGTGAAATTAAAGCATGGAGTAGCATATCGAAATATATTATGTACGTGTAGTGCATGCAAAAGTATGCAAGTAAACTAATAACATATATTGCATCAAATATTTTCAAATAAGAACTAGAATCTTCTTCACATCATATTTCTTTATGTTATACTCATAGTGGAATTATAATTGAAGAAGATGTAAAGTTACATCCAACATTTTAGTTGTTCGATCCTCGAGAAACACTGGAAAAATACCAGCAAACTATTGCCAGTAGTCATAACTGTAACCACCTACCCCAATGGCGAGCTATGCAGATTCAATGATTATACTTCAAGCATATCATCCAACCAAGCAAACAAATAGGAATCCAATCATTTAGTATGCATGCATATAAATACTAGTGTCACCATCACATTGACGAGATCAAAACCCTACATAGGTACTAATCTAGGGTTTAGGGTCATGTTCGGGTTTTATTACGGAATAAGGGTATAATCCCTAACTCCATCACATATTAGTCATTACGTGAAACCCTAATCACCATATTCCACATATCCTTTCACTATCTTCATTAGATTTGATTAAGTTCATGAACAACTTCACAAGATATGACGTTTAACCCTGATTATTCATATGCATGGTCATTCATAGTAGCAACCCTAATTCTTCATCATTATGAATATGAACATGTTTAATTATCATTAATATCAGTTTATATCACAAATAATCATATTTAACATGATTCACAATTTATTCATGCAAACTAAGGTTTGTATACTCTAATTCACTTACTAATGATTATCCTCTTTTGGAAACCCAATATCTTTCATCAGCACCATTATCCTCTTGATTATTATTATACTTTACAAGATCAGATAATAGCATAAACGAAAGGCTTTTAATGTTTTCAACATATTTATGTACAAATCTAGGGTATTTATGCTATAATCAACATGTTAATACATGTTCATATTACTTTTAGAACTAGAAGTAAGATTAGAGTATGAAAGTATTAGTTTTAGATTCCTCTTCTTTTTCTCACATATGTAATTCATCTTCATTCGATTATTCTAGAAATTATGATATTTTTTACTAGATAAACTTCTAATTGACCAAAGGGGAAGTGCCATGTCAGTATATGGGGATCTCACCTTATTTTCCATGTGGATCTTCCTGGCCAATAGACACTCACCACCTTGGGATCAAAAATCTTACACATTAACACTTTGGTCCAGGATTAAGGGTTATGATGCCCTTGCACATTACATACACCACTAAGGGTACCCAGGTAAATGACCCCAGGCTCCCCCTCTCTCTCACAAAGAGACCTCAGCCACTAGATCTCTCAGGTTTTCTTGACCATAACCCCAATCTTATGGTGGATGGAGATTCTCTCTACTCCTGAAGCGGTGGGGCTGCACGAATTGCTAACTGTGGGTGTCAATCCTTGGTCAGTGGTTGACTGGGATCATATGGCCCTCGTCACTCCTACACAAACCTACACCCAATCTTGCAGCCACGACGGAGCATGGTGGCAAGGTCACTGGAGAAAAGGGGCACTAACATGTGAGGGGGCTTGATGGTCAGAAATGTACCGTTCGCCTTCTAGGGTCTAAGGCAAGTCCATTGGTAGGGTATTTATATTATATTGGAGGGGCGGTTTAGGGTTTCTAATATTGATGGAGAGAAGGGTTCACGGAGAGGAAGTTTCTCGATCACTAGGGAATGATTTTACCATCTATTAATAGCTTTCCAACTTGGTTTGATGATGTGAACTCAAAGATGCGATAATTTCTCAATGCTTTGAAGTATGGAGAGAGAGCAGAGAATTAGGCTAATGAGTCAGTGCTCACCCCTTACCTCCCCTTTCCTATTTGACTCAGGGTATGAGACGACTGATGGGACGTCAACCCCTCATCTAATGGTCCATGATCATGTGTGACACAATTAGGGAGTTTCTAACCAAACATAAATTTGTGATTAACTAAATGATTTCCCTTTTGGAAACATATGCATTAATTGAAAATTAAACCCATTTTCTTCTCAGATGTCCCTAGGCCATTAGGAATTTCTTTCACTATAAAACTTTGAGGGAAAGTCAACAACATCTTTGCCAACCTTTATTTAATTTTTTTAATTAATTGGAATAACTTAAACATATGAATCTTGCTTCCTTCGAATATTCTTAAATTAATTACTCATACTACATAGAAGGTCCTATTTCTCTCAAATTCTTGAATTTTATTTTTTCTTATTATTTCCATGTATGCAAAAATCCAGACAAAGATATTATGTTTTATATCCCAAACTTTGTGTTGCCATTCTTGACTAGATAATTACTCTTTTAGTTATCTAAAACACTACGTATTTCATTTTCTTTTGGAATCTTTTCCAATATTCCATTTCCTAAAAAATGTAAGGATATTATCTTTTATTTATGCTCTAGCTCCTTTAATTTCCTTAAATTGTTTCATGAGGACATATTTTCCTAGCAAATAGTATAATGGTCCACACTTGGGCAATGAGTTGCACCCATGCTACAAAGGTGATTAGCAACAATATTCCATTAATAATACCATTGCAGAAAATTATTTATCAAATCACTTTTTATATTTATAACATTCAATTTTACCAAAATTGAGTATATAATATTCACCCCTCCTTAAAAAGAATTTTGACCCCAAAATTCACGGGGAGTAAGCTTAAGGTGAAAGATAACTCAATTTAATTTCAAGTTCCTAGAGTTAGCAAGCCTATTTGACATCTTTTATTTATATGCAATTTTCCATGTTATTACTAAGATTGATACATGAATTCAATCCAAGGCATTACCACATCCTTAATGTTTACATGAAATCATTTCTTGATGATTTCATTTATCACTTGTGATTACAATTCCACTTGGTTCTTTTACCATTTTCACCTATGTTTCCAACACATTCTTCATTTATTTCAACCTAAGGGTGAGGTAACACCTCAAACCCTAGGTCATGTCATTATACTCAACTTAAGGTACTCATGTCTATTTCAAACATAACATGTGTCTACCAATTCTCTCTCACTCATAATAAGATGATATAAGAATTTCTCTACAACCCTAACACAAAGTTCATTCCATTCCAAGAGTAGAGATGGTATATCCACACCTTATCTTTCCATTATAAGTTGAATTATTATCAACATGACTCTAAACCACACATACTTTTCAATTCCCAATACTCTTATATTTAATGAATTCATATACAACTTCCTTTAAGATTTTATTATTGCATGGCTTCTACTATCTTTTATATTTACACGTCATGTATTATTAGCCTTAGCCAGTTCCTTGTCATCTCTAGGGGTAGAAGTACTTTTATAGTGATCTCATCCTTTTACATGTAGCGAGTGCCTCACACGTTCACCCCTTGGGACACATGAACTCGTGAAGGTGCCCAATCTCCTGCGACATGGGCCTTAGGGAAACATAGTTGTTACCTCCCGACCAATTGGTCTTCTGCAGTCAATCAACAATTAGCTTCTAATTGTATCAGTCATATGTAACTTTAATACTCCCTACTTAACCTTAAGATTGATTTAGGGCTCTACCCATCCTAGGGTTTATATCACATCCTTAATTTCATGAGATTTTGGTTACATTCAGGGTTACCACGATTTTTAAAACTACTTTGTGAGCTTATCCTTCTAGGGGAGTTCCTAATGTAGTATGTCTTCTTAACTCTCAAGAGGAAGTTAGGCTCTCTAAACACAACTCGACCCCATAGGTTTAGGGTTTTATCTCCTCCTAAAGTCTTTTTCCCACTCTTGGGTTGTCCCACCCCAGATCGGCTCACCAATCCTCAAAGTTGAATCAAGGGTTACATATTTTCTACCACACACATTTTTTTATATATATTGTTATTATAACTTCTCAACCAATATTTTCCCACTCTTTGTGGTATACCCTCTCACTAGGAGGTATTTATATTCACTCGTTGGGAGTATTACAATGATGTACCCACTCTCTGGGGGTGCTCTCCATCCATACCCACTCACTGGGGTATTCACAACATCACAACCACTCACTGGGAGCATTTCAATAATGTACCTAGCCGATGGGGGTAGCATACATATTCTTTGGAGGTAATTTCAATGATATACCGACTCAGTGAGGGGTTTTTCAATTGCATACCCACTCACTAGTGGTACGTTCAATAGTAGACCCCCCTCGTTGGGGGTAACCTCAATAGCTTACCCACACACTGGGGGTAGCATACCCACTCTCTCAAGGTATTCTTTTTTCATCAATTCCTCTAGAGATACCATTAGGGCAATGTGCAAGTTATAATGATATTTTGATTTTCATGTGTAACCCATTAGTTACTTATGTTTCTCATCAAACCCCTCTCACATGCATTATGCACAAAGTCCCTAAATTCATGCATTGCAGCCTGGGCCACAAAGACTTATTTACATTTTTCTTAATTATCATTATTCTGACCCTAATTAGGGTTCATATGGGTAGAGATTCCATTTTACCCATGCTACTACTATTTTCTAGGATTGGAGTTTAGCGTTCAGGTTCGAGACAACACCCTACTTCTTAGGGTTTCTATGTCCCTTGACCCACTAAGGTTTTCTTAAACCAACCCTAGCCCCATATTATGTTTACCCTTGCAACTCATAAAACCATTTTTCCTTAAGTTATGATTAATGACGCATTGCATGTACATTATTATTCCACATGACATGTACATTATTATTTCCACATTTACATGTACATTATTATTTCTACATTTAGATGTACATTATTATTTCCACATTTACACGTACATTAATTGGCGGAGGATGCCTTATTCCTACTTCTTCCCAAGAACCCTAACTTGAGATAAGGAGGGAAGTTCCTTTTAGGTTTTATTAAGAAAGAGGATGAGATGTTCATGAATCAAGATGAGAAGAAATCCTAAAGGTATTTTACTTCGGGAAATTTTTTTCTGAATTTGACCAAGAAGGATGCATGGAATCTGGACTCGTCTTAAGTTGGATATAGGTATAGAGGAAACTTTTCTAGCCCCTGGGTCATTGTTCCTAATAGTCACCATTGTGTTTAGAAAATGCCCTAATAATTCTCTTATATTTCTACAAATTAATTGAAATTATAAACTATTAAATATTATTTGCAAATATTTTGGTCTCTGATACCAAATGTATCGACCTCACTTTTTGACAACCCCCAATTAAGGAAGGCCTTAAAGTTCAAAACCATGACCAAAAATTTTCCCAACAATCCATGTTTGAAAATAATAACTAACTATAATTAATTTCCATTAATTCAAGGTTTAAAAGATGTTTCTCTAGAACTTACATAACTTTCCATCATCAGAAATGTACATAATCTATCTAATACACCTTAGTATTTAACTTTAATGTCATCAAGTAATTTGATTTGTCCAACATATCTTTATATCATCTTATCTAGCATGTATCTAAAATGACGCAAAACTATAATACAGATCAACATATCGAAATATAATGAGTATATGGGTTGCATGCAAAAGTATGGAAGTAAACTAACAACATATATTCTATAAAATACTTGGAAATATGAACTGGCATTTTCTTCACAAAATCTTTCCATATGTGATACTCATTATGGCATTATAATTGAACATAATGTAAATATATATCCAACAATTTAGCTTTTCAATCCTTAAGAAACACTCAAAAAACACCTGTAAAATAATGTTGGTAGTCATAAGCGTAATCACATACCTCAATGGTGAGCCATGCAGATTAAATAGTTATACTTCAAGCATATCATTCAACCAAGCAAGGAAATAGGAATCCAATCATTTAATCTACATGTATGTAAATCCAAAAGTGTCACCATCACATTAATGAGATCAAAATCCTACTTAGGTCCTAATATAGGGTTTAGGGTCATGTTCAGGTGTCATTGAGGATAAGGGTAATATCCCTAACTCCATCGCACATTAGTCATTAGGTGAAACCCTAATAACTATATACAACACATTCTTTCATTATGTTCACTTATATTTGATTAAGTTCATTAACAACTTTGCAAGATATGACCTTTAACCCTTATTATTAATACATATGTTATAAACATTAGCAATCTTAATTCATCATCATTATAAATATGAACATGTTAAGTTATCGTTAATATCAGTTTATATCTCAAAGAATCATATTTAACATGATTAACAACTTATTCATCAAAACTAGGGATTGCATACTGTAATTTACTTTTTAATGATTATCCTCTTTTAGAATCCCTAATTATCTTTCATCATTACCATTATCTTCTATATTATCATCTTACTCTAAAAAATCAAATACTAGCATAAAAGGAAGGCTTTTAATGTTTTCAACATATTAATGTACAAATCTAGAGTTCTTTTGCTTTAATCACAACTTCAATACATGTTTGCATTACGTTTATAACTAGAATCAATATTAGAGTCTAAAAGTGATGTATTTAAATTCCTCTCACTTTTTTTTTACAAATTGTCATATATAAATCATCTTCGTCTGATAATCCTACAAAATAATACAATTTTGACCAGATAAACTTCTAATCAACCAACAGGGAAGCGCCATGTCAGTATAGGAGATCTCACCTTATTTTCCATGTGGATCATCCTAAAAAATAGGCACTCGCCACCCTGGGCTCCAAAATTAGGCGCGTCATTTCTTTAGTCTAGGGAAAAGGGTAATGATACCCTTACACTCCCATACACCGCCAAGAGTACCTAGGTAAATGACCCCAGGATTTCCCTCTCTCACATGGATGGACCCTAACCCCTAGATTTCTCTATCCACACTGACCATAAACCCAAGCTTACAATGCGCAACAATTCACTCCACTCTTGAGTCGGTGGGGCCATGAGTATCACTAACCATGGGTGATAATCCTTGATCTAAAGGTCCCTGATAACATGTGATTGATAAAGTGCTCCACTAACCAAATATAAAGTTGTGATTATAAAAATGATTTTGCTTATGGAAACTTATGTATTTATTACAATTTAACCCCATTTTCTTCTTAGATTTCCCTAGGCCACTACGAATGTATTTTCACTATGAAACTTTGAGGGAAATTCATTAATATCTTTCGCAACCATTATCTAATTTTAGGATTAATTGGAATCAGTTAAATAGTCAAATCTTGCTTCCTTAGCATATTCTTAAATTAACAACTCATACCGCATAAAAAGTTCTATTTCTCTTAGATTCAAGAATTCTCTTCTTTTCATTATTATTTCCATGTCTTCAAAAATCCAGACCGAGATATTCATGTTTGATGTCTCATACATTATGTTGCCAATCTTGACTAGATAATTTCTCTTTTAACTATCTAAAACACTACACCTTTTATTTTTTGTTAGAAACTTTTCCAATATTCCATAATTTTTTTCCTGACAAATTGTAAGGCTATTATCTTTTAGTTATGCAAAAATTCCTTTAATTTTCTTAACCTGTGCTACAAGGACATAATTTCAAAGTAAACAGTATCATGATACTCACTTTAGCCATGGGTTGCACCCATGCTACAAAGGTGATTAACATTATTATTCTATTTATAATTCCATTTGAGAAAATTGTGTATCAAATCATGCTTTATATGTATATCATTCAATTTTACCAAAATTTAGGATATAACAATATCATCCATTGGGTATAAATTCTTATTCATGGATTGTATAAGATTCTATTCCTCAACTTTATAGGACATACTTTGATAATATCATAAAATCCCAAAAAAGACTTCCTAAAATGTAAGAAAAGTGGTAAATACAAAATGTAACATAAATTTTCTTTCTTTTATTCATGTGGAAATGAGAGTCAAAATGGATATTTTTTCTAGGAAGGAGGTTTCATTCTAAGAGTGAGTATGAGTTCAAATTTCCAAAAAAGTCCTAGTGCATATCCAAGGACATATAGATCTCTAACTTATGACGTCATTAGAGTTCCTTCATCATTCAGTGTGGTGAATTTTCTACAATTTTTTGGTGACAGAGAAGATGTGATAGAGGTAGTGGAAGAGATCTTCAAACCATATTAGAAAATGATGCTTTTGGTTATGAGTTCATATATGACCATTACAAGAAGTGTTCAGCTACATTATCTCCTACATGTTATACATGTGAAACCATGGCTTTATTATAGAAATTTTCCATAGAAGGTGTGATCATAGTATAATGGGAGACACCAAGGGGACAATAACAATATAAATATAGTAAAAACATCAACATCCAAAATAAAGTACTAATTGAGCGTCACTATCATGAGCACACTCAAGTACACATGGAGCCGAATCTCAAATAGGAGCAGGTTGAGGATAAGGAAAAGTATCAATGGTAGGTTGATTTTATGCCATATAGCATCCCGGAGGGGATGCATTACCTAAGTGGTGATAGATCAGATGTAGTGAAAAAATATGTTACTGCACCTACTAAATGTTTACTACATTATAGTAGAAAAAATTCAATTATAACTAAGGATTTGATAGCCAAAAGTCATTTTATTTTTTACAGCCATTTTATATGAAATAATTTCATGATCCCAACTATGGTACTGATAATTCTATGAGAACTATTCCCTAAATGTGTTTCATTATATGGTATTCATAGTATTCAAATTGATCTTCTACCACTTAAAATATATACATTCAACACATTTTTTTTACTATCTTGAAAAGTAAAAGTAGATATTAGATTGCTACACTAGAGAAGTTGAATTCATGGATGGTGATAATATTTGGAACTATATAGGATATTATAAGGTGTTACCAACATGTTTATATTAATAGTGAATATTTAAGAATGTTAAGTAATAGATGGCATGGGTTATAATTACATAATTTATAGTTCGTTAGGTATTCATAGTTTAACAGAGGTGCTTGTAGTCATGGAGTATGCTGATGATTTCCTTGATGAACTAATAAGCTTACAACTACTGAGGGAAATCAAATTTTAGACTAACCTTACACTAACTTACACTAAGTATATTACCAAAATTGTTACCACCAAATCAGACGATACCAACTGAGCTTGAAAGTTGAGGAAGCAACTAGAATACCTATTATCTAATGACTTTTTATAGGCTGCCATATTGCCCTAAAAGAACATGTCTTTTTTGTTAATAAGAAAGACAAAATGTTGTTCTTATGCATCAATAATGGGAAACTCAATAAATATAATATCGAGAACAAGTATATTTCACTTGGGATAGATGATATTTTGACCAACTATGAGAGTGACATATTTTAAAGGATTTTTCATAGTCAAGTTATAATTTGTTGAGAATGAAGACTGAAGAAGTACAAAAGACTTGAAATCATTATAACCATATGAATTATTGATTGTGCCTTTTGGAACAACAAAAGGCTCAAGTAAATTTTACATACAAGGTGAATAGAAAATTCTTTAAATTTATAGATCAGTTTGAGGTATTATTTATAGATGATATTCAAATATATTGCATATATGTTGAACAACATGAGAACTAATTATTATTAGCATAACTAATATTACATAAACGTTGATTGTATGATAAGTTTATTATATTAAGTTCTCATGAATATATTTTCTCTTCTAGGCCAAATCGTATTTGGTTAGGGAATATGTGTGGATATCAAGAAACTTGGATATGTATTTCCAACCGGGTCAACAAAAAAATCCTAATCAAATTTCTAGGGCTAGTAATTTATTAATCATGTAGTTTAAATGGAACTTAAATGTATTCTCCATGTGTAACAACCCATTTCCATAAATGCACATGCAAGGAATAAATTACTAAGTCATACAATTGTGTGTGTGACATCATTTGAATACCATAAAATAGAGTAATTGAAAAAAATTAGGTTCAATTAATGTAATATCTTTGTCAGTGTGAAAAATGAAAGGGGAACCTCTATTTAACATTAAGAATAAAAGAAAATATAAGTGAAACAACTATGTAATGGCACTCCACCATTGCAATATATATTATCATTGAAGTCTTCATACGTAGATTTATCTTTAATCCTACTTTTTCTCACCCAATGGAGATATATCTCAAAGATTAATGCAAATCAACATAGAATGTTTGAGTGGCATTGATTTATTATAACGTAAAAAAATCTATTTTCATGATCTTGAAAAATCCAAGTACTTCACATGATTGGTATTATAACCTTGAAAATGTGAGTAATTAACATGGTTTGCATAATCACATGTAAATATAAAGTGGGTTGATGTAATATCCATAATAATGTGGACTCTCACTTTAGTTGATATAATCTATCTCTCATGACTTCATCCACAAAGTATATAAGTCAATAAAGTCTCATAGTCTCCCCACTACTCCAACGTTATTGACAAGGATGATTAAGGCTCACATAAGTCTGGTTAAAGCTCATATAAGGTTAGTCAGGGCTAACATAGTTGCTCACATACAACTCATAAGGTTGATTAAGGCTCAAATAATGCTAGTTAAGGCCAATCTATGGCCAGTTAAGGTTAACATACGACCGATGAAGGCTTACATAAGGGGGTTTAAGGCTTACAAATAATGAAGAGATAACTATATCAACATTTACATGATTTCTTAAATGTGAAAGTGCTTGTTGTTATCTTGATTTATCTACGTTGTTTAAGGCATGACACCTTTTTTGAAGTAATAATTAATAAAAATCAATAGAATATTATTCTTTAATTTATCAAAATTTTCACAGTTGATATATTAAAAATAAGTGCACTTTAATTATAAAAGAATGAATAACTACTTTATAAAACTCATCAAAAATAGAATTTGTTACTTAGTGTATATGGATCAGTCACCTTATTTAAAGAGGAAGACTATACATGGACTAATTATCAATCAACTCTAATACCATTTATTACATATAATCATGAATTATATTAACATGAAATAACAAGGGCTTTGGTTTTTGTAACATTCAGTAACATAGGGCTTAGGGTTTTGTAACTAAAACAAGTTGAAGTGATTGCAAAGTAAGGTTTGAATTTAGGTCACGATGATTTCTCTTTATTGGAGTTTTCCAACATAGATATCCTTAATTTCTTTTAGATTAGTGGAGTTAGTGGTTCAGTTCCTAATTTGCAACCAATTAGGGAAGGACAAAAGTCATGTGTAGCTTTATGGGAAACCCAAGAATAAAAAAACCCTCCTACTAGCAATACCATGGTTCCCTAGATTTATGCATTGAAAATTTCTTGTGTGATAGGGAAATGATGTTTATTATCTTAGCTTAGGACACTCACATCTAATATAAAAATAAACAAATGGATTTACCAAAAGAACCATCTTTGTTGTGATGCATCAAAGTGTTACTAAGAGAAAACTTGTTTAATAACTAATTTTCGTATTTGTTCATATATCAAATGAGTAATAGAGGATCAACGTTATAATAATGAACATAAACTCATGGTTAAGAATACCAAAATATGAGACCATACAAAATGGATTCCTTAAGGTAAAATGGACAAAGAAACCTTTGTTAAATTTTTAGAGTGGTAGGATCTATAGAATAATTGTTCTCCTTGAGTGGACCCAAACACATTCTTGAAGTAGAAATACATTTTGAATATAAAATTTAAAACAAAGCATGGAGGTCCAAAATAATGGATTCTGGAAGTTTTCATGGATTTTTGTTGTCCCAGTCAAAGAAGGTAAGAGTAAGAAGGAGTAGGCTCAATAGAAAGTGAACTCAGACCTTGTCTTTCACGCATGGGGAGGAAGGAGATAACAAGAACCAAGTTGGTGGTATCTGGGGAATGGCTTTGCAGGGTAGTTGAAGTAGGCATATATGATTGATGGAGATCTTATTTTGGTATTGCAAGAAGGAAGATATGAGGAGGGAAGTGCTTTCTAAGATACATATAAAAACTCAAAGTTATTTGTTTCAAAAATATTCGATGAATGTAATGGACTTAAAATGCAACTAAAGATGCCAGTAATAGGGTGGGTGTAAGAGGCTGAGGAAGTTGAGACTGTAAAGTCATGAGAACCCTAGAGTCAAGTTGAGAAAAAGAAACTATGTTGGATGGATGATAGATGAAATTACAAAGAATAATATATGCCATTTGAATCGTGGATCAGACTAGCAACAAATTTAGTAGTATATTAGTACAACAACCTAACATTTTTTAGGAAACTAGGTATAATTTGATGAGCCAGATTATTAAGGTGATAATAGGTCACTACATGGGATTATCTATTTTTTATTAACATTATTTAAAATAATATGATTATTTTAACATTATGAAGTTGGTGAGTTTTATAATTGAACATGAAAAACATGATCATACACACCGTTTTCATTTTTATCTATGGCATTTTGGTTTCACATCATTACAAGACTAGGTTACTTAACATACTTGTAATTATCCCAAGGGATTTATTGTGTATAAAATTGAGGGGGGTGTTGATATCTCAAAAACTACTCATATAGTTGCAAGTTGAAAACATAATAAACAACTATAGGGTCATTTATTACATACACTCTAATGAAACTTCATTGCATTAATCAATTTCAATTTTGTGCATTCATCATCTAGGAAATGAAGTATGGTTCAACTATCATGTATATGGCTAATAGAAGGTTTGGCAACATTATAAAGTCATCCTACACACTTTGGAATGCATTAGTTCCCAAGATTTACAAGTTCGTGAGTTCAACATACTAGGGTTAAATTAAGTCAATTAGTGGATTAGTGTAGCTAAGAAATTAAAGGAATTTTGACTTAGGTTTTTACTTAGGTTTATTTCCATGGTGAAATTTTGAGAAACGTACATTACACCTTGAATGCATGACTAGAAAGGATACATCTAGTAACAATTTCTAGACTAAGAAAGAATAGTTGACCATGATACCAGTTATGTCACTACCAGACAAGTGAAACAATTTTTAATCATTTGTGATGCATAGGGAAAAAGTGTTGATTTTGTATTACACAAGATGATGATATCATAACCAATGTGTATAACTAGATGAAACAAGAAAAGTATTACCTAACATGTGACCTAAAATTATAAGTTAGAATAGATCTTAAAAACATGGTAACGATACTTATATGGCATATTTGACAAAATTTATAAATCACAACAACTAAAAGTACACTTAATTTAAAATAGAAATAGTTGAATATAAGAAATAAAGATGGATAGAATTATTTCAATATCGTAATTTCATGATATTCTACAACCTAGGATGATGCACTCAACCCAAAGTCAACATCTACATAGCCAACTAATTTGTATAACCTGGCATGTAGAATAAGAGATCTATTAAAAAATCTAAGGAATGCCTACTACTTATTTAATTGAAACACAATAAAAAAGAATCGTAGAGAAAAATCCACTCTAGTACAAAAATACCACAACAACATGGTGTAAATTTTTGGATAAATAACATTAAATAGGAAATAAAAGAAGGTGAGAAAGAATGATTCCACTACTAGAATAACAACCTTTTCTATTTTAAATGGATACTTTATGTACTGATCAAGAAGTTATGAGATAGTTGGTATAGGAAGAAGCACATTCTTCCATGTGTTACATGGATTTCATCATGAGTAAATGGTAAGAGTTAAATGCATTGTGTTGTCTTATAGGAGTGAAAAGATACATGGATGAGTATGTATCCATATGTGCAGTATGCTAGCAAGTGAAAGTTAAACATCACAAACTAGTTGTAACAGTATAATCCTCCCAAGACCCTAAATGGAAATGAGATAAAGTGTCAAAAGTATTTTTTTGTTTGTCTTCCTCACACATCTTAAGGAAAATTTTATTCTGTATAGTTGTGGATAGGTTGAGTAAGTCATATAATTGTCACCTACAATTAAAGATGACATATTCTGATGAATACCTAGGATAGATGCATTGGCTGATATATTGAGTCTCCAAGGTGTTCCATTGTTCATAAATTCATATCATGGACTCCATTTCCCATCTAGATTTTGAGATAGACTTTACTATGATACTAAAACAAAGTTGAAATTTAGCATGACCTTTCTCCCACAAACAAATGGATGATAAAAAATGAATAATATAGACAGTGGAAGATATACTAAGAATATGTCTATAAACACATCTTGGGAATTGGTATGCACATATAATCATGATTGAACTCTAATTTAACAACAATTATCAATCATGTTTAGATATGGAACCATGTCATAGACTCTATGTCAAAAGTGTGGATCACTCTTCTATTGGTATTAGATAGAAGAGAACAACTATTAGGTCCAAATATTTTTAACAAACCATTGAAAAAATTGTCATGGTCAAACAACATCTAATGGTGCATGAGATAGGTAGAAAAGATATGTTGATTGAAGGTGTAGACCTTTGGAGTTTTGCATAGGTAATCAGGTGTCCTTGAATATATCACATTGGATGGGAGTTATCAATTTCTTAAATTAGGGTAAAATTATTTCTTAAATACATGGGATAATACCTTAAAACTAAAAAAAAATTAAGAGAGTAGTCTATCCAGAAGAGTTGTTGAGAGAATTGCATAAGCTTCATGATGTCTTCCCTATATCAATGTTAAGCAATTGTTTTTTTTTTTTTAAACAGCTGACAGAATCACTTCTACAAATGAAAAACGTTGTTTAGCCAACTCCAACTAACCCAATTTCAATGAGGTAATCAATTGACCTTCATACACAAAAATTGCAGCTGAATGACACAAATGGATTATCTAATATTTCCAGTGTGGGAGTTGATACCGTGCAACTAATAGCTAGTCAAGTTTAAAAGACCAAACACTTGAGTTCTAGTAATGCATTAAAACGATCCAGATTCAGTACAGAGATGTCCTCTGAATACAAAAGAAAATTCTTTAATCTGACAAGATAGCCATTAAACCTAGACCAACAAAAAGGCTTCACAGCTCATTAAAATTCTAGATAAACATCTTAACTTTCAATCTGCTCTCTCAACCTACGGATGGTACTGCGGACAGTGACAACAGCAGCAGTATTCAAGGTGTAGGCACCTCCAGCCTTGACCTTGCCACAGTCCTTGCAACCCCAAATTCCTACGGCCTTTCTCTTCACTGCGAACTTGCCGCAGAACTCACAGAAATACTTGGCGTGCTGCGACACCTCCATCTTCTTGATCTGTTTCCTCAAACTGGCACCATACCTGGTTCCATATTTGCCAACGATTCCGGCCTTCTTTGTGCGCTTAGTCATGGTTGCACTAGCGGAACTGAAGCTTCGACGCGCTGCTTGGCGGCGGAGGCTCGGCGGCCATGTTAAGCAACTGTCATGTTGGAAAATAATAAGTGTTGCAAACAACAAATATACATATTAAATAAAATATCATATATGAATATTGATAGTAGGGATCATACACTAAAAAATATAAAAGTTGAATAGATGATAAACATCGACAATTAAAGTGTCTTGGAGGCACCATTGGTTAGAGAAGCCACACAATAGTTAGAGTATGATATGCCAAGAACTCATTATTAGATATTCATTCTAGTGATGAAACAACATAGGTTAGAGGATTTGAAATGACCCATCACTGGTTAAACTTAACCCCAATTTATCTAACATATTCATTATGTAATCAATCTCTTTTATAATAATTAGAAACCCTACAATTTGTATGATGAAGTTCATGTGAAAATTTATCCTGGGTGATATCCGATAACAAAAGTTTTATATCAAGAAAACCCATATTAGTGTGATTATGTGTTATTGATGATACATGTAGTAAGTGAATGATAAATTTTGAGTTTTCCTTATCTATAAGCCTTTGTAGAGGATAAACAATGAAGAATACAATTTTGCGTTAATATAGTTATATAAGAAAAAAGATGATTATGCATTGTTTCTCAACCCTACCAAGTGAGAAAAACTTTATAGATTGAAATTTAGTGGAAGGTATAGATAACTTTAGGGTTGTAATAGGATTTAGTATTGTTGACTGGGTGTTTTAGAGTTTATTCTTGAATTTTGTATATGTAGGCCAAAGGTTGGACAATGTTTTGAATGGATGAGCCAACTTTAGTGTCAATGATAAACTAATTAAAGAATTGTTGTCTAATCAGGACAGAACTTTTGACAAGTCTTTACCATGTAGGGTCGACCTTTGGCATGGGGACAAAGTTTTCTCAGCAACAACTTAGTTTTGTTGGTTGAGGCCAAGAATTTTGACCAACATTTGTTAAATGAGTTAACATAAAATTTAAATATAGATTTAATTACAATTATATCTCTTGCCAAATGAATCATATTTGTTCCATAAATTTCTCCACATATTATCTCTCTATTCTTAAACTTCTCCGTTGAAAGTTCTCCCATAAGGAATATTGTTTGAAAGAACAAAGATTTTAATGAAATTTCTACCTAGGACATCTCTCGAGATGTTTAGAACTAGAATTGTAAGTAGAAATGCTTTGACTCCTGTTTGATTCTCTTTTCTACTCTCCTTCATTTGTATATCATTGTAATGTCCTAGTATTTGAGGCCTTGGATAAGATGATCTTAAAAGGAATGATTGGACTACCCATATCACCAAGGTGTACCTCCTTTTCCTGGACCCCATCACTAAAGAACTCCATAGTTAAGTGTGCTCAGCTTGGAGTAGAACTAGGATGGGTGACTAGTGGGGAAGTTGACCCCGACTTGTGCATGAGTGTTGAAAAAGCGCGTAGTTAAGGCTAGTGGTGATCTGTGGGGCCAATCATCATTCCTGAAACTCTACTAGAGCCTAGGGCAGTGGGCCCGGATGTTACAAATGTTATCAGAGCCATAACCCCTCCAGTAGGTGGGGCCCACATGGGCCTGTGGCATGTCAGTCTTTGATCCGTACGGTCCACGGATGTTGGAAAGGGCTATCCGAGTTGATGGAGCCACCCATGTATTGGTAGTGTACAAGCATGTTGGAAAGGGCTATCCGAGTTGATGGAGCCGCCCTAGCATTGGTAGCCATGATTGGGAGCTGGATGTACATGGGACATTTGGGTCAGCACAGAAATGGGGAATGCTTATGAGGCCATATAGTAGGCCATATAGTTGAGCCTTGACGAGGATGTCAAGAGTCCAAGTGGGGGAGATTGTAACGTCCTAGTATTTGAGGCCCTAGATCAGATGATCTTAAAAGGAATGATTGGACTACCCATATCACCAAGGTGTACCTCCTTTTCCATGACCCCATCACTAAAGAACTCCATAGTTAAGGATGGGTGACTAGTCGGGAAGTTGACCCTGGCTTGCACATGAATGTGTGTGCAGTTAAGGCTAGTGGTGATCTGTGGGGCCAATCGTCATTCCAGAAACTCTACTAGAGCCTAGGGCAGTGGGCCCATACGTTACAATCATCATCCTTTAAAGTGGAACAAAAATATTATGACCTTTCTCTTTCTCTTATAAATTTTTTTTCTTCTAATGAAGTTGAAAGATCAAATGGTTGCACAGACTTCTTGTTGGTAAAGTTTGACAAATTTTTACACAAAGGTGGGGATCAAGAATATTACAAAATTTATGTGATAGGGTGAGTATAAAATCATATTTATTTATCATTGAGTGATACTTTCCCCTCCATAAACCCACTTCATGAAATTTGTTGAATTTTAGTTGTTACTTGGAATTGTGGGAGACTACCACAAATTATGCTTAGTTTATTTTATATGAATTGTAAACATAAATTGAAACATAAATAAAATTTTATCTATTCTCATTGCATTCCTGTCTTCTTAGTATACATCTTACATATTGACTTTCTTAATATACGAAAATTGCTCAAAAAATAATGGATTTTTATTATATTGTGAAATTAAAGGATAATGGAATACGATCAACCATAAGAAGTGGGAAATAGGGGAACCGCAGATTAGAATGAGAAATCTAGGAGCACTAGAAGAAAGCTAAAGCTAACTATAGTCAAAATAGAACTAATATTCATATAAGTACACATAGAGAAACAAGGATAAATGGAGAGAACACAGTGGTGGTCCTAGATGAGAACCCAGAGGTTTGGAGAACCTGCAATTTATCATGAGGGAAGCACTTCGATCATGGGGCATGCTGGTAGTCCTAGTAAAACCAAAATGACTTTTGGAGCGTCAATTAGCATTCACCTAAGAAATAGGAATACATTCAATTCAAAGGACCGCACCAAAAATGGCCCAAGGAAAAAGAATAGAAGGGAGAGAGAGGGAAGGATGATGATGCACCAAGTATTGAAGGACTGAGACCATAGGAGATGATATCTTAATGATCATTGCCTCATGGAACTTACAAGGGATCAGTTCAAAAGATACCCAAAACATTGTAAGAGATGTCACAAAATTACATAGAATTGATATATCTGCTATCATTTAACCTTGCATGAGTGGAGAGAGAGAAGTTGACATTGTTAGGAATATAGGATGCAACTCATCATACAAAGTGGAAGCAGATGACTTTTTCGGGGATATCTGGGTGATGTGGAGGGATTGGATTGGTGTTGTAGAAATTCTAGCAAGCCAAAAGAAGTTTATTCATTGTAAAATCAACCATCAAAGGCTTATCACGTTTTTTTATGATAGTACTAAACAAATGAGTCTCGGACTATTGTGGGAGCATATTTAAACTCTACATAGTCCTCTTATCTTCCATGGATGATATTAGGAGATATCAACGTAGTGCTACACGCATACGAGAAGATTGGAGATGAAGCGGTTATTCTGAGTAGTTGTAGGGGATTTTCTACTTGACAAGGAAAGTCTTATCACTCCCCTATCATGGTGTACACTGGGACAACCAATGAGAAATGAAACTACAAACCAAAAATTGGTGTGATCTAGAACTTGAAACTACAAACCAAAAATTGGTGTGATCTAGAACTTGTGACCATCCTTCACATCCTTCTTTCAAGAAAACTGGTGCAAAGGGGTAAGTTATCATCAAGATATTTCAAAGTTTATGGAGAAGACTTCAAAGTGAGACAAGGACGAGAGACATAAGGCTAAATCTAGGAAGGATGGAATCATCTCAACCATTAATCACCTTCAAGCTAATAACTACATCCAAGTCAGCAGGACAAATGATTGGGTAATCAACCTTTCGTTGGAGTACAATGAGATTCTTTTTTAGGAAATGAATGAAGGAAGAGGGAAAGATGCGATTGGATGTACTTGGGAGATGCTAATACCCTATACTTAAAAACCATTATTAAAACTAAAAGGTAAAAAAGCATCATTACTAGATTGAAGATAAACACAAGCATATGAAAGGATGATAAAGTGATGCTAAAACACCTAGTGTGAGACTTCTTCCAAAAATTAGACATTGAAGATCACATGGTCGCTAGAACAGAAGATGCATGAGATTTCATCGGCCAGTTCCCCGACCTACTTGTACAGGTCATAAATTGTGACGACCCCAATTCTTATACACTTTCTGAGTTGACATTCCCTAGATATGCGTGCACTCATATCTAATGGATGTCAAGAAGGAAAATGTAAGAGATTGTGATTGTCTACTATTTTATAAAAAGAAGCCCGATCGTGTTCACAAACATCATTGAATAGCCACGCAAACAACATTCATTGCAGATAAAGTCATACATAAATTATTCTGGATAGAAGAAGTGAATAGTTCTATGAAAATAAAGTACATAGGATTTCGAACACCATATACATCATCTAGTAGAATAAGCAACTATCTAACTGACAAAGAGATAAGAATGGAAATCTAGCTAGTCTATCCTCCATGCTCATTTATTTGGTAGCTTTAGGTACTTTGAGGTGCATTATTTGTTCCTTCTACCTAGAAAATACAAGGATCAAAATCATCAACATAAGGTGGTACGTGGTTGCAAATATACTATACTATGCAGGCATATTCAAATAGTTGAAAAAAAGAAAGAAAAAGAAAACATTATTTTAGGCAGAAAATCAGGTAAACCCAAGTTATTAATCATATTTCAATGGACATGTAATACTATGATGGACTTAGCACAAACATATATTATTAGGCCCTATCTCTACATACCTTGTACCATTAGGGATCTCCCCGCGTACCTTGTACCATTAGGGAGGTTCTAGTCATCATTAATACTTTCCCTCTCTAATAGGGAGATTAATGAACCACTAGTAATTACATTCCATTTTCTTTCATTAGTGTTTTTAATGTTAAAGGCAAAAAAGGGATAATATTTTGTAGATATACATCCAATCAAGATAATAAAACTACATGCAAGCAATTACTCATAAATAGATCATCCAACAAAACTAGTAGTATACTTAAATCCATGTACCTTGGATCTTAGATCTGAATTTCCACAAGTCTAGATTAAGAAAGTAGATCACCCTAAAAGAGAAACAAGGACCTAATGTCATTATGGGTTCTCATTATCCTGTATTAGGGTTTGATCTCTATTAGGGTGACATTCACCTTCCTATGATTATATTAGGAATTATCCATTAGTCTTTATCTCGTTTTTGGAGTCACAAGAACAAATATCGAAATTAGGGTTTCATCTATTATGTATTACCCATTAATAATTAATAAGGAGATAATCAATATAAGGCTTTCTATGGGGGTTAGGTTGTTAATGGTTTCTCTTTAAGATTCATATGATCCAATGGGGTCCGAATTGGATCTAGGGTTTTTGGGGTCATTAATGAACACAAGCACTACTACAGAAATAGCATTCAGTGTCGCTTTTCTGGGCGTCAGTTATTAAGGAACACGGATGCCTTATATTAAAGGCGTCGGTTATTTAGAAGAACCGACGTCTATATTCAAAGACCAGCCAAACACGGGTACCGCTTTGTATACAGCGTCGGTTGTTTATAAAAAACCGACGCATAATGTCATCCAATTTTCGAGCGAAAAAAATAATGTCACTTTCGGCGTCGAGTCTGTAGTTAAAACACCGACGCTTATGTGCGATGGAAATTTGCGCGAAAAGTGTCCTTTTCCGCGTCGGTCGTCCTTTAATCACCGACGCTGAAGGTGGTTCCCGCCAAACATTTTCACAAAAATATCGTCCAAATGGACGTCGGATGTTGCGAACGACCGACGGTAAAGATGTTTAGGCGTCGGTTTTTGTAAACAACCGACGCTATTTGGGAACTTCATAACCTTCGATCGCCCGACTCTTCCCCTTTCTTATGTTTCATTGCTACCCTATTTCCCTATTGCGGCGATTTCTCCGGCGATTTCTCTGCTGCTGGTACTAGTTTTTCTCCGGCGCTTCTCTCCGGCGCTTCTCTCCGGTGCCCCATCTCCGGCGTCCCCTCTCCGGCGCCCCTCTCCGACGCATTTCTTCTCTGGCACCCCTGCTGCCCGCCCTGCTGCTCCAACCGCCTGCGCCGCCGCCACGCCTGACAACCGGCGCCGCCGCAACACCTGGTGCCCACCTGCCTGCCACGCCTGAGAACCGGCGCTGCCGTACCCCCTTCTCCTTCTCCTCCGCCTGGCCGCTGCCTGCCTGCCGCCGCCTGGCCGCCTGCCTGCCTGCTGCGACTGACGCTCCTGCTCGTCGGAGTCACTGCCGCTGGTTCTGGAGCTCGTCAGCCGCCACCCACGTACTCAACCAGCTCGACCTCACCCTACTCTTCTTGCCCAGGTACCTGCAGACCTACCCAGGCGCGAAATTGGTTCTTTATGTGCTGACCTAATCTGCTTGCCTAATCTGCTTGCACGAAATTGGCTCCCTACTCTGCTTGCTTAATGTGCCTAATCTGCTTTAAGTGGTCCTAATATCATAACATGATAGTTTTATTATATGATCTGTGGCACTTTAGGGTGTATATACATGCAAATTATATAAGTGATAGATGTTGGATGTTTGTCAAGGTTTCTTGAAGATTGAATAAGTGATAGATGCTGGATGTTTATTTATTTCATCTATCCATGTTGCCTATAGTTTATAACATTGCATTGTGAATTATTGCATGTTTGAAACTATGAAATTCTTGATTTATTAGATGATATTCAAGAAAACCCTAGTTTGATGAGCATGTTGTTAATCATGTTAATTATGATTCTTCTATATATTCTGATGTCATTATATAATTATGTGATCCCAACATATTAAATTGAATTAGAATGATTTCATGAATTATAGGGTTTATATAAGAATGACAACACATGTATTTGTTGGCCTAGAAACCCGTCCAAGATTTACTCAGTAGGAGTAAATCTTGGATAGTCCCCAGTTTGGGACTATTCTTGAACACCTAATCTCACTTAGGATGTAAGTGTATAATGTGTATTGGGTTTTCGAGAAAATTTCGGTAGCATTTCCCCGTTTGTTCTCTAAGTACATATGTACTTAGAGAACAACGGGGAAATGCTGCCGAAATTTTCTTGAAAAACAAATACACATTATACACTTACATCCTAAGTGAGATTAGGTGTTCAAGGATGGGATAGGTGGTACACATTTATTATATATAAGATTGACATCAAATGTGTTTGTTGGCCTAGAAACCCGTCCAAGATTGACTAATATATACTTGTTTCCTAATATATACTTGTTTAAAAGGTTAACTGATGTTATACAACTTTTTCTGAAAATATATAACATCGTTATATGTACTTACACTTTGTTAATACTAATATTGTGCAGTCTCTGTCTTCCCATAACAATGACTATGAATTGGGCCTCTATGTCAATGTTAACGTTCCCTATTAAAGAACAATTGGACATCATCCTAGATGATCGTTCCTTAAACCAATTGGTCATACCCAAACATTGGCGTTTTCTAAAAGGAAGACACTACATGCCTGGTAAAGTGACCCTAACTTTTGGAAATTATTCACATGTAATCGAGGTTGAGTATGATTTGGCGGGAAATCTTGTATCAAAATCCGGTTGGCGTGATTGGATTGGAGAGCTGTATCTGGTCCGTTGGAATAGGCTTTTTCTCCGTCCAGTTGGCGATAATTCCATCAAAGTTTGGATAACCAACAACAACTGTGAGACCCCCGATCATCTTCTGCGGTATGAGCGCACGGCGTCGGATATCATCTATGAGGAATCTGAATCTGAATCTGAATCTGAGGCGTGATTGGATTGGAGAGCTTCGTGACACAGCTTCATCATCAAAAAGAAGTTATTGATGCATGCGGGACCATGTTGGTGTAGTATTTAGTTGTCTATCTATCTAGACTTGTCTGTATTAATAGTTTTTTTAATTATGCGCATGTTTAGGGGTACACCAACCCCTTTGTTTAGTTATTGTTATAACTAAAGTGTGTGTTCCCATGAATGGAACTGTAAGTTGCTACATGAATGCTTATAACTGAAGTGTGTGTTCCCATGAATGTTCCCATTTACATGATTACACTACTATTTTCTCATATTGTCTTGCCTAAAAAAAAAATTCTTTTATTGTTTAGTCTATTTTAATACGACATACTTGCTTATATCTTTCTTAATGATGAACTGTAATACGACATACTTGCTTATATACTTGTTTCCTAATATATACTTGCTTTCCTAATATATACTTGCTTTCTCTGATCATAGAATGGATAGATCATGGATGTCCATTCGTAATCGTTGCACCCCAGAGTTTATATCTGGTCTTGATCAGTTTATTAGATTTGCCGAGGAACATAGGAAAAAACCTACAGATAGGTTCTAGTGTCCATGTAGGCATTGCGGTAACAACTTGAAAGTCAACACTGGTGAGGAAATCAAAAGTCATGTCATGTGCAACGGGATTGTACAAGGCTATACAGAATGGCACTGGCATGGAGAGATTTCAAAATCGAATCCAGTAGATGTCAATAGCAGTGCTTGGGTGGAAGAAGAAATTGCCTCCGATGACGTAAATGTGAACGAACCAGTTCCAGCAGACATTAAATATACCAGGTAAGACTAAAGATGGGATAAAATCCAGACTGGACCTACGTGAAATGGGAATAAGGTCAGAATTAACAGAATTACGTGAAATGGGTAATAAAAGAACATACTTACCTCCCGCTTGTTACACGTTGTCTAGAAAGGAGAAGAAAACTTTTTGTGAATGCTTGGTAAATGTTAAGGTGCCACATGGTTACTCATCCAACATCCGTAGATTGGTATCAATGAAAGATCTGAAGTTGATAGGTCTTAAATCTCATGATTGTCACACTCTAATGCAACAAATATTGCCCGTGGAAATTCGATCTATATTGCCGAAGCATGTAAGGTTTGCAATTACCAGACTTTGTTTCTTTTTCAACAGTCTATGCAGCAAAGTTATTGACCCTGATACTCTCGATAATTTGCAAAGAGAAGTGGTTGTTACCCTATGTCAGCTTGAGATGTATTTCCCTCCTTCGTTCTTTGATATCATGGTACATCTTGTTGTCCACTTGACTAGGGAAGTGAAAATCTTGGGACCGGTTTTCTTGCATTGGATGTATCCCTTTGAACGATACATGAGCGTTTTTAAAGGTGATGTTCGAAACCGTTATCGTCCTGAAGGGAGTATTATTGAAGGTTATGTGGCGAGAGAGGTTATGGATTTCTGCAATGACTTTCTCAGTGGTAATGACACTCCTGATAATGACAAGAATATTGAGGAGGGCAAAGGAATTTTGGGATCACGGGTGAAAGTAATCAGCCGTGAGCAGTTGGAACAAGCTCACTTGTATATTTTACATAATATGGACGAAGTGAGTGTTTATATCGAGGAACATACCAATTTCATAAAGAGACAACATCCTCGAGCAAGTTCAATGTGGCTTGCTAGAGAGCATAATAAGACTTTTACTAAGTGGTTTGAAGATAAAGTCTTACATCAACTATCTCAAACACCAAATGATATTACAGAAACTATCAAATGTCTCGCCTTTAAACCAAAACCGAATGTTATGTCTTATGAAGGGTTTGACATTAATGGATTCACATATTACACAAAGCGCCAAGATGATAAGAGTGTCGTCCAAAATAGTGGGGTCACTCTTCAAGCGTCAACTATGTACTTTGCAAGTGCAAAGGATAAGAGTCCACGTGAAGCTAAAATGTCATATTACAGTGTCATTGAAGACATTTGGGAGTTTGACTACATAGATTTCAATATTCCGCTCTTTAAATGTAATTGGGTTGATAACACCAAAGGAGTTATAGTGGATGAATTGGGTTTCACTTTGGTGAACTTTGAAATGATTGGCGAGAAGGCTGAACCATTCATATTGGCATCACAGGCAAAACAAATATTCTATATCGATGATCCTGCAAATGATAAATGGTCGGTTGTTCTTCATGGTAAAAGACAGTTCATTGAAGATCCTATAGATGAAGAAGAGTACTATGATAAGTATGATGACTCCAGTCCATTCTCAGTTGGGTTGCCAACTCCACAAAATATTGAAGCTAATGATGACTTATATGTGCACGAAGATCACAATGAAGGATTGTTAATTGATAAAAGATCACAATTTTAGAGACATGTATGTTTATACAAATGGTAAATGTTTTCCTTTTTCTAATTTATACAAATGCTAAATGTTTTCCTTTTTCTAGTTGATACAAATGCTAAATGTTTGTCTTTTTAATGACATTTTCAGATGGCTGACCATGATGAGAATGATGTTCATGATGAGCATGAAGTCCATAATGAGCATGTTGTCCATGACGAGCATGGCGAGGATACCAATGTAAGTTCTAAAAACATATCCTGTATTTCTATAAAATTCATTATCTTCTAGTTATGTCATATATCCTATATTTCTATATTGGCCTAATTCAGTGTGTTTATTTTTGTCAAATTTTAGGTTGATGATGCACATGTACCCACTGAAGCACTGGAGCAACTTGATGCGCGGAGAGGACATTCCAACTCGAGATAACGTCTACCGTTTCCTCCTCCTCCGCAGTAATATCCTCATCTCTAAACGTTTCTCGTAGGATTCTGAACCCCTCCCTTCCCTCTACTACATCGAAGCCATGCCGCAGTTGAACCCTTTCGCCGAGCCCTACCCGGCCAAGCAGGCGTCGCCTGAAGCACCACCGTCGTCGTCGTCTCCACCTCCATCGCAACTTGCTGTGCTAGTCCTGATAGTTTATCACCCCACATGCCTTCCTCCTCAGTTCCTGCCGCTAGACGACCACACAATGGATCCAAGAGGATTGCAGGCGTTCGCCAAAGACTATAGGCTGAGTTAACTCAATAGTTAACTCAGCCTATAGTCTTTGGCAAACGCCTGCATATCCTCTTGGATCCATTGTGTGGTCGTCTAGCGGCAAGAACTGGGGAGGAAGGCATGTGGGGTCATAAACTGTAAGATATAATTGGGATGTTGATAGTGATGATGAATGATACTTTGTAAATGAATGTTTCTGAATGTTAAAACATGTATTTGAATGATTATATATGTGTGAACGTGACAATTGAATTGATGTCTGAATGTATCTACTTGTGTGAATCTTTTTATGTTAATTTTGCAGGTTTGTGGCCTGTTTGTAGGCTGATATCAATGGATGTCGTAAACCTGCAGTTCAGAAAACTGAACTGCAGGTTCTCATCCTGCTGACCAGCCACAGCAGGCCTGCAAACAGATTTATAAAAAAAAAATAGATATAGGCGTCGGTTATTTACCGATAACCGTCAGCACAGACTTACAGCGTAGGTTTTTTGTTGAACACCGACGCCAAAAGTGTTCGCGCTACAGGAAATGGGAGTCATCTAGGACACTTTTCTGCGTCGGTTTTTTAGTATATAACCGACGCAGAAAGCGTCCTAGATGATGCCGTTTTCTGTGGCGCGAACCCTTTTGGCGTCGGTGTTTTATAATAAACCGACGCCTTGAAGTTAAATAGGCGTCAGTTTTTTAACCGACGCTGAAGTGTCCAACCTTTTAGCGGTGCCCACATAGGCGTCGTTCAGAAACCGATGCCAAAGGGGGTTAAACAACCGACACTAAAAGGCACTTCTGTAGTAGTGAAGGTATCGTTACATAATTAGGATTTGGCATGTAAATACATGAAGTATCCTCATGTAGAGAGAGAAACTAGATTTTAGGGTTCTCCATAGCTATTAAATTAAATGACCCTACTTGATTAGAGTTTCGAGCCATGTGAGGATCAGGGACTCAATTAGGGTTTTAGATGTCCACATGTCATATCTCAACCATGGATCACTATTATTACACAATATGATAATAATAAATGAACATTAGGGATTTAGGCTATTATTTTTGTAAAATGAATCAGATCTAGGTCATGATGATAATTTATTCGAATAGCTCGCATTTTTTTGATGAAAATGGTATATAATATTACTATTATCTGATATTCCTATTAATTTATATGATTTTCCTAAGATAATCTATTTTCTATTGATTAAGATAAAAAATAAAGGAATATTACCTTGATCAACGGCCGGATCCGACTGGATCTATGGCTCAGGTTGATCTAAGGATCACTGACGTGGTGTTCATTAATTGGTCCCCAACAACTCGCGACTCCTCTTAACTTCAGTTGATTTGCGCCTAGGCTTGCTGAAGTGGCGTCCGCTGATAGGTCCAACTGGCCTTGCGGGTCCCTCCTCTCTTTGCGTGAGCTTCTTTCAAATCCTGCAGATGTGATGGAGAGCTCGTCGGAACAAGGGGAAGTCATGGCAGGAGGCCTCAAGCACCACAACTGAGTCGCCGTGGGAGTCTAGTGAGGCTTCATGGAGTGGAAGAGAGTGGATATTTGGGGGAAGAGGGCGAGGAGAGGAAATGCCCAAGATGGGCAGCGCGGCGGCACCGCAAGTCAAGAAACCAACCACGAAGGATGATTGGGACTTTAGGGTCATGAGAAGGCTCGAGAGAATGGGTTGAAGGTAAAGGGGGGGGGTAGCGACCCTTTGGAAGAATATTTGAGATTCAGAGTGAGGTGGCGGCTAGCTGGGGCTTGGGTCTGATCTCACCTCCCCGCCCTTTGTGGGAGGTAGGTGACAAGGTTAGAGTCATCGGATCTCACTCAATCCACAATTTGCCTCATCCAACAGCTCAAATAGGGGCTGGGTAAGTGTCTTAGCAGCGTGACATATTCAATGTCACATTTGATTAATACCTCGCAAACTTAGGTCATGTGGTTAAATAAATGGAATAATATGTATTAATTTCAATTGCTAATAACTCCTATTTGGTCTTATTCAATTGTAATGAAATTTTAGGTAGAGCTTCAATATGTCATTACCCTACTATGGTATAAAATTGAGGGCCAAACGTGAATGTTTGTTATGTAGATTGACCATGTACCCTAAAGCATGGATTTCATCTACTATGCAATTAGGGTTTGGATTTTTAAGAAGTAAATAATCACTTTTAATCAATTAAGCAAGGGAAAGGTTTGAGGGTATTATTGGGAATAACAAAATCATAAGAGAGAGAAAATATAAGTAAAAACTCACTCTATCACATAAATTGAATGGGTGAAATCCCTACTAAAGTAGAGACTCTCACCACACTAATGAAGATGAACTCCATCAAGGTGATAAGACCTGATGGAGTAGACACGTAGTTCATCCTAAATAACTAGGAGCAGTCAAAGAAATCACTAATGCTTATCAGAACTAACTATTTTGTATGATATCTGATTGAAGGTGATCTAGAGAATGTCATCTTGGTGTTAATTCCAAAGACATAGACATCAGAATCATGCAACAATCTCAGACCCATTGTGCTTAACAACATCAGTCTGAAATTGTTGTTGAAGATCATGGTCAAATTCATCAAGACCTATCTACTAGAGTGGATCTCCCCTCTACAAAGTAGCTTCATCATGGGCATATGTCATAGACAACATCATCTTGGTCTAGGAGATTGTCCATTCCATACAGATGTGACTAGGGAAAAAAGAAGAGATGGCAATGAAGATATATTTGCCAAAGGAGTATGAGAAAACGAGTTGGGTGTTCATATTAACACACTTTACAAAATATTCCACACAACATAATCACATTGATCATGAATTTAATCACCGCTGAAGAAATTACCATCAAATGGCAAGCAGAGTCTTTGCAACTGTTTAAAACGTCAAGAGGTATATGCCAAGGAGATCCACTATCTCTCTACATTTTTGCATTATGTCTTGATAGATTAAGTCAAGACATTCCTACTAAGGAGGCAGATGGCAAGTGGAAATCCTTTTGTGCAACTAGGAGAAGTCTTTTGATCTCCCATATCTATTTTTTAGATGATGAAATCCATTTCAAAGAAGCAACAAACAAGTGAGAAAGATGTATGATGAAACAATTGAAAAGATTTGAGAAGGCATCAGGTCAGATTATGGCAAACGAAAAATCATCATTTTTTTTACTCTAAGAACATCTATAGTAGAACCAAGAACATGACTACAAGAATCACTGGAATCAGCAACACTGACAACCTAGGGAAACACCTAGGGATTCCAATAATCCATGAAAGAGCCAACAAAGAGTTGTACCTCTACAACATCACAAAAATTGAAACCAAGATCTCTACCTTGGTCAATAAATTGTTGTCTTTGGCTAGGAAAGTGAAACTAATTAAGTCGATGCTTCATTACACCACTATCTATACACTGCAAAATAGTCATCTCTTAGTTTTTATATGTGATATCATCGACCAAGTGATAAGGACTTTCCTCTACAAAGGAACATAGTTAACTGGGGTATAAACATGGATGCGTGGGACAAAGTCATAGCTACCACAAAGGATGGAGGTCTGAATATTAATAGGGTCGACTGCAGAATGAGACTCTCCTTCATAGGGTTGGGTGAAACCTCATCTCCAATAGAAAGACTAACTAGAAAGATGTCATGAAAAACAAGTATGCCCACCAAACCAATATCATAATCTCTACATGTTCTAGACAATGGAAGTTTGTGTCAATAATTTAGAATAGTCTATTGCTAGAGTCAGGGATTTCAATACTATAAGGAGACACTAAAAATGTCTAGCATAAGAAATGGGTAGATGGATGGATGACACCATTGTTGAAGGCTCACAAAGAATTACCACCTTAGTTGCAGGATCTAAAGGTTGGTTCAATGATAGACATGAAGGCAAACTGGGATAAGGGATTCATGCACGAGTAGTTTGAAGAAGAAACAACCAAGCTTATCCTTGCTATGCCACTACCATGCAATCAGGAATGACATGATGACAACATCTATTTAAATGACCCTGTAGGGGTTTTCACAACAAGGAATATCTACTATAGATTGCAATCTAGTAGCACCATCAAAACCCCTGGACGATGGAAAACTATATTGAAGACAAACGTCCCCCAGCGAATAAAAAAAACTCTTTGGATAGCAATGCATGATGGACTCATGATGACAACATAAGGAGAAGGGGTTTCACTAGAGACGATAGATGCCCTAGATGTAGCATTGAACCTAAAAAAATTACTCACACATTCCAACACTGTCAATAAGTCAAGAAGGCATGGGAACTGGTGCAACTGAAATCTAAGGCCTCTATGGTCATATCCCAACTAGGCCTTTTATGGATATCCACTAACCTGAGAAATAGAAAGGAGCAAGAAGACTGGTCGGTGCAGTTCACATTCACAATTTAGAAGCTCTGGTGCTAGCTAGTGTTCCAAAACTCAAAAAAGTCTCAGCAAGGGTTGGCCAAGGTGATTTCTAGAGAAGCCACGTCGAGTATTGCAACATTTTGTTAGAAAAATAGTAGGTTCCAGACAAACAACATACAGAAAAACAAGTGGTCCCCCCGGTTCCAGACTGGACAAAATTGAATGTTGATGCATTTGTGAAGAAGAAGAGAAAAAACATGGTTATCAACATTATGGCAAGAAATCATGAAGGTAACTGGCGTTGGATAGGTTGCTATTAAGAACAAGGTCAGGACATCATCCTAGCTAAAATCAAAGTTGTTGGTTTGGGTTTATAAGAATGCATTGACAAGTTCAGGAAGGTGGTTGTATTCACAGATTGTCAGGTTGCAGTCAACATCCCAACACAGAGTATACACACACCATCAATGTATAAATTATGGTGCAAAATTATAGAGATGACTACCAAAAGAGTTGAGTGGACTATCTTCATCTTCAATAGAAGGAACTGCAACAAAGTGACAGATGCCATATCAAAGTGGGTCATGTCCCAGGTATTGAGTAGATGTAGGTGGACACAATGTCCTAATTTCATATCCAACCTTGTTGGTGTTGACGCCTCATTGTACCACAATAATGTAGGAACCACTAATTTTCTTATGGGAGTACATGATGAATAAATGATCTCCTAGCTACTAAAAAAACATCCATTGAATGTACTTATGGGGGGAATGATCTTAAATAACATTATCTTGACACTCGACCAACTATCGTTATGTACACACTACAATGGTGCTTCCTACATGTAGTTATTAGTCGCTAAAAGCACTAGAACTAATAGTAGCTAAATCAATATGAGTGATATTACTTTTACTAACATTGGTATAGTATGAAAGTAATATGTCTAATCTTATGAAGAGAGGTTCCTTGAACACCATAAACCTTTTGTGGTGTTTCTACTGAGATGTCGTGGGGGTCCTTTCTTGTAATGCATTATAATCCATGAGTCGAATGCTTGGAGGTAAATTAGATCCTAGGACTAACCTGAGAGGAATTTGGGGGGGGGGCATAAAAGGTGGGGGAGGCCTTGATTTCCTTATTAAGATAAAGAGTAAAGAATAAGGGGGACCCAATATGGAGGAATAGATATGACATAATAACAAATGATAAGTTAATTCAATGAATGATGTAACATGACATTTAAGTAACGATGAGGAACAAACAAAACAAGTACCAACGTGGGGGAATTCCAGGGTGCATAATTTATTGTTAATATATGTCTTTATTTATTGTTCTGTTAATTTAAATTTATATTTGGACCTACATGTAATTGTTACACTAACATATATATGAGGATACACACATTGTGTAATAGTACGCTTCCGAAATCTATTTTGTCTCATGGTACCAGAGCAGGCTTAGATCTGGGAGCCACTCTTTCCCTTCCCTCCCTCCCTTATCTCTCTCTCTCTTGACATCCGTCCACCATCCCCCCACCCACCCTCCCACCCACAGTTGGCTAACCGCCCCAGCCACATCAGCGCCAGGCAGCCAGCTACTGCGGGCGCCGACCACTATGCCGTCGCCGCGGGCCGCCGGGCCAGGCCTTACACGCCGTTCTCACCGCCGCTTGCTCCAGTGGCTTGATCTCCTCTTGAAGGACCGTCTTCGATCTACTTCCTTCCTACCTGTGTAGGCCTTTGATCCAACGGGTTCTCAGCTACGCCCCGGTGTAGCCCATATGTAACTGGTCTGTCCAGTCATTTCACTGTGCCTATTGCCGCCTAGCTGAGGAACTAGGCAGTTGTGTTCTGCCTGTGCCTGCTTGTTCTTCTCACTGCCGACAATTGGTGCTCTGCCTGACATGGCATCTTCACATGAGGATCTTCATCGTTAGGTTGCTACTGTTAAACTGGATGGGAGAGACTACCAACACTGGTTTTGTTCCATGCAGATCTATGTTAAATCTCAAGGTAAACTATCACATTTGACGCATAATCTGCCTCCTGTGCCTGCTGCCACCGCCTACTCCAAGGATGTGAAAGCATATGATGAATGGGCTAAAGAAGATTCTACTATTGTGACTTGGATTCTGAATAGCAGTGAGACAAAAATTAGTGTCACTTTATTATACCTATAGACAACTAAGCAGATGTGGGATCAGCTTGCTAGTACATACTCTCACTGCCAGAATCTAAAGAAAGTCTTGGATATCAACAAGCAACTCAGTCATCTACACTTCTTGGGATATGATCTTACTGACTATTTTTCTTCCTTCAAGGGACTTTGGATGGAATTGGAGGCCTACCATCACTTGTCTACTAACTTGGCTACCATGCAACGTCAACGCCAGGAGTTGCAAGTAGTCCAGTTCCATTGTGGCTTACCTGACTCATATGTTGGGGTTGTAGATTAGATTCTGGCCAGTGATCCACTACCTACTCTACAGAGTGTTTTTCTACATCTACAATGCATACGATCCTCCTCATCTGAGTCACCTTCTGATACTGGCGATACCACTGCTATGTCTGGCCATGGTTGTGGTCGTGGCCATGGTCATACTCGTGAAACTCATTCTCCTCTTGGTGCTGGGAGGGGGAGGAGTTCTTCTGGATGTGGAACATCTTCTGGTCCTCCTAATGCTTCCCACCCTCAGACTGGCCAACAGTTATGCAGCTTCTGTGGCCGGTCTAATCATGTTGAAGAAAAATGTTGGGATAAATATGGAAAGCCCGCCTAGGCTAATGCAGCTTCTAATACCCATGCTACCACTGAGGTAGTGTTGCAGCCTACTTCTACTAATGCATCCAGTTCTAATACTATCGACTTCATTTGTGCTGAGGTGGAGCATCTACTACTTGAGCATATTGGGTCATCCTCTGGAGCTCATGCTGATACACATTCTAGTTGTGATTCTGCTTTCATCAGTGCTCCCTCGCCTAATACTGGTAATAAAAAATGGGTGATTGATTTGGGTGCATCATCTCATATATCTGGAAATCGATCATTGTTTAAATCCTTATCTAAACCAGTTTCTAATTCTTCTGTTATGCTGGTTGATGGCTCCAAGATTGCTGTAGCAGGGGTTGGAGACATAATTTCTCAATTTTTTTGTCAAAGTCTACTCTATATGTGCCTCGATTTCCACTAAACTTGTTATCTGTTAGCAAAATTGTGCGTAGCCTGAACTACAGTCTCACATTCATTCCTGGTACTTGTACTTTTCAGGACCTTCGCATGAGGATGATGATTGGTGGGGGCATGAAGGACCTGACAACCTATACTATCTGGATGAATTGAAAAAGATTAACAACTTGGCACTATCTTCTTCTCTATCTTCATCAGTTTCAGCTCTACAATGGCACTACAGACTAGGACATCCATCTTCTGAAACATTAAAGCATGTTATCTCAGGTGTAGGGACGCACAGTTTTCAGTGTGAGTCATTTCAGTTAGGGAAATAGTCTAGAACTATATCTCCTAAAAGGTCCCAGATTAGCAGTAAAAACATTTTTGGTATTGTTCATTCAAATGTATGGGGTCCGTGTCATGTGCCAAGTTTGTCTGGAAATAAATACTTTATTCTATTTATTGATGATTTCTCTCATGCAACCTAGTTATTTATGTTGAAAAATCGGTCTCAAGTGCTATCTACAATAAAGTTCTTTTTTGCTGAAATAAAAACCCAATATTTTGTGCCTATTAAAATTCTAAGAACTGATAATGCTTTAGAGTTTGTTCAGAAATAAGTTGATTTGTTTTGTCGATCTGTGGGTACTTTTCATCATACATCTTGTGCTTATACACATCAACAATATGGAGTTGCAGAAAGAAAAAATAGACATTTACTTGAGGTTGGTAGAACCATAATGTTGCATTCTAATGTACCTAAACATTTTTTGCCAGAAGCTATCCTGAGTGCTTGTTTTCTGATTAATAGTTGGAAATAAGATACCTATTCAGGTTCTCCAGCCTGATGTTACCCTATTTTCTATACCTCCACAGATATTTGGGTCTACTTGTTTTGTGCAGTTACTTGGATCAAACTATGATAAATTATCTCCTAGAGCAGAAAAATGTATTTTTCTGGGTTATTCTCGTACTCAAAAAGGGTAGCGGTTCTATAGTCCTATTGGTAAAAATGGTTCACAAGTAGTGATGTTGTCTTTTTTTAGGATACACCTTTTAATTCTGCTAAAGGAGATACTCTGGATTCTGATATAATTATAGCACCATTACCTATCATGAGTGATTTCTCCTCTGATACTTCACCAGCAGAAACTACTCCTCCTCTCCTTATTGTGTATAAATGCAGGAACAGGTATGAAAGTACTCAAGACCCCCCCATACAACACCAATCTTATCCTCAAGAAGGTCCCACTCATGATGAGGTACACTCTGACTTAGATCTGCCTATTTCTATCAGAAAAGGCACTCGTTCCTGTAATTCTCATAATATTGCTAATCATGTTTCTACTGCACATCTAAGTGTTCATGCTAGCAACTTTGTGGTTGCACTATCTTCTATTGTTGTTCCTAAGACTGTCCATGATGCCTTACAAAGCTCATCCTGTATGACTGCCATGAAAGAAGAGATGACTTCTCTTACTGATACAGGAACTTGGGAGCTGGTGGATCCACCTCCCGAGTGCAAACCTGTTGGCTACAGATGGGTCTATGCTGTCAAGTATCAACCTGATGGAAACGTCTGAAGGCTCCACTGGTTGCCACAGGGTATACTCAAACTTATGGAATTGAATATTTTGAGATGTTTTCACCTGTTGCCAGACTTAACTCTGTCAGAATTCTTCTTTCTATTTCTATTAACCTTAATTGGCTTCTTATTTAGCTGGATGTTAAAAATGCCTTCCTGTATGGTGATCTTCAAGAAGAGGTTTATATGGAGCAACCTCTTGGGTTTGTTGCTTAGGGGGAGTCACATAAAGTTTGTAGGTTAAAAAATCTATTTATGGACTCAAGCAGAGTCCTCGGGCATGCTTTGATAAGCTGAGTAAAATCCTGACTGCTTTTGGTTTTCTGAGGTCACAGGTTGATCATTCTGTCTTTACAAAAAATACTTCTTCTGGTATTGTCATCTTGATTGTTTATGTTGATGATATTGTTCTATCTGGTAGCGATCATTCTGAGATACAAGCCACTAAAGCACACTTGTGCAAACATTTTGCTACTAAAGATCTTGGGAAGCTATGATATTTTTTGGGCATTGAGGTGTCTAGGACCTCTAATGCTCTTGTATTATCTCATAGGAAGTATGTGATTGACCTGTTATAGGAGACTGGGATGCTTGGTGCACGTCCTGTTGATACTCCTCTGGATCCCAATATTAATTGGGATGATGACTCTTCTCCTATGTTTCCAGACAGTAAAAAATATAGGACCCTGATTGGTAAGATGATCTATCTGACTGTTACTAGGGCTGATATTTCTACTGCAGTTGGTCTTCTTAGCAGATACCTAGATAAGCCTACACAGTGTCACTGGGAAGCCCTCTATAATATTCTGAGATATCTTAAGAAATCACCTGGCAAAGGCCTCTAATATAGAAAGCATGGACACTGTTCTCTGGAAGGCTACTCCGATTCTGATTATGCAGGAAGTAAGATTGACAAGAAATCTACTTCATGCTATTGTACTTATGTTGGAGGTAATCTGGTGACTTGGAGAAGCAAAAAGCAAAATGTTGTTTCCAGATCTAGTGCTGAAGCTGAATACAGGGCGATGCCCCACACCGCTTGTGAGCTCCTATTGGTACAATCTCTTCTGAAAGACTTCGGGATTGAATCTTCTTCTGCTATTCCTATGCACTATGACAATAAAGTTGCTATCTTCATTGCTAATAATTCTATATATCATGAGCGCACATATCATATTGAAGTCGATTGTTATTTCATTCAAGAGAGTATCTTATCTGGCAAGATCTGTACTCCTTTCACTCGCTCAGAAGACCAGGTTGCTGATATGTTTACCAAGTTGTTGGCCACGAAGCATTTCAACTCGCTTGTGGACAAGTTGGGCATGATTGATATCTATGCTCCAACTTGAGGGGGAGTGTTAATATATGTCTTTATTTACTGTTCTTTTAATTTTCATTTCTATTTGGACCTACATGTAATTGTTACACTAATATATATATGAGGGTACACACATTGTGTAACCCTACGCTTCCCAAATCTATTTTGTCTCAGTTATAAACTCTTAGAATTCCATATAAACTAGCAGACTTCACATGCCTTAGGGGTGGCAAATTAAACTCTAAATTGTGGATGGTGAGTCATGCATGTGATCATGATGTACTAGATTCTACTTGGTATCGTACAAGCAAGTAGTTTCAGTGAATAACTAGAAATGGGAAAGCATATAGCTACAAGTCATAGTTTAATATTCAAAATTTGACTTTTTCATATTGTAAACTTTGAGGCTATCAAGCATATTCCTACATTTGAATAGTGAGTCCTTTTAGTGAATGTTAAAGAATTATCTTGGAATGCACTTACTATGAAAACAATATTGAAAATGAAATGGTATTTAGTTGTTATTATGTATTGATATTCTCACTTAAGCATAGGTAATACTCTAGTGACAAACTCTTTGGTCATGATGTAGAATTTCCTACCTCATAGACTAGTCGACAACTAATGTAACTTCCTAGTGATGTGAAGCTTGTGTATTGTAGTGTATCGTGCATGGAGGTCATTGATTTCTTGGCATTTTGATGCATCCATGGGTTACATCTTATGAAGGATGCACAAATATTCATAAATAGTTTTTATATATTTGTGGAATTTTACAGGATATTTTCTAGGGAAAAGGTCATAGAAACAATAGTTTCAGTGATCGCTCCTTTAAGAAAATGAAAATGCTAGTTTAATCATTTATGAATAATAGGTTTCTATAGTCACTCTTATCTATCATTAATCATGATAAATGTAAGGTATATCTACGTTCAATTTTTTAAGAATAGGTCAATTGAAAAGATAGGTTATTATAGAACTATATTGGGTCTTTAAGGATAGGCAACCCCAAAAGTTTAGAAAAAGGTTACCATAACGTTATGTCAAGGTTGATTATTGGGAGTGGTGCTCAAAATATAACATTTGGAGCGAATTGTCTCACTAAATGAATTGTACCAAAAATACTGGTATAAACACAATTTGGTAACTCAAAATAATACGTTGAAGAGTACTCCTCCACGTTAAGAGAACATCACACTAGACTCTCAAAGAAAAATCCACTTGAGAAAAACTAGGAAACTCAGAGAATTTTCTAACAAACTAAATGATTTGTTAGATAGTGGATAAAAATGAATGATTGAGTATAAATTATATTACATAGATTTAATTCTTCTTACATTAGATGAGTTATCAAAACATAGTTATTTCATATATTCTATAACATCTTCATTTGCAACAACATGTCTTACACACACGCACACAGAGAGAGAGACACACACACATTATATATATATATATATATATATATATATATATATATATATATATATATATATATATATATATATATATATATATAGAGAGAGAGAGAGAGAGAGAGAGAGAGAGAGAGAGAGAGAGAGTCAGGCTAGAATACACTCGAGTGTATCCGGAGCGGAATACACTCAAGTAGTTTTTCATGATGCAATATTTTTTTTGAAAATATAATCCGTTGATCTTCTTAAACAACTCGTGACCAACTCATACGTAAAATTTGAGCACATTTGGATATGTGTAGCTCATGTTATGAAGACCGCAAAAATTATGTATTTCAAATTAGTTTCGCGTGTCGATCTTGTTGCCTTTGGATGAGCGACTTACACTCATCCAAATGGGCTCAAAATTTGTATGTAGCCTAGTTATAGTATGACGGTGAAGATCAACAGTTTATATTTTGCAAAAAATAGTCTCGATACACAAACACACTTGAGTGTATTTGTGCGATCCGTACACTCGAGTGTATTCTAGCCTGACTCTCTCTGTCTCTCTCTCTCTATATATATATATATACATATATATATATATACATATATATGTACATATATATATATATATATATATATATATATATATATATGAATTTATTCATTACCCGTACGGGTAGCCTGTTTTTTTAGCTACCCACACATCCAAAAGTGTAACTATATGGTGTACAAAAGTAACGCTAAGATCAAAAGAGTAATTGTATTAACAAAAGTGTAACTATATGACTAAAAAAGTAACTGCGCAGAAAATATACTGTCAGTAAATATATGGACGTATTTTTGGATTTTGGTGGGGTCAATGATATTAATTTTGGATAAAATTTTTTGGGGAACTAGATAAAATGTTCTTTTACAATTGCGAATTTAAAAAAAAAAGTGACAGGTTGGGTGTGTAGGTAGCTACCCGCGCGGGTATTAAAGATGAGCTATATATATATATATATTTATATATATATGACCTTTTTTTAATACCCGCGCGGGTAGCCTGGATTTCACTACCCAACAGCCAAAAAAGTAACTGTTCTGACCAGAAAAGTAATTCTTCTATCAAAAACGTAACTATGTTGATCAAAAAGTAACTATAAGACTAAAAAAGTAATCCCGTACAAAATACACAGCAGATATATATGTGTAACTATGTTTTGAAATCTCCTGCTACAAACGTAACTATCTATGCATGAAACTCAATAGTTTGTAAGGTAAAATAGCCCTCTACATGTGAATAGTAACCAACTTGAAAAAAAGTAACCGAAATGGGGGGGTGGCGGATAGTTACTCGTGTGGGCATTAAAGATGGGCCCTACATATATATAGTAGCTACCCGCTCCCTATTTTGGTTACTTTTTTTCAAGTTTCTTACTTTCAACATGTACATGGTTACTTTACCTTGCAAACTGTTACTTTTGATGCATAGATAGTTCTATTTGCAATAACAGATTTCAAAATACAATTACATATATATTTCTGTGTATTTTGCCCGGTTTTACTTTTTTAGTCATAGACTTACTTTGTTATCAACATAGTTACTTTTTGGTCCTTCCAGTTACTTTGTTTGCCATATGGTTACATTCGGCACTGACGGGTAGTGAAAATCCAGGCTATCCACGTAGGTATTCAATGAACACTATATATATATATATATATATATATATATATATATATATATATATATATATATATATATATATATATATATATATATATATATATATATATATATATATACAGAGAGAGAGAGAGAGAGAGAGAGAGAGAGAAAGAGAGAGAGAGAGAGACGATAGAATACACTCGAGTGTACAGATCATGATGTACACCCCAATGGTGTTTACCTATCTAGATCATGTTTTTCTAAAATCTAATCTATTGATCTTCATGGTTACGATAATAATACGCGTCATACAAAATTTTATCTCATTGGGATGAGTGTAAGTCACTCATCCAAGGACCACAAAATTGATGCACAAAACTAATTTGAAATACATAATTTTTACCTCCTTTAAATGCATGATCTATAAGTGTCCAAATGAGCTGAAATTTATTATATAATACATTCTTCAGATATTTAAGAAGATCAATAGTTAATATTTTTTTAAAAAGTATTTACAAACGATTGAGGTGTACGGTGACTCCGGTACACTCGAGCTACAATCTTTAGCCATCCGTTCTTCTTGCGTATATGTGAAGAGTATTAAAATATATTGGGTGCTGTGAGAGTAGACTGTGTCCGTCACATGAAGTGATGGCTACTGCAAAAGATTTTATTAAAGATTTCAAAGGATTCCATTGAAAGTTGTCCTCCGTCCTTTGCTACCTGTTCTTTATCCAAACAAAGCACGATTTTCTATTTACACTCACTGAATTGCCATTTCTTACATAAATTATTCATAACAAGTGCGACAAGTTCACCGCTCGTATACACTAGAACATAGTTACTATAGGGTTTCTAGAACATAGTTATTTATAGGGTTTCATATGATGGGACGGTTGAATAATTATCAATTGTAAAAGCTTTACGTATGACATTCTTTTGACATTATGTTAGGAAAACACATCTTCAATTAGTTACTATATCTATCCAGATTTGTAGCGGTGGTGCTCACTTTTATTACATTAGATTAATGCTGAGTCTGGTTCGTTATTATGATAAGTCCAAATCTGAGCTCACCTTAATTACATCTTAAGAATATTTTTCAAAACATTTGAATCTCGGAAGGAACAAGATGGAAGTACATTATTAGTCCAATCGAAGGGTTTGAAAAACAAAATCTACACTGTGACCTCATGAACTTGACCTATATGAAGCAAAATTGTTCGCACACAAAATGAAAATTTATCAAGTAGTAGAGAATGACATACCAAGACAACTTTTACAATAATTAAAGATGTTGCAATAACCTGGGCTTTCTCTCTGATTCAGTTAATATACATCCAAAACTATTAGATTCTTAAATATATCAAATAACCTCCCCCACCTTTAATTGGATGACTTTGAGTCACATTATGCTTAATTAAGACATCAACATTGATTAAATGTCACGTTATGCTTAGTTGACTATAATTGAGTAATAATCATACTTTAATGAGAATTTTCAAAATTAAATGCCCTCAACATTATCATTTTAGACCCAAACATTTAATACTAGATGTAGAAAAAAAAATCCATCTCAATCGGAATTACGATTTGGGAGATATGAATTTGTAACATACCAAAGAAATAGACATTTGGACTCACTTACACAGCTCAGGGTGGTGATCCCTCTTGACCAATAAGAAGGCTTTATTTAGAAGCAACAAATCCATCCTCCTAGCACTTAGACCAACTTGTAATCAATGGTGGACCCAAATCTAATCGCTACCTACTTGTTTTCTATCTCAAGTCAAGCAAAGTAAAAGTAAGGGACAACCACCTTTACCTTGGAAAATTCTAGCCTCCTACATTTGAAACTATATACCCCCTTGCTTTGTTTCTCTCCCCTCTTTCTTTTCTTCCTCTTTACTTATATTTTTGTGCCTTCTAGCGCATATTCCATCTTCTTTTTCTACCTCTAGACATTAATGGCACTGTCAAACTTTAGCAAGGGCTTGCGCCCTTCACACTCCACTACGACATGGACAAACACTGAAAAAAGCTTCACTTGGTCACAAAATGATGGGGGGACCCTTGTCACCATCTCAGAGACCTTGCTCCTCCTCATCCTCTCCTACTCTACCGTGCAACTTTCCTAGTGTCGTCGTGAGTGTTGGTCTACTAAGTTGTGATGGATGATGGGGCAGGGTCTGTGGGTGACGTGCCACGACTGCTAGCGTTTTCCCTACAAACGACATAGGCGTGGTGTCGATGAGCGGCCATGTTGGTCAAGCCAAAATCACAAAGATCAACATTGAAGAAGAAGCTCAGCACCACGTCCGTGCAAAATGCCACGGCCGTGCCATGATGGACCCAACACGGTTGTGCAACCTGGCATGATCATGGCACCAAGACTCAAAACGGGCATTCTCAGTAAAATGGCCAGCTGACACAACACGACCGTGCAGCCACCCGACCACCATGGTTGTGTTGCCCAACACGGTCGTGCCACCAGTCACCCAAAATCCAAAATTTCCCTGACTTCAATTATATTTCATCTAAAGGGTTGTTCAACTCCACCATGCCTGTTCCATACACTACCCACTAAGGCCATGCTATGGAGCATGACCGTGCTACCATAGATCCTAGCAGTAGTTTTGCACTGCACTTCTAATTTACGTTCACCTGACCTAGTACCTCTCCACCACCTATAAATACTTGGGTGGTGGTTGGAGCATGGGGTAAACATCCTTTTAGCACCCTTCAGCAACCTCTCAACACCCTCCACTTCATTCCACCTCCATTCCACTTCCATTCCATCACCTTCAAACCCAAAACCCTTTTTTTAGAATTTTGTTCAACCTTAGTGTAATCAACCTAATCAACCTGAAACCCTGGAATACGGAGTAGGAATCTAGCCATAACATACTATGCTCTAGTGCCCCCTCTCTCCTATGGGTTCGAATATGACTTGTCATTACGATACTTCTCCCAAGCCCATGCACTTGTGGATTTGTATAGAAGTGTGTCCATCATGTCCTCATAAATTCAAAATACCCTATTGTGTTGAATGCGTAGGGTCACATCTGATTGAAATTCAATTTTTTCATGTGCGCACCTAGCCGAAGACTCACTAGAACCCAACACCAAATACACTTCATAACATAACACTAGTTGAAGGGAGTAATGACATTTTTCCTACCTCTATTATAGAAGTACACATTAAAAGATACACTGGTCTGGGGTTGCTTGGTTAGTGTGACATAGAAATATGAAACAAAGGGTCTTGTATTTTACACATACAAACAATGCTTTGTGTAATTGTTTACCCGTCATGCAGGCTGACCAACTATGTATTTTAAATGGTTGTTGGGTGGGTTAAACGATCATGACCTAGGGATTTGTTATTGTGGCGAGTCACTAAGTGGCCTCTCCTAGGGGGTCCTAATTGTAAAAAAATAAAGTGTATATTGTATTATTTCTCAACATTGCTACTATGTACTTCTAGTCGACCCCTGCCCTTCAGTTGAAAAATAGGTGTTGGTCCAATCAACTGGTGATGAGTAGGCTTACTAATCATCTCATTTATCAAACAACCTTACTACTAGAGATAACTATTAGACATTCACTTACTCTGTTGATGAAAGCACTATTAGTTGGTCCAATAGATTTTAAACAACATAAGATCATTCTAGGGGTACAAAGATGGATAAAGCTCAAACTTTATGCATATGGATGTTCATGCTATTGATATTAGACTAACATCACGTTTTGATCTATAAAAGATTAAGATCATGCACTCAAAAGCATAAACCATCTTTAAAAGACTTCAAAAGAATACAATTTTGGATATCACCAGAAAAGCAACTAGATCTAGATTCTGAAAATATTTTTTTAGTAGTTTGTTTTTAGATCAAAATGACACATTGAAAATATATATTTGGACAAGGGATGTAGCTTTGGTGATTTTTCCAAGTTTACCGCAATTTGGATGGCTTGACCCTTGGATCTAAATTCAAGGGCCAAAAGAAAGTGCTTGTGCACTTTAAGTATATTTTAATTATCAAAATGACATTATTCATTATTTAATTTTTGAAATAACATGTTTCTAGACTAATACGTACTTGTGGAATACATATTACTCTTTGTGAGGGCAATACATCTCCTAGGTTGATGCATTGCTCTCTCTCAGAGAAATACATCTCTGAATGGTACGCATTGCTATTCTGTGTGGCCAATACATCCAGATTCGAGACGATTTTCTCTGAGAGAGAGAGCAATGCGTCTAGAGTTATGACACATTGATCCAACTGTAGAGTAATACGTCCCGACTCATGATGTAATACCCAATACAGAGCAATGCGTTTAGACCTAAGACGTATTGCTTCACGGTAGGACCAATACGTCTTGCTCTAGGATGCATTGCTCTGTTATGGGGTTATACATCTTGGTGCATGACGTATTGTGCCACATCAGATTAATACGTCTTCATACAAGACATATTCTCTGTACAACAAGAAATATGTCCCCATGCAAGAAATATTATTTTTTATATTTGTATAACAAGTAATATGTCTCAAATCAACCAATTCAATTTCTAATCAATCTGACACTCCAATCATGGAGTCCAACACTTGAACTTGAAGATTTTGATTCCAATCAGTTGATCTTTTGTTTAATTGAATACCAAAACCCTTTAGTATTCAAACTAAACATTATTTATGAATATACTCCTTTCATCCAAGTGTATCCTATGTGTGTGACCATATAGGTCCATAATTATGTTGGCAGTAAATGTCCATAACAACTTATGACATCGCAAGCAAAGAGTCGTGCCTAGTCACACATCATTGCTACCCAAGTAATTTGAAAGGTTGGAGAACAACTTCAACCTATATTCTATGATTAGTGTTACCACGATCATATAGCTCCTTTGTCTATGATATCCAGATTGAACTCGAGGCATGAAATTGTCATCCTCTCAATGTCCAATCCATGTTCCTTGAACTAGAGTAGACTATCTGAGATGGATGTGAGTTCACATATCATATATTGAATCACATGGGTATGATCATAGATTTCTCAGTCTTTCTTATCAGGAGGCCCTAGTACGATCATAAATTATGTTTGATGACATTAAAGTATACCCAACGACTTGTGATGAATGTAGTGACTTAAAGTCTAAGAACCACAATCATAACTATCGTAATGAGAGATGATTCTGACTACCATTTCATGGTCTCTATGTATCACTCTCATGGTAGGTCTGTCTGATACACTATTCTCTAATATATATTTGTGTGCTTAACTTGATATCACATATCATGATGAATGAGATTCTGTCGTCACAACACACACTCTAGTCTTTATTTTCATGTTGTCTATTTTGGTTTCACAGTAATATCTGACTAGGGATATATCTAGAATGTATGTACTTTTATCATACATATGATCTCATTGTTCAATTCCTCAACCTGAAGACATATGTCATCGAGTAACATCATTCTTTATACATCTACTATGTATGTGTCACCATCTCATGACTGAGACAAATATAATAGATGGAGTTACATTCATTATTATCAAATCAGGTATCTAATGTCACACTTCAATCATCATATGATTGGCTCTCTGGGCATACATACCAACACCAAATCCATTTCCACTACTCAGTTCATGTGATGGGGACAAACATAACCATACTTTTCAGGAGTTGGTACATCTGTTTCTACCCGACCCCCTCCACCCACAGTCTACTATGGAGCAGACCCTTCTAATCCATACACTCCAGTCGCACCACTAGTCATTTACGAGAGTCGACAAACATCTATATTACAGAGTGACCGACTGCATCTTATTACCAGTTTTGCACCCCACCCGAGGCCTCATTTCTTAGTTTTTAAACTATTGATTACAAATATAAAAAATTAATAAAAAATAATACATCTTGCATGTGAACGTGTTGCTTGATGTATAAATAATACATCTTGCATGAAGACATGTTAATCTGATGTGGCACAATATATCTCGAAGCAAGACGTATTGCCCTACAATAGGGCAATGTGTCTTGGAACAAGACGTATTAGCCCCACAGTGAGGCAATACATCTCAAGTCCAGGCGCATTGCTCAGCAGTGGGGTATTACATCATGAGCTAGGACGTATTGCTCTGTAGTGAGAGCAATGCATCAATGTTCTAGACACATTGCTCTCTCTCATAGCAATGTGTCTCGACTCTAGACGTATTGGCCACATAGAATGACAATACGTCCCAGTTGGAGATGTATTTCTTCGAGAGAGCAATGCTCAACATAGGGGACGTATTGCCCTCACAAAGAATAGTATGTCTCCCATTGGTACGTATTGGTCTAGATCATGTTATTTCAAAAACTTAGTTATGAATCATGTCATTTTGATAATAAAATATACTTAAATATGCCATAATAATAGGCTTGCACGCCACACCAACAAAGAAAACAAAACACACATGCAATGTCTTCTATCTAAGAAAAGAGAGTAAAGGACGTTCACATAAATATGTAGTACTCAAGAGATTAAAAGTCGATCAAGATATACGATCATCATTCTGATCCGTGTACACCTCGTACCTTGAAAACCAAATTTACACTTGCAGTTTCTACCCCATGATAGCGATAAGTACATTCCTTACGTGCAAGGCAGCGAGAACTCTGGATATCTTATGCAAGAAAGTAAAAATCACTTGACCATTTAATTATTTAATAAAGCTAATTTAATGTAGAGTCAGCGGTGAGTGGATATAGTAAACGGACCAACCAGGAGCAAACTAGAAAGGGTGACAGAAAAAATAGTTAATAACTGATAGGCACATCAATAATTTATTGGTTATGACAGAACAGTCCCGTCTTCTTTTATTGTTACTCACGAGTTGCTATTATTTAAAAGAGGTTTGTTATGCAGAATCATTTTGGAATCCAAAATGGAACTTCAAGAAATATCCACGATATATTACAAGGTATAACAAATTAAATAATATATTTTATTTGTTATATCTTGTAACATGTGGTGGAGATTACTGGAGGTTTTGTTTTGGGTCCCAAAATGATGACCACCTAGCATTTCTCTATTTAAAATGATGAAGTTGCTAGCCCATCGACGCACAACAAGTCTCACATAGGATCACTGCTCTCTCTCTCTCTCTCTCTCTCTCTCTCTCTCTCTCTATATATATATATATATATATATATATATATATATATATATATATATATATATATATATATATATATATATATATATGAGTCAGACTAGGGTAGACTAAATTCTATTAGAGAACAAACAGAACTCAATAGTTTATCAACTTGGATCGACTATATATATAAAGACCAACCATAGAATCTTATTCTTCACCTCATGAATTAGTTATAAACTAATTTTCAACTCATTTTCATACTTTTAGTTCATCCATCTAATGTGTACTAAAATCAACGTTTAATTAATTTTAGGCCTTAAATTTTTGGTATGTTTAGATGCAAGGGCTATACTTATCTGAATGAGCTCATATTTTTTGTAGCGTCCATCTCACTATCATAGATCAACACTATATATCAATTTTTCTTATTAAAATATATTTGGATAATTATAGGCATTAAAAAAATCAATTTTATGCATCATCGATTGTATTCTAGTCTCTATCTATATATATATATATATATATATACATATATATAACTCTCTCTAATTATATATATTGTAGTTTTACTCTATCTCTCTCTCTCTCTCTCTCTATATATATATATATATATATATATATATATATATATATATATATATATATAGAGAGAGAGAGAGAGAGAGAGAAAGAGAGAGCATATCATATAAACTAGAAGCTATGGTGATACCAAAGCTAAATCTGTATCTTCAAAACAAACAAAATTGCAATAGGAGATAGTAGAAATATTTACCAGTTCTTAGCCATTGAAGTGATCTTGAGAAGAACCCTTAGTTCACTAGTCACGTCCAAAGTCTGATCTAATTGAGGTAAGATGTAAATAGAGTGTGGATATAGCTAGGGTCATTTTACAATTGGCTCGTGGTCTTATTTCAGTGTAGATTTTTTTCATACCCATTTCATTAGTATGAACCATTGATGTTTCATACTTAACCTACTATTGAATCATATAGACATATTTTATGTCTATTTATCTGTCATAGGATGCAAATATCTAAAAAGTGTCTTAATTAAATATAGTATGCAAAGTCAATGTTATGTTTCCAAATTGAATTTGGCTTTATATTGGTAAATCTTGTTCACGAACTTATTACATGTGGTATTCACGATCATATGTTAGCATGTTTGTTACAAATGAACTATGAATTGGAAATTATATCAACAACATACATGGTTTATTGCAAATTCATTTCTACACTTACATTTATATCTAAAGCTATAAACTTTCAATAGACACTTACAAATTCATATAGAATGCATGTGGATGATCCTATAGGCTATGGGAGATTTGTAGCGTATATCATTTTTGTTTAAGGTCTTGTGGGTGCTTACAACACCTAACAATAGTAAGGGTATACATCTTTAATGTTATGAACAACCATGTCATTTTAGGGATGATCCAACTAAAGTTCATATGGCTGGAGTCACATAATTCCGGGATATGTTAAGGACTTCAAGTAGAAGTTCTTAAACTAAATATGATGGTCTTGCCCATTACATCTTTTAGTGATGTCAATTTGGATTTAAACCCCTGGAGTAGGGGATCTACATGTAGGTTATCTACTATTTTGGTTCGACATGCAATTACTGTATTCAAAGAACCAATCTATTATGTATAGATCTCACAGCAGGTTTGAATGTCGAGCCATTTCTTAAACCGATACTGAAATGGTGTTATTAAAAAAAAGTCCAAAAGAAGTTTATATCTTATAATACTGACCAAGTCTTCCAATGTAATATTATTGCGCTTTACCTTGCAGTTCATCATACTTTGCATGCTACAATTAAGCACTTTCAGACCACTTACACTGAAGAAAGAGCCGTCAACCACATTCAACCGTTATAACTCTTCGACCAAGAAGATAATCGACTTATTCAAAAAGCTACTTCCAAGATTCACATTTTCTTTCTTAGTTCCGCATTGGGTACATAGTACAAATCTAAGTTGGAGCGGGGTTGGAGTGCGGGGGTGGGCGCTGTGACAGTACAATTGGTGAGGCTCAAGGTCAACTTGATGACGAAGATGACTAAATAGGAGCTACAGCGTTAAAGTAGATATAATAGAGTGTCTAGTGCAATTAGTTGCAACAGTTGCAGTTGTCTTTGTATCTGTAAAACTTTCCCGGACTGTAATAGAATACAAGTTAGTTTGGTCGTCGACTGAGGCACACTTACAATAACTCTGATTGTAAATGTACTGTTGTAGGCCAAACGAAGATGGCGCGTGCGTAATTTCCCACGTATATGGACCATATTACATTGTATAGCGCTTGCCCTGGAGACTATTAATTGATATCTCTCATGATTGTTGATAAAAGATTCAGTTATAGTGAGGAAGGATGGGTGAAGGAGTATTGAGCCAGCCATCAATATCCCGTAGCCGCGCCTATGTGCGTCTTTAGAATTGCGATAATAGAATATCATGTCAGAGATTATTTGCTAACTTTCAACCGTCCAGTGATTCAGGTAGAACAGATGTCCTAGGTGTACCCGAAAGCATTTATGAGTACCACTAGTATTTGGTCGGACTATATCTGAATGACCTATCTGTCTTATCTGTTTCCATAAACAAGCTCCGAAAAACGGGCGTTTGCTAAGTCAAAGGTAAGACAGATCAGCATAATTACCAGAGCCTTGGCTGGAAGAGTCTTCCCTCAGACTGAGTTTGCTACTTCTGTTATCTTTTATAGTGTTTACATATGACTTCTATGATTCGCCGGTCCTCTCGCAATTGTCCAACTAGCATGACCGCAACTTTTTCGTCGTCATTCAGGGAAGTTTCATCTGGTTGAAAAGGAAAGGAGAAACCCTAGTTGAAAAGTTCTTCCGTGCTTGACGTGGTCGGCAGATCAGGCAACCGCACAAATAAGCTCTGTAACGTCCATTCACACAGCGGAGTACAGCGTCTAATACAGACGAAGCTGCAGCACCTCCGATCCCCACCGTAAACAATTTTACTACAGTAATGCCAGCTTAGCATATGTCCAAGGTATTGAGGTAGAAAAGACATTGGTCTCGCCCTCCCTCCCCTCAAATAGCGTGTTAGAGTCTCCATGACCGCAAGAGTGGTAATTAAAAGGAAATGTTTATGTCACGTAGAGTGTGTGTCAAGCACACCTCACGCTCAGCCGGCCGAGTGATTTTACTGTCGGAGAAGCTGATTTGGGAGTATAACGTGACAAACTTTAATTGGATGGGTTGGTAGTCTTGTGTAATGGATAAATAAATTTATTTTGCTAATAAGTTTTGAAACATGATGATTTTTTTGATGAAACAAAAATAATTGGATTCGTTATAAAAAATACATTCCCACAATACTGATGTTGATATATTTTAAAAAAATACAAAAATAATATGAATAGGTAGTGTGATGAGAGAGAAAATTATTTTATTTATAATTTCTAAACCGTGATGAATTTTTGAACGAAATAGAAATCATTAAATTTGTGATAAAAACTACATTCAAACAAGAGTAACGTTGATATACTTTTGAGGAAATAGGTAAAAAAATGAGGAAAGTGATGATGTAAGATTAGAGAAGTTAGGAGAAAAGTGGTGGGGGAAAATGAGGGAAGTGGGTGAAGTAATGAGAGATGAGAAGTAAGAGAAGTAAATAGAGGATATGAGTAACATAGGTACACATTCATGATAATTAGGCTTGTATTTATCCTTAAAAGCGTTCAAAAATTGATAAATATGTGTCCAAAAATTAAGTGCTTAAAATTAGTGAGTATGCGCCTAAAAATAGCTAAAGGCGCCTAAAGATGACTATATAACACACAAAAAAGACAAAAAGAACCAAAATAGTGATATGCCCACAAATGGCTGAAAAAGCCAAAAAAGACTAAATAGCGGCTAAAAATGGCTAAACAACGCCAAAAAATTGCTAAATTTATTAGGTGTCAAACAAACCTATTTGGACGTCGTTACGTTATTTTTGGATGTCAATACCTTATTTGGGTGTCAGTTTATACTTCTGGGTGTCAATGAAGCATTTTTGGGCGTCAATTAACCATCTTTGGGTGTCAATTATCTATTTCGGGGCACCATTAAGTTGTTATTGGTATGATGTACCCTTATACCTTATTTAATGCATACAACCATATTTAGGCGCCATTAAGTTATTTTTGGGTGTCAAACAAACCTATTTGGGCGCCATTATGTTATTTTTGGTTGTCAATACCTTATTGGGCGTTATTTTTATACTTGTGCGTGTCAACAAACCATTTATAGGCGTCAATTAACAATCTTTGAGTGTCAATTAGTCATTTATGGGCACCATTAAGTTGTTATTGGACGTGAAGTATCCTTATACCTTATTTAATGTGTACAACCATATTTTGGTGTTATTATGTTATTTTTGGATATCAAACAAACTTATTTGGGCGACATTATGTTAGTTTTAGTTGTCAATTACTTTAAGATTTAACACATACGATATTTAGTTGGGCGCAATTTTCATACTTCTAGGTGTCAATGAACTATTTTTGTGCATCAATAAACTATCACTGGGTGTCAATAAGTCATTTTTGGGCATCATTAAGTTATTGTTGGGCGTGAAGTATCCTTACACCTTATTTAATGTGTACAACCATATTTGATAAACTTATTTGGGTGCCATTATATTTTTTCAGTTGTCAATTACCTTGGCCATGATCTAGCGCGTACAATATTTACTTGGGCGTCATTTTTATATTTATGGGTGTCAACAAATCATTTTTGGGAGTCAATGAACTATCTCTGGATGTCAATTAACCATTAAACACCAACTCATGTGTAGATTTGTTAATTGTTTGGGTGTCAAATAATCATTTATGGGGGCCATTAAGTTGTTGTTAGGTGTCAAACAATTCATTTGGGTGACATTACGTTATTTTTAGTTACCAAATACCTTAGTCATGATTTAACATGTACAATATTTTGTTGGGCTCCATTTTTATACTTATGGGTGTCAATGAATCCTTTTTGGGCGTCAATGAACCATCTCTATGTGTCAATTAACGCTTTGGTGTCAATTCCTCTATGGATTTGTTAAATTTTTTTTATATTTAGCCAACAACTTATCTTTTCTCTCAACCTTAGTCTTATTTGAATGCATTTTTTATCACAAATGTAACAATTTTTATTTTATTAAAAATACATCATGGTTTAAAAATTTTAAACAAAAAAAATTTCTCTTTCATCACAATTTTCTCAATAAATATGAATATTAGTCTTATTGGAATGTATTTTCAAAAAAAATCCATAAGGTTCAAAAGTTATCAATGAAACAAATTTATTTGTCTATTACATAACATCCTATAACCACCCAATTGGTGCCCGCCACATCATTCTTTTAAAACAACATTCCCCAGCCTTTTATGTGATCTATTTGGGCAGAGGCTGTCACGTGTTGGTTGTTGGTTGCAGCATGGAGCAGAAAGGAAAGTGGGACAAGAAGGAACTGTAGCAGCCAAAAGTGATTTTGACCTACGCGTGATACCACGCGTAACGGACGTGAGCTTGCCCAAATTTTATTTTGTAATTAAAGTACATAACAAGAGATTCAAATCCAGATCCCCAGGAGGACAAGCAGTGCTAACCACCTCCTCTGCACTCGCCAGTTTACATGTCCAAAGTGGGTTCAATATTGTTTAACTCCATTAATATCATATTATTTTCATGTTTCTTTAGTCTAAAGACTCTTGATCTTGTTTAACCAAGTATTTTAATTAGACGAAATGGTGACGTCAAACAACTGAATGGCAACCCTTCAGTTTCAGTTTGGTTTTCACATAAAACTGACGTGTACCCAACTATTTACTTATATGGATTTCGGTTTCAGTCTAGTTTTGCTTAACTCTTTATCAGATATGGTATTTACAAATTTTAAGGAATCTGGTTTGGATGTTGTAAATATATTAAATAATGAGATTTTACAATCAAGATATTTATGTACTTATAGTCAGAAAAGGATAAGAAAGAGAAATCCTAGATCAAAAGGAACTGATACTATCATGACAGTCTGTGAGGAAGCAAAGGTCATCAGTATACCACAGAAAATAACCTTTGTGGTGCCCAATTAAAAAATGGGAAGATGAAAATTTTGGTGATATGAAGAGGAGAATCAGGGAGACATAGAACAAATTGGGTGATTTGCTAACTACCATCAAATAGCTACAATTTGCAAAGGTGTGAGGAGAAGGTGAAGGAGTTAGAATGTTGACATAGTCAAGAAAAATCATATTGGTGTGCAAGAAGGTGATAGGAATATTTCCTACTTTCACGACAAGGCTTCAAGCAGGAAACAAAGAAACTATATCGTGGATCTAACAGACAAAGAAGGAGTCTGGGAAATTGGAGAGATTGATATCCAAAAGGTGGTTATTAAGTTTTTCAAGGATTGTTGGTTTGTAACCTAATGGACACATAATGTCATATGTTTAGTAGTTCACATGTTTGAAAACCTAATGAATATTTAATGCACATAATATGAGTAACTCATATACTAACTCTAATTGCGGATACACATGATCTTGACCATGACCTGGACCAATAGATTGTAATGTTATGATGAGTGAGATATGTGTTACCTAAACCTTTACCCTGGATGTGATAATGACGGTTGTTGGGTAGTTAGTACTTATATTGATTGAAACCCTAGGTTGAGGTTAACTAACCCTAATACATGCATCCTTGGTGTTAATTATTATATATTAGTGACATTAGGTTCCATAAATCATAGAACATATGCTAATACACCTAAACTAGACCTAATCACCTTATCAAGACTTAGTATGTAAATCAACTCCCCAATAGTGTATTATGCTTCACTTTGTTCACTGAAATACATATGATTACTCAACTATGTCTAATAAGTAGTTTAATTAACATAAATGTGCATAAATGGCTAATGTGGGGTTAAATGTGCATATTTAGTAAAAAGAAGTGAAAAAATGAATAATTGATTCATATGGACAATAATGTGAGTAATTTTTGTTATGTGGCAATAACTGGATACTTAGTGTTAGTGGGAGTTATTAGTGTGCCATTATTTGAGTTAATGTTGAATTTGATAGACTTAATAAGAAATTAGATAAAATAATCTATCTCTTTCAAGATAATATGATATAATCCCATATGGTGATAATATGAGGAAAATGAAGTCTAAATCCAAAATATTTAGGATAAGGGTAAAATATAATAATAAATATGTAAATAATTGACTTAAACCCTAATTGCACTCAAACTCTTATAAGATAAATTCAAAACCCAAATCTAACTGCAAAATTGGATTGTTTGGGTCCTAATTAATCTATATGCAAAATTTCAACTTAATAGGATGGCGTTTACTACCTCAATTTTATTAGAGAAGAAAATATGTAAATACCTGATCCAATTATTAATGGGACTTAAGAATTATTTAATTTATATCACCATTTTAAATGTCACCCTACATTTCTCTGCTTGCATATGGTTTCTGTGCCATGCCCCCTTTGTTTTTTGGCTCCTATCACATTCGTCAGATGATGATCCAACACCCACTTGATCGTCTCCTTCCTGGAGTTGGCAGATAATAGTCATGGTAGTTCCTACCCTTTCTCCCTCTCATCTCTCCTCCTTACCGAAGACACTCTATCTCTCTATGTTACTCGCACGTGGTTGAGCCAATTGATCCCAATCTTGACTGATGTTTGTTTCCCCAAATTCCCAGTTGATGAGGACTTCTCCCCATCTCCCATGTTTCCTACCTCCTTCATGACTCCTTGGTTATCCAAGAACCAAACCTCTATAAAAAGCATCCAACACCTTTTTCACATCCCCAAGAGTGTTTTTCCAACCTCAGATCAAGGTGGTTTTTGCATGAGCATGATCTTCAATTCTGGTTTAACCTTTTGCCATTTTCTAGGATGAGGCGATGAGTCCCAGGTTCGAAATGTCTAAAAGAGATAGCATATGACATCTATGAAACCCGACAAAGCATTTTTCTATGTTTATTTCATCTCACAAGGTTTGCGCTCAATTTCCCCCTTTCTTCTAGTGATTGCCTTTTTTGTGATCTCGGTGGTACATCAGAGTTTTGGTGATTGATTTCACCATTATTTTAGTCATTTGGGTTTGCAATGGTTTTATGAAGCTTTTAGGATCCTCATTTTTGATGGAGGTTGTGTCTACAGAAGCAATGAGTTTCTGCTTGACCTGATGCCTCGGCCTCTGGAAGGGAGGAAGCTCCTTCAACCACTGCTCAGCCCAAGTCGTGGGTCTTTGGGTCTGGGTAGACTTCACCCACTTAGTGGCAATACTGGCTTTGCGTTAGTTATTCCTAGGTCGATGATTGTGATCGAAAGATCTGAGTTTTCCTGTTCTTTGTTCCTTGTTCAAATAGCTAGAGACAGTAGGAAGATGTTACTGTGGTTTCATGCATCTACCCTTAAATTAACCAAAATATGTTACACTTTACATGGGAAGACCTGTCTTTTTCGCTATGTTATATTTTTCTTTTCCGCACATCATTTTTTCAGGACCAGTGTCCAATAAACCCTATCATGAAACTATTATCTACCTTGTGATGTATGGGCATATGAGTCATTCCATGCATTATTTAGGTTTCAAATTTCTAGTAAATGGATTTATATTCAATAATTCATAAGTAATTGTCTGGTAATCCAAAAATAAGTAAAAATATCTTATAGAATAAAAAAAACAAGCTCTAATTCATGATATATAGTTTATAACCTAACTCCAAAAATAAGAAGTCAATATTTTAGGGTTTATAATATGCACTATAAAATTAATTATTTATATACGTATGTGTTATTAGGTGAAAGTGAATAATCTTGATCTAGAGTTTGGACCCTGACTTCTTATACACATCATTAATGTATGTTGCATCCTCTTATGAGCCATATTAGACAATTGTTTTATTTTTTGTCTGCCTTGGATTTGGTTGTGACATATTGTCTTGAATGTCACATATCTACATATAGTTGAATATATTGATACCAAATCTTGAAATGTTCTTAAAGATTATCGTAATTGCTAATTGAATAATATTCTTGAAATTTGTAGTTATTTCATTCAATTTGCATCACAGTGAGATTGTTGAGCTATGTTAGTTAGAGACCCTAATTTTCCATGTGTTGGCCATGATAATATAATTGATCATGTTTAGACATTTTTATGATGTCCTTTTAATTTTAACACTATATTGTGAATTGACTAAACTAATGCCCACCTCTCTATTTATAATGTATGTGTGGTTTGAATAACTTATATGTTCACACTAGCTACTATATCCCTATTGTTTGTATTACCAATAGAGGGTTCATATGGTGGTTCATCTCCCTCAGTAATTGTGTTGTGATGCCATTACTCCCCCTAATATTATGGTGGTGATGTCATAATAAATGATTATGATGGGGATGCCATATACCTCAAATGTCATGATAATCCACATGCATAATTCTCATTATTTACTTTTTGTTCCCTACTTGAGACCTAAAGGAAAGAATTGTTAATTGTGAAATTTTTTTTCTTCATATAATATTTTTATTTTACTATGTGAAGATTCCTTTTGAATCCAATTTGATGATTCTTTTCCTCTTTCTCTAGGAAGCCTTGTTTATGTTTGTTGTCCTTTTTCCGTAATATTGTCCAATCACTATTATATGCACATACTAGCATTTATGCTGACAACTTCTCTGTGTCTTCTCTTATGGGGTATGCTTTCCAACCCGTAGGTGGAGAGAAAGGAGGAGAAGACCACAATTGACCAATAATTAATCAGATGTAGCTAAGCTTTATTGGGAGGTAGACTGAAATGGTTGATTTACCTTCTACGGGTTACTTCTTATAGTTTTCTTTTATTTACACCTTGTATGGTGACCAACCACTACAAAAAAACTGATGTTTAACTACAAAAAAAAACTATAGCAAAAATCCCATATTTTGTATCTAAACGGTTTAGCTACATGTTTCTTTACATATACAAATTATAGTATATGCTCGTATAGCTAAAGCCTTTAACTATATTTTTCAAATATGTAGTTAGATAATCCATTCGCTACAAATTCATATGTAGTCGGAAGTATAGCTAGATGTTGCCTTTACAAATTTAAATGTAAGTGTAATTATAGATAAATGCATAACTATAATTGCACATGTAGTTAGGGTGTAGTAAAATGATGAAGTTAATGCATTTTATATGTAGTTAATGTGTAGGGAAAGGCGACAGTTACTGCACATATATATGTAGTTGGATTATGCATCTAGGTACATATGTAATGCCATTTATTACACATACATATATGCATAGTTTTATTATTCATATATTGTGTAATTTGCTAGTATAGAAGCTCTTTTAGCAACAAAATTATAGTAGTTAGACCAAGTTGTGCCCATTATTCCAACAATCTTACTTTCATTTATACTAAAACATCGAATGTACATGGAGAGGACGTATACCTTGCCCCTATTACACAATGTGTACAAAGAAAATGATATACATATATTAATAATTCAATGAGGTCTATATGCATCTTGGCAAAAGTGTATGTATCTTTCTCGTCCAGTTTTATTATCCTTATTGTCTTCTCCTTTTCTTCATGAGTTAGTGATAGCCTGGGTTCTTGTTGTTGCACAATCATGAAGAAGAGCACATGTTAGGTCTAAAATTACAAACAATACGATCTTGATGGTAAATGCAACAAGCATATTGCATTGTACATAACTTAGGCCTCATCTTTAGAAGGACATATTGATGTTTGGATTTGATATGTTGGTTGCAAAGCATTCCATCCTATAACCTGGTGATATATGTTTGATAGAGTTCAAAGAGATGGTTACACATTTAATCACAAACTTCTTACTAATAAATAAATGAAAGCATTCACAATTGAAACATTCTAGTATAAAGACTGAGATACATGTACAATTAAGAGAATATAATTAAATGACAAACCATGTTGAATCATGGAACCTTGGTCATATTGTCTAAGATGTCGATGTCAAGATTCATGTCATCCTTGAATCACAAATACACCAGTCATCCATCTATCTAGCTATCATTGTCAAAAGAACTAACATATCAAGATTGATCATATTTCAAGTCTCCCACATCAAGATCAATCAGTAAACTTCCAATAAGCATATTAAGCACTGATGGGAATTGGCGATAAAGGAAAGTTGTGCACGACATTCTTCAGAAATAATGAATCTAGTGGTTGTTGAACCATAATGAATAAGAGTACATGTTGCTTTCATAGTTGTTCCAGAAGAATGAATCTAGTGTAGTTTTCATAGCCGAGTCTTTCTCATACCTTTGAACTATAGTTTATCTCAATTTTACAACTCATTTGACATCACTTGCACAAGGAGAGAAGAATGAATTGACATCTAAAGGACCAGACCTTGCAACAGGTCATGTTTTTGCTAATCAACATTGAACCGATCCAATCCACAATAGAAAAATATGCACCAAACCAATGTGCAAAAAGCTGCAAAAAAAGCTCCACAATTAACCGATCCACTAAAATCCGAGCTGGTCTGCAAATATCCTAACTCATCTACAAACAATCAATGAAAAACATGTAAGCATATGTAAGACCAAATCCACAATAGAAAAGTTTGCATTAAAATATTTATATTGCATGTGTTTAAAACATTTCTAAACTTTATCATATTTTACATCAAATGGATTTAATTTTTACCATGCATATACTAACTACAAATGCAACATGAGACATACACAAAGCAATACTCAAGAACAATCATTCATCTTTGTAAATCAATATGGCACCTTATTTGGAAATAACGAGTCTCGTACAAATTTATAAATAATAATAGTTATCATACAAATTTGGGAACTACAAATCATTTCTAAGAATGACAATAAGCTTCATACACGCATCACATTGAAATCTTCATATTCTAAAATAGATAAAAATATTAATAGGCAACTATATAGTTCAAATATTTATTGGGAATAATTTTTTTGAAATTGCAGTTAAGATTGAAAATAGCTTAAATCAAAAGTCTAACATGAATGCAAATACTAAAACTATAGTTAAACTCTAACTCATATGTAAGAAGTCATGTATCTACTAGGAAAGGGACCAAAATAAACTAGCTTGATAAAACTCAGAAATGAGAAAAGGTCAATCTGTCTTAAATAATTAGACATACCTGCAACTACCAAGTAATGTGTCTGAATGTTATTCCTCTATGCACTTAGGGAGAGACAGAGGTGTTTATTAAGAAATACTATAGACTGTGTTGTTGTAATATGAATAGAACATAGCCATAGATCCCTGTTATTAAGTTAGTATGTTGGTGAAACAACTAATATACATGTACTAGAAACATGTTGGTGATTGGTTTAGTGCAATCAAATCATGAACTCGTAAAAATGTGATGGCATGGGTGAAATTATTCTTAAAACTATATTCATGTATACTCAAGTATTTGTAGAATCATAGTGGTCAAACTACATTGGTGTGAAGCAACTTATGCTACATTCAGAGACCAGCTTATGACCTTACTTAATTTGATTTAGATTCAGAATGAGCCTATGTGTGAGGTAGATCTGTCGAATTCATACTAACCTATGTCGTTCTATTTTAACATGTACTCAATATTTAATTTAGGCTTTTAGGATAGGGTATGAAGAATGGTTTTGCCTTCTCACGATCAAATAGAACAAACCTAGATATTTAAATATGTATTCATGATAAAATAACTAATCCCACTTGAAATGCAACCTTTAAGACAGATCAAATTTCCACATCCATTTATTTTTTAAGAATAATATAAAGTATTAGTTGATGACTTTACGCAATAGAAGAGATCCATGAACGAACATAGATTAGAAAATAAACATAGCAATCATGCATACTGAATGATATAGACCATGAATAGTGTCACAATGGGCTTGACTTTCACCAAGATTCACATACAACTCAAACCATATATTTTTTAAATTGGGAGTAGTTATGTTGTGAACAGGGTTAAACGGAATCACCCCAAAAAGCAGTGATGGATGGTCTATCTTTACTTACTTGCTAATTGAATAGATTTTAATTGTCCATCTTAAATGACCATAAATTAGGGCATAAGACTAAATGCCAATCTAGTAGTCAATGGAATTGACCTTCCCTCTCGCTTGTTTCACCCAGATTACAAGGCAAAGAAAGAGTAAACTCCAGGACCGTCAGCATGCCCACTCGCCCCAGACTAATGCCATCACAGTCAACATGGGAACCAAGAAGCATATATTATCATTTAACATCTTATTTAGTAGTGAATCTGCCACACCATCAGTAATTCTCTCATTTCACACCCCATATGCATAATTGCATATGTCCTCGCACCTTAAGAAACAACAACAAGACATTGTTTGCACATTCTAAAAGGAGCAGAAGGCCTACCTGTAGTCTGGATGAGCAGGGAGACACCTCTTGCTGGTATAGTAGACAGAGTTGTTGTTGACACTCTATGTAGCGACCAATTCTTCTTCTTGTTGGCACACTGGTTTACACCACAACCACATCACAACTAGCTATAAGGACAACAACAAGTAAACATAAGAAACAGCTGCCAAGTAAGAATTGAGAGGCTATCATACTTTAGAAGAATATATTAGTGCAAGAACATCAAGTAAAACCTCTAGTACAGAGCATGGGCTCCTTTGACACATCAAAAACCAACTTCATGACTATCTAGACAACTTATGGGTTAAAAGAAAGATCTGATGTTCATGTTATCTGAGGAAGTTTGGGTAGCTCAGATCTATAAAGTCCAAGATGGGGACAACACAAACAAGTTTATAGTGTCGTCACATCTAGGACGTCTAGAAAAGTAGGAATGAATCTTTACAGTTATGAGTCTACAAAATTTCTAAAAGCTTGAGTCATGTTCATCAATGAGCTAGTCAATACTATCATGAAGCTCCTAGATAGTGCTAGTCGTCCTAGAACAAAGTTCTGGCTTGGACATCAAGATTTGAATACAAACACAATCTGCATTAAGAAACACAGAAACTAAAATTATACAGTATGGGCACAAGCCTGTAGGATGTGAATATTAGTAGTACCAAAATATTAAAAGGATGTAATATCTAATTAAATACATAAACAACATATGTGTGATAAATTTTCATTGCAGACATAGAACCTAAGTATAAGAAACACAGAGCAACATGAGGACATTTAATCACAATAACTTTAATGGTAATTTATTATGAGATGAATTTCTGCAAAAAATTAGTTGTTTCACTAAGATCTAGACTATGTTTTACCTCAACATCAAGTCAATAATAGAAGTTGAAATGCCTAACCTTGTAAACCATTCGCAACATGTTCAAGACTATAACACGTTTTCTAATGCAGCCTTCTCCTTTTTCTCTTATTTCTTCCTCGAATAGGATATGATTCAATATGTAAAAGAGTTTATACAAAAAAATAAATTGCAAAATTTTTTTTGAATCCCCATGAATCCAATGCGCCACACAAACTCCTCATACACTCCTCTACCCTTGATCCACTCTACTTTATCTTTACTTCTTCTACTTCCCCTAGTGTTCCATACAAACTCTTCCCTCTTCCCTCCCTTTTCCCCTCCTTCCTGTTATTTGTCCCTTTCCCAGAACCTTACTCCCTTCGCTTTAGTGAACAATAGGTACAAACCCATTGTGTTACCTCTTAACAGGGAGCAGAAGATAAAAAGGGAAGGGGATAAAGTAGATGCCAATGGTAGGTGAATAAGAACTTGAATGGTTTATTTGTATACATTATAGAGCAATGGCAGTAATACAAAACAAATTGTTGGTTCCCCTACCTTATAATAGAAGAATTGAGAGAGGATTCATGCACAAGATGACGGCCGTCTTTCAGATCAGATGATAAGCACACTTTTTGACCTGCATACATAGAAAACAAATTAGTTGACAGAGTAGTTTACTGAACTAGAATTCTTTGAATAAATTCTTGCTACGGGGATGCATACAAATTCATTAGGTAACTGTTACATAGATATTGCCAACAAAATATGGCACTCCCTCTACTGCAGAGGATTCTCTTCCTATGACAAGCCACATATGCACTAAAGAAGCACATGTAATCACAAGAGTAGCAATTGCATCTGAAGTAACTGATATAAATGTTAAGTTGTATAACTATGAATAAAAAGAACCAGTTCCACGGAACTAAATAACCACTTAGAGAAAGCTTCAAAATAGCAAAAAAACCACATGGAATCATTGTAGAAGTCAAATTCTATAGAGAGAAGTAGACCAGTTGCCATCAGCTAAGTAATCAAGTACAAAGGTTTATAAAGATGCGAAAGAGTTAACTGAGTGAGAAAATATCTATAAAAAAGGCTCATGAAGTATGAACCAGCAAAGGGAGAATCAAACAGATATAATAGCTGGTAAAAATAGATTCAACTAGGGAAATAGGTCTGATTCACACACCAGATAGCAAAGAGAGATCATAAAATACCAGATCGAGAAATAAAGCTTAGCACCCATCAGAAAACTTCAAAAGACAAAATGTAGAGGTGAAAACTACTAGATGGGGGGTGAATAGAGTTTTATAGATAATTTAACAATTATTGAACTCAAACAACCACAATGAAAATATTGGACAAGGAGACACAAGGTTTAGAGTGGTTCCAACTATAGCAAATACTATAGTCGTCAATCCACTACCCGGTTGCTTACCCAACCGAGATTTGAAAAGAAATTTATTTTATTACCTCACAAGGAATTTACATAAAATACAATCTCTTTTCCCAAACCCTTCAAGCAGCCTTCACCTAGAAGTAATCGCCAACCTTGAAGCAGCCTTCCCTTGAAGTAGATGCACCAACTCCCGTTGCACCAGCCTTCTAAAGTAGCTTCCCTTGCGATAGCCTTCTTGAAGTAGCTTGAAGTCCCCTTCTCCACCTGAGAAGTCTGCCCTCTCCAATCCGCAGCCTCCAACCCTAGGAGTAGCAAGGAGAGTACAAAAGATAAAAAGGAACAAGAAAGAAAAAGGAAATTACAACTTATCCTTTAAGCCCAAGGCTTGATATGCCTAGATCAAGCATATAGATCTCCTAGCCAAGTGTGTGAACTTGTGATTGCTGTGGATAGGAGAATCTAGCCTATAGGACACGAAATTGAGCTAAGGAGAATGTAGACTAATGATCACAGTGCTCAAATTGCTTGCAAAAGATTGCTCAAGTATGCTCAAGTGTATTCTCAAGTGTAACAAGTGAATTCTAGTGTCCTATGGCTTGTCCTATTTATAGGAATGGCCTAAGTATGCTTAAGGACGTTCTAGACAACTTCTAGGGGTTTCTAAGTGCTTAACTAGCCGTTAGGTACAAAGTTGTTGCTTTAACAACGGCTAATTACTTTATTCTGCAGTTGCTGTCAGAGACTAGCTCGGTCGACAAATGGTCGACCGAGACACCTACTCGGTCGAACTTTTGTCGACCGACAGGCTCTCTGGAACAAGTGATTTGCAACGTCTTTCTTCAACTGCCAACTAACTTGTCTGTTGTGTCTAACGGCTACTTTGGATCTTTCTCGGTCGAGAAGATTGTCGACCGAGAGTGTCTCGGTCGAGGAGTTTGTCGACCGAGAGTGATCCTGTTTCAAGGTTTCAATTTAGGCATTAATTATATGTGTGAGTGTGCATAAATGATCCTATTTAAATGGGATGACATGCCTAACTATGGTGTTTGGCTAGGAAAAATCTAACGCTTGATTTACATGCAATTCTAAGTACTTGTACATTATATATTTGTACAAGTTTTTACAACAATGATTACATTGCATGAAGATATAAACAATTTAGCTTGTGGATTTTCCCTAGTTGCTTTGCCATCCATCTTAGTCCTGTACACTCAAGTAGCTCGTTAGATTAAATGAAATGTTTGTCATAATCAAAACAAAGGGATTTTTAGATGTCCATTTAGCCAACAATCTCCCCCTTTTTGAAGATGACAAACATTTCCAAAATATAAATAAGGAAATATAAAACATATGAATTTCATACCTGAAAATTACCTTTTGTAGCCATTTATGTTTTGCAAGTGAGTGCTGGCCAAGATGTTATGAAACTTATTTATATTTTATATTCTTTCTCCCCCTTTGTCATTTCAAAAAGATATCCAAGTTGAATATTTTATTTTTCTTCTCCCCCTTAATTTTATATTATGCTCCCCCTTAAATAGATATCCTATTAGGAACATGGATTTTTGTCTAATTTATCCACAATTTGTTTCTCAATCATTTGCAAAGGATGTTAAGCCTTGAAATGATATGAGATTCCCTTAAGCTTATGATGAATGTATATTTATTTCTCATTTATCAAAGGATGTTAAGCCCTAAATAAAATGAGAAACGTTTAATCTTAGACTACATAAAATGTCTCCATCCAAATGCAAGGGATGTTAAGCCCTGTTTTGGGTAGAGAGTTCCTTCAAGTACTAGATACCATTTTCAATAAATTCATAATTTTCTTTATAATCAAGGAAAATTTCCAGCTACACATGGTGGTTACAATGTTTTTGTAAGCTTCTTCAATCAAATGGTCAAAGTTGTTTTTATGAGCTCCTCCTTAGATATCCCAAATAAAGACTTAAATGCTTTGCAATATGTTTGAAGAGTGTCCATATGCATAAAGGAATACTCTGTTTCACAAATGATGTTCAACATGCATCCTTGGTTTAAAATTATTGATGAGCAATTATTTGTAGCAGAATTATTTCAGACTTGACAACAGAGACCTGCTCGGTCGACGATTTCTCGACCGACAGTGTTCTCGGTCGAACAGGTCTCGACCGAGACTATTTCTGTGTCATAGATTGTTGTTAATTCTAACCACAAGTTTTTTTATTTGTTACTCCTCTTAATTTGTATGCTTTACAATAATAATCTTTATATTCCATTTATTTACAAGATGTCTCATATGCAAAAAGATATCCATCCAAATCAAAAGGATAACCAATTTCATTAAGAAATATGGAAAGATAGACACATCAGATAGAAGTAATCCATTACAATCATTCAAAGCAAGTCATTACAACTAATATTACTCCAACACTCACTGGAAAGATTTAAGAATTACATCAACGTCAGGATCTTTCCCAATAAATGGCTCAGCTCCATAGTATTTGACCAAGGTTTGCCAATCTAGAGCTTTTGTCTTGGTTAAAGCATATGCTTCCAAGAATGTAGGAACTCGGTCAAATCGGAAATGAGCAACAATATCTTGCAATTGCATAGATGAAAATTGAGTATGTGTTAGATCCATGGATGGTGGAGGTGGAGTTTGATAGTAGTTGTACGAAGGATTGTATGGATTGAGCATGCCTGGATTTAAAGAATATGGATATTCATCAGTTTGGTTTGGGGAAAGGGTTTGCATTCTTTGGTTTAAATATGTCATGGCATGATGATTGTAGTCTAATTGTCTACTAAGGTGATATTGGGAGCCAGCAATATAAGTAAGAGTATTTTGAATGGGGTCCTGTGGTAGGGTAGTAGGAGGAGGTGGTGGTATGTCCTGATGAGATGTTTCTCCTTCTACTCTAGCCCTTTTGTGACCAAAATCTATTCCCATTTTCTCTATGGTATTCTTACTTATCTTTTGTGGTCGACGCTCCCATGTATATCCCATATCCTCAATGTTTGTTTTAAGAAAATGTTGAGTAATTTGGCAAACGAAATCCGCATATGGTGGGTTGCCAGAAAACTCAATCATGTTTTTAAGAATTATACGGATGAAGTTTGTGGGAATGCGGCTTATGATGGCATAAATGAGGCACATACGGAATATTGGAACTTCAGATTTGTTGGCTCTAGGGTGAATATTTGTAGAAACAATGAGATTTACAATCCTACAAGCTGGTTTGAGATTTATAGCGTAGTAGGTTCCCCTATCTTCATGACAAGTAGTGTTGGATTGAAAAATAGCTCTTTTTATGTCACTAAGGCTAATGGTATGATCATCTTGGGAAAGTTGATTTAGTGGATTTCCGGTGGTGAGATCAAGGGAATCTTGGTATTCATCTATGTCAATTTCTAGCATGTCAAGAATATCCCCTTCGGTAAATTTAAGGCTATGCCCATTGACCATGGTGTAGAAGAATGTGGTTTCATTTTCAGTATGGGATATGAGATTGGCATAAAATTCGTTGACTACCTTAGTGGAATAGAAAGGGAAAGAGGGATTGATGAAGTCCTTCAACTTTTGCACTTCAAAGAGATCCTCCAGATCGACTATGTTGATGAAGTCCATGACTTCGACTGGTCGTCGTGGAAGAGGGGCTTTGGAGGAAAGCCGTAGATATCGATCACCAGCATCTCCATCGACGAAGGCGATGTCGTTGATGATCGTCAGTGGCGGAGTGGCTTCCCGAGCTTCCCGTCCTTTCCTGCCGGCAACCTTCTTCTTCCCACGGGCAGCTGATGATGAGGCCATTTGTGTTACTTGAGTGTGGAGAAGAGGCAAGGAAGGTTTGAGAATGAGGATGCTGAAGAGTTGCACAAAAATGCACTAGAGAGGGACAATGGAAGCAAGAGTATGCAAGTGTGAGTAAGTGTCCCGTTTTTGTTCCTTTTTATAACATTCCAGCGACCAGGTCGGTCGACGATTCGTCGACCGAGCGTCCGCAACGGTCGTGTTGCAGACGCGCCACTCGGCTCCCCAACGGTCAAATAACGGTCATAAACGGTCATAACGGTCGGTTTACAATGGTCATATCCAACGGCTATTTCTCGGTCGAACAATTGTCGACCGACATTGTCTCGGTCGAATATTTGTCGACCGAATGTGTGTCTGATAGTAAATCTGTATAGATTCTGTCGGTCGAGATAGAGGGACTGACCGAGAGATTTTCGGTCGAAGTGTTCGTCGACCGAGAGACTTACTGAGTACGATTTTGAGGCTGATTTTTAAGACTATTTTTGTAGAGCCCACATATATAGATGTGTTTATTATTGACAGTATTGGGACAGGTTGTGATCATAAATTAATTTCTTTTAACCATAAAAAGGATATCCAAAATAGTTATTATGTCAAACTTATTTTAGGTCGAATTTGACTACGACCATAGCGCCCCTTAGTCAAGTTTTATTTTGACCAAGAGGCAAATTTTGCAGATTTTTTCAGATTGAATATATTGAGTATAATATCTGCATAAAATTTAAATATCAAGTTGAAGCATACTACTTAATTGGAGGCACAATTAATTATTTCAAAGATACTGAGTTAGATATTTTGTTGCAAGCAATAACATATAACTAATAGATTATTTTGCTTGCTTATATATATTTTCATGGATCCATGCATATAATTTTCTATGCACACCCAATGATGAAAGCATGGTATAACAGCATACAATGATAATTCCATTTTATAATTAGTATATGAATAGACCAGAAAATACTTTTACAAAAAAATCATATGAAAATAGGAATTTTCTTTTCATTTGACTTAGACTTTAAATCATCTAGGGAACAAACTAATATTAATTTCATTTACATTTGTAATTATGTAGAGTTGAGATAGACATAGAAATGTGCAACTAATGTCTTTGGTCATATCTCAACTTGATTTTGTTCATTTAGTTTGGAGGTTTTGGAACCCAAACTAACTCTACATCTTTTCTCTTATAAGGACATGAAAATGAATAGTGACCAAGGCGCAAACAGTAATGACAACATATTGAGTCTACTTCAAATCTTTTTCTATGGTTGTGTCCTATGTTGTCATTGGGTGAGGATGTCCTTTTAGGTACATACATAGATTGGGTTTGTGACTTTCTCTGACTAGGTTGTTGATGAGATTTTCCTTTAGGCTTGTAACCTAGTCCCCTTCTCCCAATTTGTTGATAGGGATTATCTAGAATTTGATCAAGAATACCATGGTTATTCAAACTACGAACTTGTTGTTGTAGCTTGGCAATCTCATCCATTCTTTTCTTAATGTCTATTTTTTCTTGGTCTAGATTGGATGACAATAAATTTCTTTCTTTAACAATAGTGTCATAATCTATATGAGTGCACAATAATGGTTGTTTTTGAAGATCGTTTACTTGAGTCTGTAAGTTTGAATTTTCAACAGAAAGGAGCTTGCAATCGGCTTCCATAGATTTTAACTTAAGATCAGAAAATTTATTTCCCTCTTTAAGATCCTCATTTTCAGATGCAAGAGCAAGAAGTTTAACATTTAGATCATCATTTTCCTTATTAGATTTCTTTAATTTCTTTTTGCACTCAACATATTTATTATGTGTTTCTTCAATAATAGCAACTAGTTCTTCTTTAGATAAATCAAAAAGACTTACCTCTTCTTCTTCTTCTTCACTAGTTGTACCAATAAGGCATTCTTTGTGCTTATCCTCTTCCTTTGATCTCCATGGGCATCCGGTTGTTTTGTGGCTTGTTCCTAAACACCAATTGCAGTATGTAGTGGTTTCGTCCAAGCACTTTTCACCATTTCCCTCCATTCTTCAAGACCTGGTTAGGGTTCCTTGAAGCCTGCTCTGATACCAATTGAAAACTACTAGAGGGGGGGGGTGAATAGAGTTTTATAGATAATTTAACAATTATTGAACTCAAACAACCACAATGAAAATATTGGACAAATTGACACAAGGTTTAGAGTGGTTCCAACTATAGCAAATACTATAGCCGTCAATCCACTACCCGGTTGCTTACCCAACCGGGATTTGAAAAGAAATTTATTTTATTACCTCGCAAGGAATTTACATAAAATACAATCTCTTTTCCCAAACCCTTCAAGCAGCCTTCACCTAGAAGTAATCGCCAACCTTGAAGCAGCCTTCCCTTGAAGTAGATGCACCAACTCCCGTTGCACCAGCCTTCTGAAGTAGCTTCCCTTGCGATAGCCTTCTTGAAGTAGCTTGAAGTCCCCTTCTCCACCTGAGAAGTCAACCCTCTCCAATCCGCAGCCTCCAACCCTAGGAGTAGCAAGGAGAGTACAAAAGATAAAAAGGAACAAGAAAGAAAAAGGAAATTACAACTTATCCTGTAAGCCCAAGGCTTGATATGCCTAGATCAAGCATATAGATCTCCTAGCCAAGTGTGTGAACTTCTGATTGCTGTGGATAGGAGAATCTAGCCTATAGGACACGAAATTGAGCTAAGGAGAATGTAGACTAATGATCACAGTGCTCAAATTGCTTGCAAAAGATTGCTCAAGTATGCTCAAGTGTAACAAGTGAATTCTAGTGTCCTATGGCTTGTCCTATTTATAGGAATGGCCTAAGTATGCTTAAGGACGTTCTAGACAACTTCTAGGGGTTTCTAAGTGCTTAACTAGCCGTTAGGTACAAAGTTGTTGCTTTAACAATGGCTAATTACTTTATTCTGCAGTTGCTGTCAGAGACTAGCTCGGTCGACAAATGGTTGACCGAGACACCTACTCGGTCGAACTTTTGTCGACCGACAGGCTCTCTGGAACAAGTGATTTGCAACGTCTTTCTTCAACTGCCAACTAACTTGTCTGTTGTGTCTAACGGCTACTTTGGATCTTTCTCGGTCGAGAAGATTGTCGACCGAGAGTGTCTCGGTCGAGGAGTTTGTCGACCGAGAGTGATCCTGTTTCAAGGTTTCAATTTAGGCATTAATTATATGTGTGAGTGTGCATAAATGATCCTATTTAAATGGGATGACATGTCTAACTATGGCGTTTGGCTAGGAAAAATCTAACGCTTGATTTACATGCAATTCTAAGTACTTGTACATTATATATTTGTACAAGTTTTTACAACAATGATTACATTGCATGAAGATATAAACAATTTAGCTTGTGGATTTTCCCTAGTTGCTTTGCCATCCATCTTAGTCATGCACACTCAAGTAGCTCGTTAGATTAAATGAAATGTTTGTCATAATCAAAACAAAGAGATTTTTAGATGTCCATTTAGCCAACAAGAGGAAGAAGGACATATTCAGATAAACCTTATATGAAGAGATCCAAATAATAGCACATCACACATTTAATACTTTTCACGATAAATAATAACCAGGGAACAAGCTTAAGCATAGATACATGCCCCTATGTTTAGCTTTGGCTATCATGTACCAGTTATGGGCTGAAAGGAACCGAAGATACTTCAGTGGAAAAGAATCCACACAATCTTCATATTGAGAACTCATCAAATCTGACTTGACTAGTCTATTGCCTAGTTCTTTCCTTATTATACACTAGGTTTTTATGAATAGCTTTTTTTTTTTCTTTTTATATTGCACCCCTGTATAGCTTATATGACTATTGCTTCTTTCTTCTGATATCAATAAAAAGGGCAGGAAATGGAAAAGAATAAAAGATAGCACAGCTGAGAGGGTCTTTATCTTAAGATGGTGGGATTAGGAAAATGGACCTCACTTCATACACTGTTCCACCTCACAATAGGTATACCATCAAATCTTGCATACTTGACCCAGAAACCACAACTCATAAAATGTGTTTACCACAACCAACTGATCTTTGGGGATAGAAATTCTTCTATTTCAATGTCAAGGCCACACTTTAATTCATCTAAGGTAGCTTGGCATGAAAAAGTAGGACATATTATTGAAAAGATCCTAAAGCCAAACAAAGAAAAGGGGCTCAAATATTATTGGAAATGAAACTAATTATGTGAGAATGCGGAATCCCAATACGAAAACAACTCGTGAGGCCATCCTCAGAAGGAAAAGATTGATTTCTGTAGAATATTTGGATGAGGAGAAAATTGTAGGATGGTTCGATCAGGAAGCAAATTATATAATCTGCGACCATTCCTTCTTCCTCATTACTAACCTTGGAGCCCCAAGGATGCTACCACATGCTTTCAGCCAGCAGCAAGATGGCCATGTGTATTATTCTAGGTAGCTCCAAAGGACTTGTAACCATGGTCAGTGGGGTACAGAGTCCCCTGAGGGATGAGAAACATCTAGGAGTATCCATAATACCTCCTACAACTCCTTGTCCTAGTTAGGAAGGGTGAATTTATGAGGCAAGGAAGGATTCAACAAAGGTACTCGATTAGAGTAGGAGGGCACACATTTGGTGTTGGCTAAGGTTATGGAACGAATTATAAATGAAAACTTTGTTCAAACAAAAACTAGGAGTGATATCAATTTAGTGCTGACGCTTCCTAGAAAGGAATATAGATCAATGGAAGTTCTTATGTGGTGAATGAGCAACAAATATGACAAAACAAATCACAACATGGCTAGAACTGATAGCATTCCAGCTCCAACAAATTACTTACATTACTAATTTGGTTATAGGAATGAATAAAGTTTTGAATCGGGTATGAGAAGGGAAACACATATACTAATTAGTGTATTCTTGGAGGTGATTTTATTGCCATAAACATATTAGCATCTCCAAAAGTTAAGCATTCCATTTTAAATTTTGAAACACAGGTCATAAAATAGTTGTAAAGGTAAATGAATGAATTAGCTTGAACATCTTCTACATGTACTACTGATAACATGGTTGCCTTCTAGAAGGGAATTATTTTTCTGAAGCATGTGTAAGTATAGCTAGATCCAGTTTACTGTAATGACAAATAACTCACCAAAATTGAAACTTCAACAAATGAATTTACTGTAATGACAATAATCGGAAAATGTCCTAGGATCATAGAACCCTATCTTGTGAATTTTGCAATGTTCAAGTGATAAGAGATAGGGTGATTTGATAGCGTGCACATCATGATCTGGTGTGGAACAATCTACTTATCAACGTGGCTATATTTGAAGCCTTGAAGCAGCAGCTATCCTAATGTGCTGAAGAAACAACTATTATGATGTCTTAAAGCTACTCCTTCCCTATAATAAAAGTATGGGAAACCTCTTGACTATAGAGATATTGAGGAAAGTCTAGCTGAGGCTAGGCAATGTTTGAAGTAATGTCATGATTGAAGTTGAATTTGTCTTCCTAGAAAAGTTCAGGGTCATAGAGATAAGACTGGATCACACCAACACATTTAATGTGAAGACGACGCTATTGGTGAATGTGTTGGTCTTAGAGATAAGATTGGAGCACACCAATACATTCACTGTTGAGGACCAATTATCCAATCAAAGAGGTATTTTCCATGTCATGAATCAAACCACATACAACATTTTCCTATTTCTGAGATAAACCAGAATGTTTGATACTGACGTATCCTGTATCCGACACCAATTAGAGAATATGTAGTCCCAATGTCATTCGTATATGAACCTGGCAGCTCATACCAAAGTTGCATGCTTGCAGCTTCCTATATTACCAAAAATATGGTATTGAGCATCCCCACATGAGGTCTGTAAATCAGTAACACCTACATGAGGTCCATCAATCAGTACTCTTAAAAATACCAAACACAAATTATTAGATTAAGGGGTGTTATATCAAATCTATAGGGCATGGAAGGACAAATATTTTACATAGTTCTAAAAAACTAAATAGTAATCGATAAGGAAAACCTTTAAACTATCATCTAAAACTGACATAGAAAATAATTCCATGTCATATCATATGAATGTGTCCATTCCCTAGTTTTCTACTTTAACATCATAATAAAAAAACATGGATATTATTATCACAGGAAATAGTCTAAGTTTAGAGATAAAGAAGGAAAGTTAGATATTAATTTATTGTTGGTCAAGCCCTGCCATGGTTTAGTACGGTCAGAAAAATTTAAAACCACTAAGACTACTTTGTCTATGATTTCAGTCCCAAACTAAACTACATCTTACCATGCCCACTATAAAATATATATTAGAAATCTATGGTGTGTAACAGATGCCATTTATAATAACTGAGATTTCCTTCACTACTTTTGAATGATAAATTTGTAATTGAGAAATCTAATATATCTGATTTACAGTAGACCTTACATAACCAATATCATACAGTAGAAGTACCTTGGGAGTCAACATCATTGTCACTGTCACCCATATTAGCAATCAAATCCTAACATAAAAGACTAAAATTTGCAAGAAATCTACATGAAATGCTCAATTGGTGTGTAAGTATAGAGATCAACTTCTACAGAATGGATAAAAAATCAATGTCAAGAAATTTGCAAGAAATCTTTTCACCCCCATTACATGGCTAGAAATAGATAAAATAAATCACCAAGTTTAGGATTGAGGCATCAGTAACAATATGTACAATATATTCTAGTTAGAAAATCAATCAAGAGAATATTGGAATTTTAACTTAGGACATACGGAAACCATATTATTATTATGCATAATATCTCATGAGATAGTAGTTCGCTTAGCCCAATTTCTGTTTTGTTAGGTTGTGGGCTGTCATGTTCACCTCTCTATTATTATGTTGGAAGAAGATAGTAATGAACAAATCTTTCAAGGCATTAATCTCCAAGAGGACCTACCAAACATGCTTGATACTATGATCAAACTTGGCAAAATCTTTGACCACAAATGTAGAATCAGTTTCAACAATTACCGCTTTGCTATTCAGATTAAACTCATTTGCAGTCCAAGCAACATGGCTTTACATTCAACCAAATGGGGGATCCATATACCCATTATTATGTGAGCAAAAACCCCTTCAATCTTTCATATGAAATATCTAAAAATAGTAGCTAGAGACACCATCTCTCCAGCAAAACAAGTTGCACCGGCATTCAATAGGTGAGACCAGAGGAGATGTGCACAAGCATCCAATTAGGTGAGGCCAGGAGGAGGCTCTAACCAATTGTTGTTCCCACTGCATTGGATAGTAGTTGGTTGCTGGTTAGGATCATATTTAACTACATCATGATGATACAAAGACTAGCTTAGTGTATTCATGTAAAACAATGTTGGATGTGACTGCTTGGTGGTGAACACCAGCTCATTTATGAGCTTCAACGTGTTGAGGCAAATAGTTAGGCATTGCAATTAACTTGATAGCCACTTTCTTCCATGACCAAAATGAGATCCCACGGGCATGTTATAGTAACAAAAATGTCAAGCGTACAATAGACTAAAATATAGGACGAATATAGTCAAACCACAATCCACTGTTATTAAAATCTAGTACAAGGAAGATAGTGCCCCCAATTTTCAAGACTAAATCAAGTTGGCAATCACACTCTGACTTCCAAAGGGTCCTAGTGCACGTTTGGGATAACAATATGAATTATTATGATGCTCAAAAATAAGATAAGGAAAAACTGATTGAATGAGACAACCAACAAAGTAAAGAAAAAAAGGCTAAAAGGAAATTGTATAATGATACAACCATTGTAGGAGAAGCTTTAGTATGAAGCAGGAATGGACAACAAATGCTTGGAAGTTTATAGAAGATATGATAATATATTACAAGAGGAAGAGACTAACTGGAGGCAAAGAAGTCACTCATACTGGCTGGTTAAAGGAAACAACAACAAACAGTTCTATCAAACAATAGTAAAACTAAAAAGGAGGGACACATAAATATCTAAACTTAAGAATGAAAATGGTAGATGGATTGAAGGAGAGAATGATCTCAACAACCATCTAAGAGATTTCTTAGTTGATCAATTCTTTGGCAAGCATAACCCAACGTGAGCATAATTGGAGGCTTATCCTGCAATGTTTTTGAAATTCGAAGAGACAAAATGATGATTCTAGAGTTTCTTTTGCCGTCACATGCCACTATATGTGGGAGTCTGGGAACCTTGAAAATTTTCAGAAGGAGATCATGCAGACCAACAATCACCACATGCACATGCATATTTTGTTGGATACTATTTCAGATGCTCAGTAAAAGTAGGGGATGAATCTAAGGAACTCACAAGAAAAGGAAGATCAAGCATGGCAGCCTCTAGAGGAAGGTTGGGACAAATTTAACACAAATGCTTCCTATAAAAATGTAAAATGTATCATTACAGTTATAGGCGGAAGAAATAACGACAACTTCTTCATTTTGTGATGGGTAGTGACAAGTGTAATTGTGATAATTTTTATGGGGTATGTACGATTTTTTGTCCTTTATCCATGAGGATCCTATGATCTGAAAGTATCTCCCGACCCATTACAAGCAGTATCTACTCATCATATTCTGCAGAAATTCGTGGCTTTTATGGTCACTAGTGTACTGAATAATTGGAACTCCAAATATGATTTATCCAACTGGAGTTGCTTATGAAAGTTCAGAGATGCTATACGATGAAACTGGCAGAATGGAGAGATAGTTTATACCCTTATAGAGCATATTTTAAAAGATTTTGTTCTAGTTCTAGTTTTAAGTTTCCAATACTACATCATATTCTAATTCAAGCGGCTACTCCTTAGCATGTACTGCATTGAAGTCACTATTATAATTATTCTCAAGTGAGAGGTTATTTTCTTTCCTCACAACAAAATATAATATTGAGTTATTAATTATATTTTTAGTAAGGTTTGTACTTGTACTAGGGTGAGGCATTCCACTCAATTTCAATTGCATTTTTTTCTTACTACATTAAAAATTGTAGATGGTGTGTGGAGACCCATGGATGAGAGAATTATATATATATATATATATATATATATATATATATATATATATATATATATATATATGAAAACATGATCAAGTACGCATTATGGATTTAAGATGACACCAAAAGTGTTGAAGACATAACATTTAAGTGTCAAATTTATCTATCAAGATGGAATCAGCAGGGCCACAAGTGAAAATTAAGTTGTTATATCCAGGTGTTCCAGTTGAATGCCTTAGTAACCTATGAGCTCTAACACAAAAACCATATACTACATTCATGTAAAATCATCAAACATCATCGTATTCATTACTATGATAAGGCTAAAATATATCCACCCAAAGGTAAGGGTGATACTATCCAAGAGATCTTGCAAAAGCATGATGGAAGGTTAGCAGATCTATCAAAACATAAGACGCAACCTTTAGAAGAAATCATTTCATCTTGGACCCCCATCGACTGAGAACTAGACAAGTCAATTTGACTCCTCAATCTAATGGAACACTCATAATATTTGCACCATTTCTAATTTATAACCATCTCTAGACTTTTATAATAAAAAATCAGTACTAAGAGGTTCTACTAAGATATAAATAGTTATATGAATGGCACAAGACATAATATAGGTGGCATACCTTGCACTAAATCGATCTCTCAGTACAAAATGCTCAACAATCATCACTAGATAGACACGTGCTTTTCCTCAATACCAGAATTTCTCAGATATCTGTGGGATCACACACGTGACATGTACATGTTCTTTATGCTTATCACAAACCTATAAAAAACAATAGGCATAACTCAAAAGTAGATTGCTATAAAGGAAGTAGAATAAAGAATATGGTCTCATGAGAATTATTAAATCATATTAAAGGTTCACATGGGTGAAGACTATATCATCAATGTAACATAACAAATTAGTTCCAAGCCCGTTACTCTATTATAAGTATGAAAGGGAATGATAAAACCTTACCTGAATGGGTATAGACTTATAGATATCACTAGGCTTCTTGACATCAATGCCATTGCATATAACCAGGAGATAAACCAATAGTGAGTAGTAGTGCCACATTTAGGAACCACCTTGGCATTACACAACCTATAATGTCCCTAGGGCATACAACTTTAAGACTAAATCTTAAAATTTTGATTGACCACCATAGCATGCAACTAGGGGAAGGGCAGACTGATATCTAGGTCATGCACCCACAACATAACCATATAGAGAAAGTTCTTCCATATGTGCTTTAAAAGCATATACCAAATTTTGAGCATTTCTATTTCCCTCCCTATTTTCCTTGTATTGAAACCAATCATCTTTTATGATGCATAGCTGGCATAGCATGGTATGAGGATCTGTGCCAAGGCTGTAGATGTTATAAATTAAGGGAGATCCAATTGCAAGTCAACCAAAACTATGATCAATCAAATAAATTCCTGACATGTCTAAAATTCCAAATATGATATTCTTCTGAAGCTAACTAGAAATAAATGACTAGTAATCATCAAATTTAGTACTCTGGAACAACCATATATTCAAAATAGCAGTTAGATAATACAAAACAAACAGAGCATGTATGTTTAATCTTAAGCCTTGATTACAAAATTTAATATATGTTTTCTTGTTGTCTTTAGATTTGTACCAACTTTTGAGTAGGGACTATGCACGGGATGTGATAGTTTATAGTTGTTTACAATAAAGGGATTAAAATGTAGAAGATAATAGACCATTCAAGTTATTGGGTTATAAAAGGGAAATTGAAGAATCCATATCCAAAACACAAACACACTTATAAAATATTACTAAAAATGAGAAACAACCGAAATATAGGTTGTAGTATGAATAAATATGGAGCAGCATTAACAATATGATTCATATGTCTAAAAAAAACTACCTAAAGGAAGAAGAAAAATATTGACTTCGTATCATATATCACAAAATTCAGGAAATCAAAATCATCGTAATGAATCATGCATATTATTAGATATTGGTATCAATGGGACAATATACATAAATTGATTACTACATACACGATGGTACATATGAACTTACTACATATATTGATTACGTAAACGTAATGCCATCATTGCCTAACCTAAAAAATATTTCTACTGATATTTAAAACGTAGTGATTAATAGGGAGACAAGATATCATGAAGTCTCGAAATAGAGCTCTTTAGGACTTTAAAAATCATGGTTTTGGGCACAAGATATTGCTATCTATTTTTCAATCCTTAAGTTTGTCGAAATCATGAATCCCTAAAAGCCAAATGGACAACGTACTTGTTTGGTGAAACAAGTGGGTCCGGAGACTTGCACGTTAACATGCTATCTACTCAGACATACTTATAACACTACTTCTTTGACCATTGCTTAAACATTTTATATAATCATTAGAAATGAATTAAGACAATAATTTACAAATACACATAACTAAACAAAGGATTAATCAAACCTTTTGAAATTGATAATTAATTTCTAATTGTCTCTTTCATTTTCATTAGAAACAACTATTGATACAATATGAAAAATTGTTTAAATGTTGGTCAGACTACCACGCAGTAAGTGAATGTAAGTGGTAAGTTGAACGATAGGAAGAAGATCAGTCTATTGTCCAACATCAAGGTTAAAATTGAGTGAGTAGAAAAATAGGGAACATGCTTAAGAAAACTAATTCAATTTTCTTAGAGAGCAAGAACTTGTTCCTTATCCATAATCATCACCATCATCATCAACTAAGCCTCAATTCCAACTATGTTGGGGTCGGCTACATGGATCCTTCCTTAGCCATAAGGAAGCTGAAAATATGCAATTTAGATAATAATCTAGACTTGCAATATTTATTTTGAGTAAGTAGAGATGATTACACCCACAAATAATACAAGTGAATGATGGTATTTATGTTACCATAAGATTTGTCCTCTCAATTACTTCCTTGCTTCATTATATTTGAATTTTGTAAAATTTCCTAGCAATGTCATTGACATAGAAAAATGTCTCACAATCACAGTCATAGCATCTAAAATCAAATTTTTTTCATATACAGGGAAAGTAAAAAAAATACAAAAAGACCGTGGTAGATAAAAATATATAGAAGAGATCACTATTGGAGGATTTTTTCCAGCCGTACAGGGTGAAACTGGACCTCGTCCTTCAAATATTGAAAAGAAAATGATGTCTAGGAACCTTGAACAGCCTCAGCAAACACATGAAATCTCTATGGGATCATTTATTACGTAGAATTTTGGGTGTATTTTTTCTAGTCTAGATATTCTTGTATGCCACTAATAACTTGAGATAGAGGAGATAATACAGACCCATGTAATACTCTAAAATTTTATCAATATCACTATATGGAGTTCCCAAAAATTAGATACCCAGTCAAATTGACCCCTAAGGCCTTGAGATCCATGATTCATTATATGACAATTTGCATCACATAAATAACTACTTCTACACAATGATCCAACATTTGCATATAGAGTAGGAGCACCTCAAGTAGCATTTTAGGTTTCTAGAGCTATAATTATGCATTTTAACGTGTAGGTAGTTGCAATAATATTACAATCAACCAATGTTGAACAACAGGAACCACACAAATAAGTGCTAAAAAGAAGATTTGTTAGATAAAATGGAAAATAAAGAGCTTGATATTTAGAAGATTACCTTGAAGGAAGAATTAATAAGCTAGCATGAATACTAAAAAAAAGTTAAGCTACAACAACTTGCTGGTAACTCGACACCACCTACTATAGAATCATTAGAAGGATAAACTTACTAAATGACATTTTATTGGCATATGATGTTCAGAAGTCGTGTAAGAAGCTTCAATGGTGATGTTCCTCCTAATTAAAAAAACTTCTATAATTCAATGTGCCGCTTTGTCTGTAAATATCAAAATGGGCTTCTTTCCTCCAATACAGAGCCATCTTTCCAGTAAGAGGTGTCAGCAACAATCTCAGATTTAACAAAATACTGAACCATTTTGGGACAAGTGTTTTGTACCAAGTGTAAAGTAGCTTGGCCACTAAAACTAATGTTCTAAAATTACTAGTTAGATGTATGCATACTCTACTAAACATCTGAGAATAACCTCATGTTTCAATTGCACGAGCACAAATACAAATTGGATATGGAAGATTTTATGTCTAATAATTAGAACGGTCTACTGGAAAAAGGGTGTCTCTTGTAACATCCCCTGCATGGTTAAGTGTTCACTTATGCAACACAATGAAGGAAAGAAACATCAAGCTCGTATGGAGAAACTAGAAAAGTGGAATGTTAGTGGTGCAAGATATGACATATATGTCTACAGACATAATAATGTCAGAATCATAAACAATTGACAAGAATATCTAATGGAAGAATCATAGAGGGAGACTACACGATTGAAACTAAAAAATCTGTTTTCCAATATTTCTTAGTGTTTTTAGCAAGGAAGAAAATATTCAATTTTGATGTCCTTTGGGTGGCCACAAAAATAGAAATTATGACAAATTTCAATAGAAATGTCAATAGTTTCCTTCCCAGTGTTTTGACGGTGAAATTAATGAATTAATTTATGAAATTTTACTAGAATGATCTACTAGTGTAGATCTACTAAAATATGTAATAATATTTACTATTAGATATGTGGGGGTGGGGTCTCCTCATTTGTGAGTGAATGACCCTGAACTGTTTTGATGGGCATTTCCATGGGGAATTTTGATGTCAATTTTCAATGGTGAAATCAATGAATTAAGTCATTATAGTTTGCAAGCACAATGTATAGACTTAAAGACACAAAATTGTTCAAAAACATGCTCTAAGTAGTACATAGTATATGAAAAAGTGAAAAAAAAATCTATGATCTTCCTGTTTCTAGAGTTTCATCAGTCCATTTTGAAGTCTGATTGCCAGTGACACAGATAAAATTGGTGAAATTTCGACAATTTTGTCAACATTTTAAACATTGGTTTTTAGAAGACACATTGAAGTAATGGATCTATGAGACAAATCGTAAAGACAATACAAAACCAAACATATTAGAGATCACAATACATCTAGAACAAATGCAAAATGAATCACTTACACCTATCATAGAAGAAGTAACTTATGAAAATCTAGAAAAACTCAAAATTTGTAATTTTTTAGCAAAAGGATGAGTTACAGAAAATAGTAAGTGCCTAGTGTCAGAGCAATGAAAGAAAGAGAATAACTGCGAGACAATTGGTGTCAAGTTAAACACACAATAAGATGTTTAAAGATACACTAGTTTCCCTAGGAGTGTTCTAAAATTGTAAATAAAGATGGAAAATTAGAGTAAAAATGCATTATAACATCTCATGTGCATCGTCAAAGTCAACTTGGAATGAGTATGGTATGTGTGGGTGTGCAATGGTCATCCCCAGTATCCCTTTTGAATACAAGCACAACAATGGTCATGGCACCATCGATTAGTTTAATCAAGCATAAATCATAGCAAAGATATTCCTATCGATTCAGTTGTTCTGTTATTCTGTCAGAATTTTAGTGTGATAGTTCCACATAAAAATTTTAACTAAAAGATACATTTATATTTGTGATACATCTAATAATCAAGCATAGAAAGAACTAGTTGTATGTAATTTCAACTAGCTACATTTATTATTCTGAAGCTGCACAACAACCTTGTCGAATTTAGTATCAAGATTGCATGGATCTATGAAGTGTTTTATTATGAATTCATATATTTGAAATAGTAATAAAACTAGAGTACCATAAAATAGATTCAGGGACTCTGGAATGTTGGTGACATGGCTAAAAGGGGTATGTTACAACACTTTACTAAATTTTTATCAAATTCCTCAGGCAAAAAATGATGATGCTACAACTAAAACTGCTAAATTCACCTTTGGAAAAGTTTTCTCTATAGGGACACATAGATAGTAATCCATGTAATTAAGTATTGGAAGCTCCATTTTCAAGAGCTACAGTGTAACCAACAAGCTTAATTATCCTCACTCAAAAATTCCTTTGTCAAAGTTATGTTGTGTATCGTCACATTGTGTCTTTAGAGAGGAAAGCCATCTTTCGAATTTGGACAGCTCACGGGATCAGTAACTCAACTACTGATTATTTACAAGGTCACAAACTTAAAAATATGGGCAGATGTTTGAGAAACCAAAGGAACAAAGATGAGGCTTCCCCTCCCTATTGGTGTAATTAAAATAAGTGTCGATGTTCCCTTAACTCATACGTACTGCAATAGCTAGGGAAGCCAAAATCTTACCAGGTTGTTGGGATGCCTTTACTACTGAAACCTTTATGATATACATAGTCAACGGGTGGCAGCTAATAATGGATTCACCACTACCATTGTTGTTGAGCCACTCGAGGATACAAGGGGAAAGACCATAATGATGTCTTGCAATGTATGCTTAAGTTTGTAAATTAAGATTATTGCAATGATGTAGTTGTTCCTGTTGCCACAAATTCCATTATCAGAAATTTTAAGGCCCACCCACTTAGCCACCTCGACACCCCGTAATGGAAAATAGTAAATATTAGTTCTCACATTAAGATAGTATTCAGAAGTCAGTTGAGCAATCATAAATGGGTGGAAATAGCAAAAGCCCCTTTTGGTTATCTCTTTTTTTAGGCTATTAAAACATTAGTTCAATATGGACATTAGGCAGCTATACTAGAAAAGGTCTCGAGTGAGATGGAAGAGAAGGCACTGATCATTATGGAAGAAATAACACAACATGATCAGATGATGGAAGCATATGTTAAGCTAAATCAGAATGTACAATAAGATTTGATGGAAGCTGAGTATGGCGGTCTTGGAATCTGCAACGCACACTGCCCTCAGACTGTTGGGTGGAGCCGCCAAGGAGGAAAACTGTTGAAGGATCCCTCATGCTGCTATATGGAAGTTGTTACAACCCCAATTTTGGGGTCTTTTGATATTAAATGCAATTACTCATAATAAAGATAAATGAATGAATAATGTTGTGATTTGATTTGAATAAATGAATTTCGTTTATAATAGCCTTATTGGTTTCTTTATGGGCTTTATTGGCTATTGGGCCCAATAATAAGGAAAAGAAAAGGAGATTCAATTATTAAAAGAATAATTAAGAAATTGAGAAAAGAAAGATGTAGAAATCTCTAGAAGGAAAAGAAATATCCTCCAAGGGTGGATTTCATGCCTTTTTGGGTTCCTTGGGTTCCAAGGAGTCCAAATTGCAAAGATAATGCAACAAGAAAGAGAAAGGATTAATTAAATATTGCTTTATTTAGAAGAAATGTGAGATAATGATAATATTACAAGAAAAATGTGGATATATGGATTATGAATCCATCTTGGAAAATATTTTGTGTCCACATGGTTTCTAATGCTAAAACAAAGCAAAATAAATAAAATAAAAGATTATGAAAGAGAAAATATGCTTAAAATAGATAACTTACTTCTAAAGAAAAGCATCTCAAACTTTCGATTTTGAGTCACAAATTTGGTACATACGTGGATTAAATCATTATGGACTTTCCCTCAAAATTTGGGATCAATTGAACAATCAGTTTGGGAGATATGAATTTTACAAGTTTCCTAAAGTGTAAAGGATAACATTAAATGTAACAATTGATGTTCTAATACGGGGCTTGCTAGCCGTTGGATCCAGATCCAACGGTAGCTGCTTTTCGTTTCAGATTAGGAAAAAGGGAATAGTATAATGTGAAATCAATTCAGTAGATCGCTTTCTGAGATCATCCACGAGTCCTAAAAAGGAAATAGTTGACTTCGGGAGATTAATTCAGACTTGTCCACCCCCTGATGGCTGTGTTTTCGTGTGGGATTGGGATTTTCCGAAATCCCAGTCTGCCTAGGAATAGGAAATCTGTAGAGGGGAAACACATTAGAAGCATTGCCTATAACTGGAGTTTGATGGCTCGTGGCTTCGGGGCACTCCGTCCACAAAGGCCAGTTCTCGCGAGGTGGGGGCGGTGAGCAGAACGGGGCAGCGATCCCTAGTCGTGCGCCTGAGACAAGAGGTGGCGGCGGCACTGCGGGTTACATTGGAACAACCACCCTCGTCAATGAAAGAGGAGTCGATCAGCTTCAGGGGTCCTGGCTAGAGCTTCTCGTGGAGACGGATGCTCCAATTCAACGTCAGAACGAGGAGTCAACTACTGGGTTGACCATGTTGGAGTACTGCTCACGGGAGGCGAGCGTTCGTGAGGTTGAAGATGAGTGTGTGCCAAAAAGACAAACTTTCCCTCAGATGTCTATAGATCGAGATTAGTGAAGAAGGGCAAATATGTCCTTTTAGCTATAATCCCAGCCGACCGCTTGGTTGAATATAACTGGGTAAGTTGTTGATGTGTCACCTAACGATTGGTCATAATATAACTTTCTTGCAAAAATCTTAGCTCCAAATTGGTAAATCGAATGGCAATATATTATATATGAATTTTGATCAGAAGAACTCAAGAAATCCATTAAAAATACAATTGAAGATTAATTTTTCTTGAAATTCAAAAAGTATGTAAATATGATATCTTTAATGGTTTAACTAATGAAAAAACCTAATCTTTGATGATTAATGAATTAGGAAAGGGTTATATGAATGTTTAAAGTTGACATTAACATGTTTATTATAAAATGGACACAATAGATCTAAAAGGATGATCTTTATGTGTAATTTGATTAATTTAGGGGTATATGTACATGAATATGCTTTAATGGGCCTTGAAACCCTAATCTTGGTAATTACCATCCTTAATGGCTTTAATTGTTCAAATCCATGAATAAAGATGAGATATGATGATTCTAAGATATTTTGAGTATAAAAGTTTCTAATTGTGGATAAATACCCTTAATATGGTAATTAGGGTTTTCTAATGGTTAAATGTGGAATTAGTGATAAATAGAGTTCATATATGAATTGAACTATAATAAAATATGAGTTATCAATTTGAAAGAAATCCAAGGTGATAATTGAGTCTAATGATCTTGAAATAACTTAAAAGGATAACGATGGTGATTTTAGTATAAAAGAGAAATAATAGACTTTAATTGGGCTTATGTTGAAATTAGACTTTGTGAACTAAGAGAGCATTAAATGTGATAAAAGTATTATGGAGGCTAAAACCCAAATAAAACCCTAAAGTGGACCAGAAAGCCTAAGGTGGAATCCAAGTCTACCTTGAGAATGTTTTGGATAAACTATAACACTTGGATGTTATGCATTAATTTCATGATATTGTTGATTTCTTGTTTGATTGTTCTTTATCATTATTTCTTGGACATCAAGTTTCCCTGGATGATTGTGTATTATTTTAAAAGGACTATGTGGATTTGAAAGATTGTCCAAAATGTGGTGTGTCAAGGTATAAATTTATATCGATGATCCTGCAAATGATAAATGGTCAGTTGTTCTTCATGGTAAAAGACAGTTCATTGAAGATCCTATAGATGAAGAAGAGTACTATGATAAGTATGATGACTCCAGTCCATTCTCAGTTGGGTTGCCAAAACCACCAAACATTAAAGCTGGGGATCACAATGACTTGTATGTTCGCAGGGATCACAATGAAGGATTGTTAATTGATAAAAGATCACAATATTAGAGGCATGCATGTTTATATTTTTTATATTTTTTATTTTTCTGAATGTGAAGTTTATAGTGTGAACTTTACAATGTGAATGTGAACTTTACAATGTGAATTACTTTACAATGTGAATGTGAAATTTACAATGTGAATGTGAACTTTAAATAGTGAATGTGAACTTTACAATGTGAATGTGTACTTTACAATGTGAATTACTTTACAATGTGAAATTTATAATTTGAATGTGAACTTTCAGATGGTTGAGCATTCTCATGAGGACCGTGCTAATGATCACCGTGAGGGTGAGGACATTCATGCGCTTCCTAACAATGTGAGTTTTAAGAATATATCTATGAGGTTTCTATCTATATGTTCATTTATAATTATATCATGTAAGTGTGTTTTTTTATCAAATTTTAGGTTGGTGATGTACCCCCTAAAGAAATTACAGCACTTGATGAGCAGAAAAAGAAAATTGAGAAAGTGAGGAGCATCACAATGATGAACAAGTTACTACAGAAAAGGGGCAATGGACCCATATTGGCTGTGGATTTCGATAATGTAGGAAATCCATATGGAGTGAACCGCAACTCATTTATTTCATATCTTGGGGTTCTTACTCACAGCCATTGCAGTCCTAACCTAGAATCCTGTCATAAAGTTCCTAAGGGGAAGAAAGACCATATATGTGGCAACACATCCCATTATCACACAGATAACGAGGTGTTACGCGAAAACGTGCGGAAAACACCATAACCACAGATTATCAAAAACACGGGTTAATTAAAACCGATTGCGGAAAACTGATAAACTGTGAAACTATTACTTTCCAGTCCTCATCCTGCACAGAAACATGTCATATAAATATGTACATACACAAGATCTGACACGTGTCCACAGCTCATGAACAGCTGTCCATCCATCACATGAGTTCACCACCTGTTCATATATACATAAAGGCCCACATCCGGCCAACAGCAGGATATACAGATATCATCGAACGATCTTCGTGAAACATCGTCAAAACACTGCCAAGGACCTGAGAGTACAGGGATGACTCTAGACTCTACTACAAAATATCCAAAACAGCAGCATGTCCATCGCTTGCCTTCTACTGCTCCTCAAGCTGCTCGGCCGCAACACCACAACCACGACCACGTCTACCTCGACCACCTAAAAAGGGTGTAAACAAGTGGAGTGAGACAATTGAACAATTGTCCCAGCGGGAAATATAGCTCCCCACCGCAACTATAGAACCTCAGCAAGATAAACCATAACAACAATTATAACATGAGCAGCTATATCAGAAGCAGTTATATATATATATATAGCAAGATCATTCTTACCGGCAAGCATACCAGCTGTACTATGCGTAAAACCAGATGTCTTTCAAAGGAACATGACTATCAAGATGAGATATATCAACATGTAACAGGATTATTAGAACAGGGTATAATGCCATATAACCTGATTATCAAGATAAGGTAGATTACCACATGACCTGCAAGGTATAACGGAATATTACACAAACAAGGCCTCAACCAATGTTTCGTATTTGATATGACTAGTAAATACTAAACGGCTGTATTACATTTTATTATGCCCTGAGGATTTGAACCGTACCGTTCAAATCCAACCTTCGGTTACGAAACCCAAGACGGTGCCATACAAGGTCAATGGAAGAGCCGGACTCCACGACCTCCCACCTCATGGTCAGTACATGAGTACAATACAAGCAGGACGGCAGTCACATGCTGAAGTGTTCTAAGCCACAGGGTTAGCTCCATAGGCTACCCATTCTCTAGCCCGCCTTGGTACAGGTCACGACGCTAGTAAAACTGAGCCACGGGCCTGATCACCGTGCTCTGAGCCATGAACGCATTCATGCTCCATACATCACATATCCTGAGCCATGGGCCTGTTCACCATGCTCTACATACATATCTGAGTCTGCAACCAAAGTTACACTCTTACCTCCTCATTTTCAGGCTAGGAGCAACCTACACATATTCAACAATATGCGCTTCCAGGTTAACCCGTAGGAAAACCTGTTTCACCATCACCAAGTCCTGACGATGATGGATCTATGGCCAGGGAAAACTACATGATATTTTTCACTGTGATTAATTAGTATCTTTTAGATGGATTGCAGGATTCAACCAAGTTGTATGACATGCAAGGTATAACAGAAAGTAAAGAACATTATATTATGATCTATTCATATCAACCTGATCCATCTTAAGGATCCAACATCACATGTTATCACTTGGCCTCTTGCTAACCATCCAGATCCATCTCAAGGATCATCACATACCACAGGGTCTCAACCCTTCATCATGCATTGTCACTGCCTCTTAAGGCGCACATCATCATCATGGGACCAACACATCACATACATAATCTTATAGAGCAATTATCAAAGTAATGTTACTCATTACATATGTCACATAGCCCTTTCATGGCTAAGTCATCACCTGCAAGGTTAAGGTATGCAATAATTGTAGATTCAACATAAGGAATATGCTCACTATCATGAAATATCATTCAAGATAATCTACTTATCAATATGACAGTTATTTGGTAATCAAGTATGTTAAGTACATCATTAAACAACCATACTGATACTTACCCTTATATCGAGATTGTACAAACAAACAGGGTATATAGAGATCATGTTGTGTTTACAGAACCAACACTATTATTAACAAGGTCATTACTATGTCATCAACTATTGTCATCTTTATCATGAAGCAACCTTTAATGTAACTGTCACTTAGCATCATTATTACCAACATTATTATCATTAAACAAACTACTAGAGTAGTTATCATCATCTTCATTATCATTAACAATTTAGCATAACGGGTCACATCATGCATCTATTACATGAGGGCTATCATCATATACATTACTACCATTAGCATCCTTATTATTTGCAAGGCAACATATTACATATTGATGATATCACAAACACCACCATCGTTTTATTGGTTAATGTATAAACATCCACTTCTATCACATAAGGGACCGTCACCAAAGAAACTCATACCCTCACTATAGCCTCACAACCCTCATCTGAAACCTATCACCCAACATGGGTATCGGCCACCACACTAACCCTATCGGCCATCATGGCCCAAGGCATGTCGCCCAACATGGTATCGGCCATCATGGTGTCGGCCATCATGGTATCGGCCATCAGGGCACATAGCCTATCGTCCAACATGGCACTACTTGGCCCTATCGTCCACCACATGGACAAGGAGATAACACAACACAAGAGCACCCATTCTATCATCCAACACAAGGACATCCATGTCGCCCAACACCATCAGACCATATCGCCCAACAAGAGAGAGAGAGAGAGAGAGTATCGCCCATCTCCAAGGGTACTCACCACATCGGCCAACAAACCCTAGCTCACCCTATCGCCCAAATCAAGGGCAAGGGTATCGGCCAACCTAAAGGACTCATCATGTCGCCCAACACCAGCTACCATATCGTCCACCAAGGGGAAACACCATGCCGTCCAACTCAAAAACAAAGGTGTTGCTCAACCCAAGGAACCATATCGCCCAACATGGTCACCATGTCGGCCAACATCCATACTAGGTCAACCTATCGTCCAACCCAAGAGGAAGGGTGTTGCCCAACACCAAGAACACTGATATCGTTCAACTCAAGGACAATGGTGTCGCTCAACACACCCACAAGGAAGGGGTATCGCCCAACCCTAGGTCACCTTCAACCTCCAACACAAGGGAGCACAAACCCTAAAAAGCAAGGTATACAAGGAACCCTAAAACCCAAGAGAGGGATATCGGCCACTAAGGTATATAAGCAAGGTGCACAAGAAAGGAACTAAGCTAGTCTACTAACATGTAACAAGGTTTAAAGCTAGAGGTAAGAGAGTTAGGGTTAGAAACTATGCAACCCACCTTAAGCTCCAAGGAAGAAGATGCACTTTGAGCTCCAAGGTTGTCGGCTACCAAAGCTCCAAAGCACTCCAAGGTCCAAAGCTATCGTCCACCAAGCTGCTCCAGGAAGGTGTATCGGCCACCACTTCAGCTCCAAGGAAGTGTATCGGCCACCACTTCAGCTCCAAGGAAGTGTATCGGCCAACACAAGCAAGATGGAGAGGGATATCGTGCACCAAGGGTGGAGGGGAGACCAAAAGAGCAAAGGAGACTAAGGCAAGGAGAAGAGCTACCTATATAGGAAGAAGGGGAGGAGAAACCAAGGTACAACCATGCTATGTGTCGTCCACCCAAGGGACACATGTCCACCAACTCAAGCCACCTCTCATGCAAGCCATAAGGCACTTGTCCAAGATGTGCACCATGTGTCCATCAACCAAGACAAGCCATCTGGGCGACACAACAAGAGCTACTGGGCGACACACCAAGCAACTGGGCGACACACCACCTGCCCTGCGCGACACAAGGCTCAAGCAAGCCCAAACAAGGAACTCCAAGGCCCAAACAAGCTCAACTCAGGCCCAAAGGACTCAAACAACAAGCCCAAGCCTTCCTCTCAACCCTAGAGGAAGCAAAGAGGAAAAACATCTCACAAGATGGCAAACTTGCCCACAAAACCCTAAACTTGGGTTATTTACAAGTAGCCCCGCGAACTCTCAACAAAGCACAACCAAACCCTAATCACCACTAAAGGTGATTAGCAAGCACCAAAGCACCAAGATCAAGCAAAACAAACAGGGTAAACCCTAAACGTAGGTCAGGGTCCTTACAATATATGGAAGGAACTATGTGTGAGTTATTATTATTTGTAATTCTATTTGTGTAGATTACTAATTTTTAGGATACTACTAAATAGCAATTCTATTTAATTTGTAGAGCATATTTGATCTGGATGAAAAGTTGCATCGTAAATGTGTGATGCAATGTTGTGGGAGGATCCTAAGGAACTATAGGACCAATCTCACCCGAGATTACATACGCGATGCTGAGAAGAGGTTCTTGATTGATTTCCAATTCTAGACATTGATCACTATTTGACTAACTCTACACTAATAATTTTTGTTTGTATTCTCTTTAAAAAATAAATTTAGGCAGAAGGAAGCCACACATCAACGGAACTATCTGGACCCCAAAGATTGGGAGGAGTTTGTTACCCAAAGAAAAATAGATGAATTCAAGGTATTAAGCACCACTCCCAATTTAATTAATATATGTTCTTACATAGTCACCTATTCAAGATTAACCTTTAGTGTTACTAACCAAATCAATGTGCTAACTAACTAGGCTATCAGCGATGCTCAACGAGCAAGGTGTGCACTGAATGTGCACGACCACACAATGGGTCCAAGAGGATATGCAGGCATTTACCAAAGACTACAGGTTGAGTCTACTCAGCCTGTTGATACTCAGGAGACTGTAGAGTCCTCTACTACTGCTCCCGCACCTCTGCCTCGCCATGCTATGTGGATAGCTGGGAGGCACAACAAGAAGGGAGACATACCGAAGCCCCCAACTGCTGAGGCGGCTGCAAAAATGGTAAAAATCAACTGTTAGAGCAATCGATCGATATTGATTATTGTGATGTTTACTTACTAATTTTTGTTGATGGTGATTAGCGGGAGTTGTACGAGTAGAGGAAGGAAGGCAAGTTCATCACTCAGGGAACAAGGGATGAACTGATAGTTGCTTTGGGTAACCCAGAGCATCCTGGATGTGTTAGGGGTGCAGGCTCTAGTGTGTACATCAAAGTGTTCTATGGGCCATCCCAGCACAAACCTGGCCCAAAATTGGGACTTTCACAAGATGAGGTAACCTATTCTTATTTTAGAATGTTATTGCGAAAGGGAATTCAATAATCAGAAGCTAGTATTTCTTTAATCCATGTATAGGTAGATGCATTAATTAATAGGAGAGTTGAGGAAGCACTTGATAAGAGACTCCATGACACAATTAGCACGTGGCAGGCATCTCAGACGGCCACTCAGATAGTACATGTGACGTGTCGCACTTCTCCTACTACTACTGCAGAGGTTGGGAGTAATCCTATAGACCCACCACCTACCACGTCGTCTGTAAGTATTTTTATGACATAGTAGCTAGTCTATTCAAGATGATATGTTTGTGTATATATGCATATAACATTCCTTGCATAAATTTGTAGGGGTTGAAGCCATGCCGACTAAAAAGTAAAAAATATATCATTGCAGAGGTGTCGGCTTACCCACTCCTTAAAGGGTGAATGTTTCATGGGTATCCAGTACCATATGGTGTGGTACGTGTGAGCCTGATACATGTACTCCCCAACTGGAAGGATCTTGTACTGCCTCATGCACACCCAGATGCTGAAACACTTGGCGAGGCAGTAGGCGGAGTGATACTGTGGCCCGAAGCAGATGTACTATATACTAATATTGTATGATAAATTTCTATTACGTTAATTTGTTAGTGTGTATATATGAGTCAATTGATCTAAAATTATATATACAGGTCAAAAAGATGAGACCCACTACATCTCGGCCTCCACCTCCTCGACTACCAAGTTGGCTTCCAAGGGACCTACATGCCTCGATAGGTCCTAATTGTAGGGGTGTGGCAGTATGGATCGACAAACATGATCTAAATTGCCCTATAAATGTTATTATTCTAGAGGATGCTGCAGGTAAGTCATACGGTAACAATCTATTTATACAAGTTTAGCATACATATTAATGCATACGTAATACAAGTTTTGCATATGTATTAATGCATAAGTATTAATGTAGGTCAATCATACGAAAACAAGATATTTATATAAGATATTTTGGAGTTGTTTCATTATGATTGGATGAACACATCTATGATAGAGCTGTGGATATGGTGAGATCTTATTTATACATCCATATATCTTGTTTTATTTATGGTGATCTGGTTTCTTATATATTAATGCATACACAATACACGTTTTACAACCACTTACACACAATATGTACAAATTTTGGGTTTTCCCATGTGGGATTTTTGGTTCCATCTTTGATTAGTCTTATAGATGCAGACCCTTCTTTAGTTACTTCATACTGTTGTGATGCTTTTCAATATTTTGGTAAAAATAATAAGACGGTGATAACAACTCCATTCAATGTTGAGTAAGTTTACTTTGAAGATTTGGTCGCACCTGATAGAACACTTCTACCTATTACAAGATTGAGCAAGGTAGATAGATGATGGTTGTGCTCCATAAAATATTACCTTCATTGCCAAAACCCCTCTATACAGGCCGTCAATCTGGACTACACTACCTTTCTTCTTCGGGTCAACTTCAGGCAGGTTGATTTGGGGAAGAGGATGCCTATGATCTTTTCTCATTGCTGGCTGAAGTTGGAGAAGATTTTCAATCTCTCATCTCCGATCATCATTGGCTGAATATAAAGAAGATCCATGACCACTAACCTCTGATCTCTACTGATAGCTAGTTGTTGTGAGCCAAAATCGAGGATGAACACATCTCCGACATCCTGTACCCACGCCGCCATAAGAGCAGCATAAGTGGAATCACGCTCGAGTAAGTTTACTTTGCTTAAAATTTGGACTTAAGCAAATTACATTTTTATTGTGGATTTTGAGTGATGAATTTTCTACTTTCTTACCAGTAGTGGTAAACATTGGGAGTTACTAGTTATTGTCCCCAAGATGTTCACTATCTATTATCTAGATCATGCGGGGAATGAGTTGAATACATTATATGGACATGCAATTAAAAGGCCATTATTCTCGTGAAAAATTTCATGTGTTTATATATGTTAACATATGTTACTACATTACTATTTAATTATGCAATTTAATGTGTTACATTAACATATGTAGGGCTTTACAAGAGTACAAAAAAGCTGGAGGAAAGGTCCCCAGGAAAAAGAATTTGTCACTAATTTTGGAAAATGTGAAAGTAATTTCCTGACTCCAATGTATATATTATATATGTGAACTGTGCTTATTTGTATTTTTGAATATTTTGTATGTTTCAATTTATAGTGTGCTACACAAGAGAATGACTGGGCATGTGCCTACTATATGATGAGATTTATGTACCTAATCATCAAACATGTCGTAATAGAAATTGATAAGATACAACATGTATTATACATAGTCTCATTAGATAATATGAAATATATCAATCTTATTATATATTATTAATTATATATACACGTCATTCTCTTTACAAGTCTTTAAAACTGCTGACTTCAGCACAGGTGGGAAGCTATTATATGTACATACTCCCTATACGAGAGAGAAATTAGATGATGTAAGAGAAGAATGGGAAAAATCCCTACAAAGAGTAGGAATTTTTAAATATAATTTTATTGACAATGATGACAATGATGACGATGATGAATAAAGAATAACTTTATTCTCATAATTATTTTTTTGTGAATGTGAATGACTTTTTATGTATTGTCATATGCGTGAATGTGAATGTGAATTACTTTTCTAATCAATACATGAATATTTCTACATGTATCTGAATGTGAAAAAGATGAAATGAATGGAACTGAATGTGTATGTAAATAACTTTGCAGGTTTCTACATGAATTTGATCAATACATGTGTCTGAATGTGAATAACTTTGTAGGTTTGTGGCTTGCTGTATGGATGATATCAATAGATGATGTAAACCTACAGTTTAGAACTGAACTGCAGGTTCTGCATCCTGCTGACCAGCCATACAACAGGCCTGCAAACTGTTAAAAATTTTTTGCAAACAGGCATCGGTTGTTTATAAACAACCGACACCAAAATAATACGACATTGGTTTTTAGCAAAAAACCAACGTCTTTACCCCATCCTGGTGTCGGTTATTGGTAATAACCGACGCCTCTTACCAGGGCCGTGTTGGCCAACACGCAGTGATATGGCGTCGGTTATTTGCATAAAATCGATGACTTTATTAATGGCGAGAAGGGTAATGGTGTTGGTTCTTTTAATAACCGATGTTTATAACTACTCTATTGTGTCAGTTTTCTTAAATAACCGACTCCTATAGTCCTTTTTCTGGTGCGTTTTCAGTGGCGGGAAGCGTTTTGGTGTCAGTTAGGGAACCGACACCGAAGGGGTCCACCTTTAGCGGCGCCCACTTGGGTGTCGCTTGGAAACCGACACTAAAGGCCTTAATTAACTGACGCTAAAGGTTTGTTCTGTAGTAGTGGCTAATGTAGTTGTCATCACCGAGCCTTTTGTGTTGTAATGTATTTGTTTAAGAAAATCAATGTATGAAGAGCGGTAGAGGATGAAGGAGATATACAAAAGATGTATCGACATCTGGGATTCTAGGTTTAGGAGACAAAGATGGAGGATTAGCAATGTTAGTACATGAGTGAAAGGAGAAGAAGTGAGATAGAGTTTGTGCATGAGGATTGGGTAGAGATGGTGGGGTGTGATGATGCTCAAAACATGATCCACACAAATGCCTTCTCACTCCTTCCATTGTTTTCATTCTTCATTCTGTATCTGCCTATTATTTCTCTAATCATAATATGTGGCTGCCTATTGTAGTCATTTTCTTTCATGTCTTTGTGTTCTTCCTTTCCACAAACTTTCTCCACCAATAACTTCCTAGACACATGGTTCCATTCTAGCTAATCCATTCCATCATTAACCTCTATCCTAGAATCATTTGTGAATTGAACCTCAAGAAGCCATGATATTTCCTTGTACAGTATGAAATGATGCATTGGGATGTACCACATGTGTGGTTCCTTTTTCTCACTCTCATTGAAATGGTATTGACGTCCACTTGGAAAACCCTTTCCTTAGTCCTCAAGCAACAATTAGACATAAATTTGATCAAAAGCCTACAACCCAAATGCTAAATATATTGTCAATGGTTGAGACAGTTAGGACAATCTATATGTGGTTATAATATCTTACAAAATACGAGTAACTTAAACCTATTGTATTACCTTCAGACAAATTTAATCCTAAAAATTGTTCTCATTCGATGCATATGTGGAGGTTCAGATCATCCATATTGCTTTGGAACCTCTTCAACACCATGCCAATATTAAAACGTCTTCATAGCCACTCATTTCGTTAGGTTGTTCAAGGCATAAATTATAATATTATAAAAATAAATCTAGAGTTTCCGACCCAAATTTTTAATAAAATAATGTTATTTCCACTATTAAATATAACCATGTTATTTTCACTTTAAATAAGTATTTTAAGATTTCTTATCCTAAATTTATGAATCACAATATGAATATTACATTTTAAAATGAGATTTTCAACTAAAAATAGGATTACAAAAATGAAATTATGGGCTTAACCTTCCACTTAAACCATCATTTTCTTGATCCAATATCAGTTTATGAATCAAACTAATGGTTACCCTAAAAAGTGATATAGCTAAAAATATATCTACTATATAATAGATATATAAAGGACTAAGAAGAAGTCTACTAGGGTTTTTATCCAACCCAATGTTGAAACTTTTAAGTTTGTCCCTCATGATTTCATATTATCCATGGGTCCCCATGAATTGACTGGTATTCTTCTCCACCCAGTCTAGCGGTCTAAGCTATGTTTTACCCTATGTCCCTATAGTATTTATTACATACATCTGTCATCTAATCTACACTTTTTACTCTTATATATTATATTAACATATATGTATATCATACTAGACACCTCTACTAGGACCACAAAATCTAACTGAATCTCAATAATAAGAAGACGGTAATGATAGAGCCCACCGCCCAAGGATCTAGCATAGTTTCAAGAATGAAAATTGGGACCACATACCATCATTGGCCTTATCTGCGCACTTTGTCCTCACTCCCATATAGCCTAGGATCAACTTCACATTAGGTCACCCGTATTAGTACTACTCTAGGCTAAGAATGCTTAACTACAAAGTTCTTAGTTATAAGCTGCTAAAATGAAGGTGCACCTTAGTGATATGGATAGTTCAACATTTCTTTTAGGACCACTTTAATAGAGGTCTCAAATCCAGGGATATAATGATATCTTCTACTTAAATTCTTGACGTTCGCATCAAGGCCCATATGTATGGCTATACAATCTCTATGCTCTTTCGCTACTAACACATAATGTCACCCATGCACACTCAACTCCATTCATAGAAACCAAGACAAGGGTGGCTCCATCTCGACGCAATGCGTAGACCTTCATGTAGTCATTGACCGTACAGATAAATATTGTAGTTCCACAAGTTTATGTGAACCAAACCTATTGGAAGAGATCTAATATGATACCATTTTTAATGACCAGACCCACCACCCAAGGTTGTAATAGATTTTTAAGAATGATTAATGGCCCCATATACCATCACTCGCCTCAACTATGTGCTTCCTATAGTACAATTTTGACCTTTCATAATGTAGGTTTACAAATGTAACTGACACTAAATACCTATGACGCCGGTCATTAAAGAAAAAATGTTGCAATAGGTCAAGCCTTGATGTCTAAGAAAAAACATGGTAATGTGTTCATTTTGATAGCGGTTTCTTGGGGAGGAACTGACGTCACAAACAACCCATAAGATTCAATGTTCTGAGAAAAAAATTGGTGAAGCACATAATACATCAGTTGATAAGGAAACCATGACATGTCCCTTCCCACAAAATAATATTTACCTCCATAAGGACTATGGTATTGGTTGTTGTCTAATAAAATCAATGCCATATGTCACATACCCCACAAGAAGTTTTACCTCAAAAATCATGTGGTGTTGGTTCCTCCTACAAGAACCAACTATACTAGGTTCCCGTCACACGTCTCATGAAAAACAAATTCTACCCAAATTGGGTTATGTCATCAATTTTGTGTCTTGAAAGTGACATTGTAAGTCTTAGTGAGGATAAGCTTTTTAATAGGGATAAAGACATATGTCGTATCTTAATGAATAACGTAAAATAGTTTGGGTGATCAAATTAATGACTATAGTCTTGGTGAGGTTGGCACTTTTAATAGAGATAAGGACTTGTGTTGTAGGTTATTAAATGAATAACCAATGACAAAGTGGTTCCTATATATATTGTCGATTGGGATTCCCAAATTGATGATAAAGTTTTTATTATCGATTTCTTCAGATCAACAGATGACTAAGTTCTACTTAGCAACACCCACAAAACTTTCTTTCCACCATTATCTATTTCATCTTGTGACACCTAGAGCTTTGGCTATCATTGTCTACAGTTAAGTTGTTGTCACCTTACTCTATCATCATTTCCATTTCTAGTGCATCATTGCCACCACTGTCTCAACTTCCTCTTCTTCTTCCTCTCTCCACCATTCTCCTACACCACCAATGTCCCTCTTATTCCTCATCTGACCATTGCATACTCTTATCTGTTCGCCATCGTCATTAGTACTACTTCTACTTCAGCCGTTGTCACCGTTGATGTTGCTTGATGAATCTGCCCTCTCCTCTCTACTATGTTCATAAGGTGTGTTGATTTGTTTTTTTTTTTAAATTACCTATAGTTTTTTATTTGCTACATTTGGGATAAACTCGTGTTATTATGTTCTTGACTATATCCATATATGAATATGCATGCATATTAGTTAAATACATGCTTGTTAAATCACCAAATTCTATTTGTCTATCTAATTAGAAATGAATCCCTAGGATAATGCATGTATAGTTGTTTGTTTGGTTTTTTATAATTCTTCATATGAACCTTAAATACTATGCTTGGTATCATTATGCATATTTGGTATAATGTCTAGCATTTTTTTATTAAGAACAAACCTACCATAATGATGTCATATTCCATTAAATGTCCACTAGATGCGACATAACACCTTAATCTCAATACCGTAATCTATAAATATGAAGTTTTAAATCGAAAACCATAAATGGTAATCCCTAATATCTAAACATAAATTTTCTAACCCTAATTTCTAAATAATATGTAAAATGTGTTATTTATTTCTTTATCATTGTTATATATGATTCATAATCTACATGTGCATTTTACTTTCTATATCACTTATATTTCATTCTTTGAATATTTTTAATATGAGATTTTTTATGGCATCTGACTGTGAGGGTGAGCACCATGAGGATGTGTGTTATGGCATTGTGAAACTTGAGAATGAGTTTTATTCAAGTTATATTTTCTTATTACATTCTCTATTATAGTTATATAAGTTACATTGTTTATCACTTATATGTGTTTCTTGACTATTTATGATGAACACCCTGAGGATCTTGTTGGGTTTTCTAAAGAGTATTGTGATCAATCATGTAAATAAGGCATGGGTTTGATGAAGATGGTATCATCACAAAGGGGAAAGGTTCTGAAGTTTGCATATAGTGTTGATGCAATAGAAAATCCTATTGAGAGAATCATAGTTCTTTAAGGAAATATTTAGGGGTCGTTGTTCACAATAAAGTGGAATTGATAGCAGAATCTTGGCATAAAATTGATCTTGTCACTAAAGACCTCATATGTAAGGTTATAGATGTGAGATATTCTATTTTTAAAGATATACAATTTTTTTTAAAGATATGCACAATTTTGTTTTTAAAAATATGCCAGTAAGTATATGAATTTTTCTAGGGAATTTTTGACCTTCATCAAAAATTGGATCACAATAATGTGCTACAATGCTATCGGAGAATATTAAGGGATTTTAGGATAATTCTTACAAAAGACTACATAATGAGCAATAAGAGGAAGAAGTTTGACACTGAGAAATGGACCTATATTGATAAGAGTGTGTGGGAATCATTTGTTGCTTCTAAGGAAAACTAATCTGTTCAAGGTATAAAGCTGGCATTTAAAATGCATTATTATGACTAGTCAAATGAATTCAATGTATTATGTGATTAACACATATTTTGAATTAACCTGGATATACACGATTCTGAATAAAAAAAGCGTATAACAAACACACAACTACAAGTTGGGTCCAGGTATTTCGCATGGCGTCACCAATAGAGATACTAAGCTTCTTCTACTGAGAAACCTTCTCATGGGTTTTTTGTGTCTTCTACTACTCCTACACCTCTATCTTTCCACTAGGAGAAGATAGATGTGCGAATAAGTGGATAGATGCAAGGACAATCCACTCTAGAGAAATACCCAACCCCACGATCTCTGAGGTGGCTGCAAAATCATAAAATTCAACTCTAAGAATGCATGTTTGTTTTTGACCTTGATTGTTATGTTGTACTAACCAATTAGTATTGATGATGACTAGATGGATCGCTATGAGAAAATAAAACATGGCAAGTTCATCCCTAAGGGTCATGGTATTGAGCTGACAGTTGCTATGGGTAATAAAGAGCATCTTGGCAATGTTAGGGGTGTTAGAGATGGTGTTGAGATGAGATATTTTTTTGGAACATCAGAGCAAAAGTGTGGATCTATAAAGAAATGTGGATTGTCACAAGATGAGGTAAAGGACTTAGTTGCAAATAATTCAAGTAGAAATGAAATAGTCATAAGATTCCCTGTATCAACCTCCTCAACCAACACTAATGCAACATTGTTCTTCTAACGTGGTGGACCCTCCTCACACAGAGGCAGTTGGAGGTAATACCATGAACCCACCACTTGACACGATCAAATTAAGTTTTTTCTAATATAATAGTCTTCCAAGTGAATTTTTAATATGTTGTGTTTAAGTATATATAACATATTATACAAAATGTAGGTGTTTAGAAAATGTCATCTTGCATTACTAGAACCTATATTCAATGTTGTGCGATTGGGTGAGCCTTTCTCACACCTTGTAGGTGATAATATTCATGGTGATCTAATGCCTAATAATGTGCTTTGTGTGACTATCATGCTTGTCTATCCAAAATGGAAACACACCCCATTCCAATTGGCCACCCAGAGTATGATGCAATATGAGACGTAGAAGGTAGTGTGGTTGTGTGGCTTAAATATAGATTTGTCAATGAGAATGCATGATAAATTTTAATTGCATTTTTGTTTTTAATTCTTTTTTATTTATGTATATAGTTGGAAATTGATATGATAATACATACAAACAATAGTACCTAAGAAGCCCATTATAATTTTTCTCTAGTTCCTCCTCCAAAGAATCTATTACTTGTTTGTATTGCAAAGGACCTATTTGACTCATTGAGCCTAAGTATAGGGGGTTGGCAATCTAGTTAGATACGGTAAAAGAAGGGTCAATGATGATCATTTGTATTTAGGAAGATGATATAGGGAAAGATAATGTTAGTGTATACATTAATGTGGGTGACAAGCAATGCAAATGGCACTTGTAGTGTAAGTAATTTATTTAATTCATCAACATATATTAATGTCTACATCATTACATGATTGTCTACTAATTCAATTAAATGTATTACATTCATTTATATGGGTATAAAAGCATTTAAACGTGATGAAGTAGAGTTAGATAAAAAAAAGAAATCAATATCTTAGATGGACTCCAATGCATATATATGCCAACTATGCTTACTTTTATTTATTATCATTTCACATAAGTACAAATTTATTGTGTCCTATACAAGATAATAATTTTTCATGCAAATACTACATGATGTGGTATATGAACCTGATTGTCAAATAAGTGATACTAGAAATCCATTGTTTAGCAAAGTAATCTATATAGTCTTGCATCTTAAGTCAATAGTCTCATATGATAACATAAAAAAAATCAAATTAAGCTTGAATTGTGTCATTCTCTTTGAAGTTGTATGACACCAAAAAAACCTAAACAAAAGAAGAGTTAGATGACATACGAGAAGAGGGGGCATAGTACTTTCTTTGTGAAGACAAATTTTTGTTTGATTTGGATAAAATATTATGTTTTAAAACTTATATATCAAGAATTCTATTACATGTGATGCTAATGACATTTCCCAACTTAAAATTTGATGCAATCAATTGTCAGTGCATATATGAATGATGGGTGTATATGCATATGTATGTGAATGAAGAAGAGTAATGAATACCTTGAGAATTGCATTTGTATGAATTGCATGTCTATATCCATAATTGTGTATGTGCATTGTGCATGAGAATGTTATGAAATGTGGAGAATGGAATTGCAAGTGTGTGAATGAATTGTGTGGATGTGGACTATTGTATGTGTTTGTTATTGCAAGTTTTGAGGTATTGTTGGCATGTTGATAAGTTGAACACAAGATAGAACATGTAGTTCTAATGAACTATATGTTTGCATCTTGTTGAATATCTAGACAGCACGTATACAAACATACTATAAAAAAGTCCCTTGAGAAGGAGGTACTAATTGGTGATATGGGTTCTCTAATCATCCCTTTTAAGATTATTTGATCATGGGTTGTTGAGATGAAATCTTACTATCATTTGACTAAGTCCCCAAACTTTTTAACAGTTATTGGGAGTACTCCTCATGTAAGGAATGTTGTTCCAATAAAATCTTGAGATTTCAACTATGTAGGTGGGTTCCTTTCTATCTATTATTAGATCACTTCAATTCACACATCACAATATTGCATTACTCTACCTATGATACTTATCTCACACTACTTTACTTTTATCATGAAGCTTTTCATCACTTGTGTTGAACTCATTTAGAGATCCATGACTTAATAAGAGGGTTGGGAAAGAAACCAAACAAACCATTGAACTCAACCAAGCTAAACCAAACCGACTAGTTCGGTTTGATTTTACATGGGTGAATGGCTTGGTTTGGTACTAAAATTTTTGAAACGATGAAATAATGGTTCAGTTCAGTTTGAGGGTGTAATTTAACCAAACCAAACTGGGACAATACATATTGTAATAGCACTTATATAAAATAAAGTACTTACGTAAACTTAATTTTATGATAATTTAGCAAGTTTGTATTTGTTATTGTGAAAAAGGAATGTTAAAACCGTAACCAAGTCTTACGAATTTTAGATTAAGGAACAGTTATTTGAAGATTTTTGGACACTATATATTTATATTTTATATATGTTTTATTACATTAACAATTTCAAAATAATATATTTTAATGTGAAGTTTGTTTAACATGATAGATGTATTGATTAAGATGATGAAAATAGTTGAATTGTTTAGGAAAAACCTAGTGTAGATTTTTGTAGTACTCATATAATAGTTTGAAAACAAACTAAATTGAACCAAACCACAACTCGTGACAGTTCTATTTTGTTGGGTTTCGGACTAGTGAAGGGTTCAGTTTAGTTTGAAAATTATACAAACCAATATGTAAGGTTCAATTGCAGTTTTAGTTGTTAATCAAACAAAACTGAACTATGCCCACTCCTACTTAATACCACATAGCCTTGGTGGATCTAGGTTTTACGTCCTATTCTGGTCCACTCTTTCATTTATAGAATACACATCATGTAATTTACATATGCATTAACCTAAAGTTATTAGTATTGGTTCTATACTTCTCATATGTATCTCCTTCATTTACTCGATACAACAATGTCTAATTAATTGAAGATAATTTTTAACCATCCAAAATAATCTGGGCCTAGAAATTGTATAAGCATGAGTAATTATCTAATTATATGAGACTATAAGTAACTAGCTAGCCTTTCTTAAGATATTAACTTCCCTAACCTATATTGAATGTTGCTCCTCCATACATGGGGTTCATCATTATCCCTAATCCTTTATATGAGGTCACAATTTGTTTTATGCTTACTCAAAATGGAAGCATCTACAAATACCACTTGGATATGGATGTTGAAATGAATATGAGTGTATAGTTTCAAAGAGTTGAATGGAGAAGTACCACTTATTAATTTTCTAATAACAACTATAATGTCCAAAAAATTTACAAACTCAATTGAAGTGTCAAGCGAATTGTAGAAACCCCCTCCCCCAATTATCCCCAATTAAGGTGGACAGAGAGGGAAAGGGCCATTATCATATTTACAGGTTCAAGGTTTAGCAATTAACTAATATTAATTAAAAATTCCATTGAATGGAAAAGAGTTTGATAACAATATGAAGATCGAATCTCCTTTTAGGAGTTACATGGAATGGAAAATGAATTTTAGTGACAAGAAATAAATCTAACTATCTAAATCCTCCAGTAGACCTTAAGCATATTTCTTTTGGTTGATTATTCTGTGTGTGTCCATCTTTTCATATTAATTGTAGTTTAACCTAAAATTGTGTGAATTGGTCAGCATATAGAGATATACTGAGTATGTAGGGGAAACAATGTATAAGCATATAAGTGTAACAATGTAATCATCCATATTAGCAATTATAATTACAAAATTGAACAAGCATTTTCATGTAGCAACCTCTCAATCCTGATCCTTTGATTCTCTGTGGCGTAGCCTCTCTTTCAGGGACCCTCTTTATGGGGTACCCTTCCTTTAGGGTTTGGTCCCTACAGTGGACTTTCATAACCTTCCCTCACCCAAACTTGGTTTTATGCATAGGCCTTCTTTTTGGGGCTAGACATGTGGTGATCTTCCTATTTGGGCTTGATCACTAGTCATTCCCATAATGACATCCTTCACCCCATGACCTTTAACTCACTAGAGATAATTATTTAGTGTTGTAGCAAGTTACATTTATATAAGATGATACTAATAGGGTTTTTATAGATTGCATGAAGTAAATAAAAAATTAAGCAGTTTTATTACAATTTATTTGGGAAACTTCAAAAAACAAAAAGTTGGTAAGGCGAGTATTCATAGACATAACCACATACCTTTCTCAGAGATGACATCACTCCAAAGAAAATAAGAGCATATGTAACCAATCAGGAAATCACCATGTAATTAATGTATAATGCCCAAGTATTACTATTGTCATAACAAAATAACCAGTAGACTGATGTGGGCTCCGGGTTAGGGTTTTGGGATCAAATTAGGGTTTCATTAGGGTTAGGCTTCACAATCCCTAATTATCATATTTTAATGCTTTTAAACTTAGGAAGCCCTAATTTTGGAAGCATACGAGTTCTTTAACCTAAATTAGATCTAAGATGCTCTTTTATCTAGAAAGGTTAGACTTTATTCATTAAGATTATTCAACCAATTTATGATCACCAAATCTATGAACATATGGTTTTCATGCATTAATTCATACTAAAGTAAGCATCTTTACGCACATTTGAAATTTGGGACATGATTAGACTATGACACAAATTTTATTAAATTCCTTATATTTTTTGATAAAAACATGCATATATTTTCTATGTTTGGATTTGCCAATTAATTTCTAGGATTTTTGCAAAGTTCATTCCTTTGGGACAACCAGGGCATGCCACATAGGTGGCCAATTGGATTTCTAATTGTGCCATTGGGCCAGGGCTGAGCCAATAGGCTCATGCCATGGCAGCGTCTGCGCCCGTATGGTAGGGTAAAAGAAAACCGTGTAAATGACCATCTTGCCACTCACCTTACAACATCTGATCATCGGCAGAATAGTAACTCCCCACCCAAGTCGTCTTCTACTCGAGTATGTCTCTATCAGTGAGAAGGATCTTGGGTAAGGCAACATCGATGTTGACTTTGGACTTCATTCCTTTCAAGTGACAAGGTTGGGAGCAAACATCTTCTGCTTGACCTACTAGACAAGATGGCAATCTCAATTTGCCAGACACTGACCAGAGCAAATAGGAAGGGAAGAGGCTTCCCTCTGTGTGGCATGGAGCAAATAAGAGAGGTATTTACAGGGATGGTGCTCAAATTGGTGGCAGAGAGACACTTCTCTAGTCATGCCAGATCTTGCGAACGGTGCACTAACCTTGTAGGGTATTTCCATCCCTATATATAGGCTTGGATATGGGTGTTGGATGTCCACTGAGAAGTATAATTAGGGAAACTTTAATATCTCCCAAACACAAGCCAAACAAGGGGTTATTATGTTGTTAACACCTCCCAATCTTAGTGGAAACGTTTTTGGATGTCCAAGCCAGTCATAGAGAGGGACATTTTATGGAGAAAATAAGAAAAACTATTACTATCTTCTTATTATGTTTGGAGGTAGAAGGTGGCCTTTTGTCCATTCATCCATGATCTAAGTGTCACCAAGGTGCATGCCATTATTAGATAGGACATCCCCTTTTTTCCTAATATGAATAAAACTGTGACATTTGATACATTATCAATATTCTCTTTACTTTATGGAAAACTTAATTAATTCATATCTCTTGCTCCTTTTATCCACATAACTCCAACTTTTTTGGAAACGTTTTTAAATATTAAATCTTAGTGTGAGCAAGATTTTTTGGAAATATACACAAGTTAAATACCCTTTTATTTCCCATTAAGAAATTTCATTACTTTATCTATTTAAGGCATCAAATAACTCCTTTTTCCATCCAAACTTGGCAAACAATCTTATTTTTGGTACATATTTTCTCTGAGTGCAAGTTAGGGATGAAATTCATCCTATTAGTTTCCTTCAACTTATATTTTCTATAAATTTCTAAGAAGTTCCATATTCAATCACCCATTGTCCTTTATGTTTCGAAATTCCTTTATATTGAATTTCCATCACTTCCTTTAGGCAATATTTATCAATCAATCATTGAAAATAGTAAAACTAAAAAATTACTTTCATATGGATAATTTGCATTCTCAAATAAAAACTCGCAAACAAGACATGAATCTTTCTTGTATATCGTTAACCATCCATTATTTTCATTCATATATATGTATAAATACATACAAACAATCCTAGTTATAACATCTTTGCCCTCTTACAAGAATTTTGTCCTAAAAATTTGACTAGTCATACAAAAAGTTTGGGATGAGACTTTTCCATTTTCATATTCAGCTCACATGTGGCTTCATCCTCACCTTGATGCTTCCAAAGAACCTTTACCATCTCAATATTTTTTCCTAAGAACTTTCACCTTGGAATCTATTATCATCACAGGTGACCCAAGGTATGACAATCTCCCTTGGAATTCTATAGGCTTAATGTTCAACACATTGGTAGGATCCTTCACATAGATTTTTAGATTAGAACATGGAACACATCATGCATCATACTATATTGTGGCGGTAAATGTAGACGATAAGAGGCTTATCCAATCCATTCTAGAGCCTTGAACAGACCCAAAAATCAGGGATTCAATTTTCCTCTATTTTTAGCTAAAGCTCGGAGGGGTTGGATTTTCATAAAAATAAGATCACCTACAGTAAAGTGCACATATGTACACTTTGCATCAACATATGACTTCTATCAATCATGGGCTTCTTTAGTCCCTTCTTGATTAAATCAAATTTACCCAGATATAATTTTAGTTCCTTTGACCTGAGAACGGTCCTCTCAATGACATCATACTAGTGAAGAGGAGACCGCCACAGTCTCCCATAAAAAGCTTCATATAGAGGCGTCCTGATATTGGTTTGGTAATTATTGTTGTAGGAAAACTCTACTAAGAGTAGGTATTGTTCCCATGACCCAACCCCAATCTATAACACATTCTCTCAATAATTGTAGGATTTAGATCGTTCTTTTTGACTACCCATCAGTCTAAGGTGACAAGCTATGTTGAACTTCAACATTGTACTAAGTTCATCTTGAACTTGTTTCCACAACTTTGAGGTGAACATAGGGTCAGGATCAGAGTTAATCAAACTCATAACACCATGAAAATGGGCCACCTATCTAATGTAAAGCCAAGCTAAGTCCCATAGATTGGCAGTAGTCTTTAGGGAAAGGAAGTCTACTGACTTAATTAGGCGGTCCATCATGACCCGTATCACATCATGTTCTTTTCTTGTCTTGAGAAGACCAACCACAAAATCCATGGTGAATTGGTCCCATTTTCACTCAAATATCTCAATTGATTGTAGTAACCCACCAGGTCACTGGTTTTTAACATTCATTATCTAGTACGTAAGCAACTAGCCACATATGACGCTATGTCTCTCTTCACTGCTAGACACCAAATGAAATATTGAAGGTCTTTGAACATCTTAGTAGTGTTAGGGTGTACAATGTACTTCGATCCTTGAGCCTCTTATAGGATACCATCCTTTAGAGGTGAATACTCATGACCCCAAATGCAACTTCTATATCAAATTCCACCATCCACACCCCCTGAGAGGTGTTCTTGAGGCTTCACCATCAAACCATTCATCTTTTCTAACTTTGTGTTGTCTAACTAGGCTACACAAGCTCAGTCAATAGTTCTAGCTTGATTTGGATGTTGGCCAAACAGATTCCATCTGCCATACACTATTTTGTCCATCTAGCAAACTCTTCCAGACTCTTCCAATGGTTAACCAAACTATCTGCACAACTGAGACATTTTTGACTGAGGGCATCTGCTACCACATTGGCTTTACCAGGATGGTAAGCTATGGTGAAATCAAAATTCTTTAGATATTCCATACAACATTTTTTTCATAGTTCATGTCCTTCTGAGTCAACATGTACTTCAGACTCTTATGGTTGGTGAATATGTCAAAGGTAGCCTCGTACAGATAATGTCACCAAATCTTCGAGGCATACTCAATCGACACAAGTTCCAGATCATGGGTTAGATAATTCAACTCATTGGTCTTGAGTTTTCTTGAAGCAAAGGTGACCACATGCTTGTTTTTCTCTAACACACACCCTCAGCCCATTGTGGATGTGTCAGTGAAGATGATGAAACCATCATTACCCAAGGGTATGGTCAGAACAAGGGTTGAGGTAAGCTTTTCCTTCAATCCTAGAATTATGCTTCACATAGATCATAACAAACGAACTTCTCATCCTTTCAAGTGAGCTTAGTCAATGGAAAATCATTCTTCATGAAATCCTTAATGAATCACTGGTAAAACCCAGCCAATCCCAAGAAATTATGAATTTTGGACGCATTTTTTGGGTTGACCATTCTTAAATGGCTTCTACTGTAGAAGGATTCACTAATATGGTTCCTCCAGATATAATGTGCTTGAGGAACTTATATCAATCTATCCAAAACTTGCATTTTGAGCATTTCACATAGAACTTCTGCTTTCTCAAGATATCAAGGACCTTAGATAGGTGCTCACAATGTTGTTCTAGGTCATCACAGTAGCCAATGATTTCATCTCTAGACACTATGACAAAGGTGTCGAGGAAGGGCTAGAACACACTATTATTGAGGTTTGTGAACATAGGAGCATTGCACAACCCAATAGACATAATAAAAAACTCATAGTGGCCATAACATGTTCAAAAAGTAGTTTTGAGGATATTGTCACTCTTAACTTACAACTGGTGGTATCTCGATCTCAGGTCAATCTTTGAGAAAACTTGAGCAATTTTGAGTGGATCAAACAAGTCATTTATGTGGGGGAAGGGATACTTATTCTTAATGGTAGCCTAGTTTATCATTTTTTAGTCTTTACACATGTGGAGCGATCTGGCCTTATTGTTTACAATGAGGATTGGTGCTCGCCACAGGGATGTGCTAGGTCAGTTCATGTAGTTGCTTCTTTAACTCAAGCCACTTGATAGGAGCCATCCTATAAGGTGTCCTGGAAATTGGGTTTGTCCGAAGAGCTAGCTCTATTGAGAAATCCATTTCTCTCTATGTAGGTATGTCTGGAAAATCATCCAGGAACACATCAAGATACTCCCTAACTACCTCTATTTCCTTTAAAGGATGCACCTTCTATTCTAGCTCATTCACTACAACTAGGAATGCTAAACAAACTTTATATATTGTCTGTTCCGCTTTCAGGACTGACACATATAGGATGGTGGTGGCATATTTCCTACCTATAATGGTAACAAGTGGATGATCTGGATTCTTGATCCTTATATTCTTTTCCCTATAGTCTATCTTTGCATTATAGTTATTAAGTGAATCCATTCCTATAATGAGATTGAATTCATTCATATCAAGAAGGATAAAGTTGGTAGGGAGTTCATTGTTCATATATTTTACAAGAATGATCGGTGTTTTCAGAAGGGATGAGAAGATACGACCACTAGGGGTAGTGACTTCCAAGACATATCCTAAGTCCTTGAAGTCCAAAAATGTGTAGTTGCAAGGTTTCTCAAGATGAAAGTATTAGTAGAACTAGAGTCAAATAAGGCTTTAACATTATGTCCCATGATATCAAGCAATCCTACATCGTATTCATGGAAGTCAAGACTATTATGCATTTCATGGTGGAGGGTATAAAATAGAGCTTTTGGGATGGTTACCTTCTATGATTCGGTTGACATTGGCTTGAACTTCTTCATTATCAATGGCTAAGACTTGGGCCTATCGATGCTCTCCAGCAACTGGGGTTTCTCCTTGAGAAGTTCCAGCCATTGGTCATTGGGCATGGACCTCGAGGATCAGGGAGAGGACAGTTGGACTGGATGTGTCCCTCTTGTTTACAATAATAACACACCTTGTTCTCATGATGGCATCTGTCAGGGTGCTTCTTCCTACAAGTGCAACGTTCAGGGAGTCAGTTCTCATGAAGAGGCTTTCCCTTTCCATGATTTCTTCCAATTTCATTGTTTTGACTATGTTCCTTTCTTTTATCCTTTCTTGGGTAATATGTGCCTTCAATGAAACCCAAATATCATTTGGGAAGGTTCTGATCCAGAATGATGGTCCTTTCCATGTCTAAGGAAAATTTGAGAGTCTCGGTGACATTTGGGGGTTTACAAGCCATTACGTGGGGTTTTATCCAAGGGTGAAGGCCCTTACCAAAGTGCTCCACTTGCCATTCCTCAATATACATGTAGACAAAGAGCTCGATGGAATAGAATTTCTGAGCATAATTTTCTCCCATCAGGTTGCCCTGATAGAGGAGCATGAACTACTTCTCCTTTTCCTTCTTGCAAGATCTGGGGATAAACCTCATAGAGAAGATGGTGTGTATATCTATCCAAACAATAGGTTCCTTAGCCAGATCTCGATCAACAATATAGTTTTCCCACCACAAATTTGCTACTCCTTTCAAAAGGGGAGACTCAAAAAGGACCTTCTTACTGGGTTGCACCTCCAGGATGTGGAAGTCATTCTCCATATCTAGGAGTTAGGCATCTACCTAGTCGACAACTTCAACCTGGTCCTCACCCTAGAACTTCCCTATGTTCATCTTGATGAAGTCAAGGATGGTGGCTCTGAGATGAGGGTGGACATGTAGGGGTTCACCATTCTTGTCTCTAGAGATGTATTTGAGAGCCAGGGCACTAATGGCCTTAGTTTGTTTCTTCTACATCTCCAGCTAGAGCATCTCAGAGGACTAGATCACCACCTTCCCAATAGATCCAGGGCCACCACCAATGAGGTTATCTTCACTCTTAGACCATATTTTGGGATCAAGATCCCAAAGGGGATGGCTTTGTATTCTGAACCTTCCTCAATGGAGACACTCCTCTAACCTATTTTGCTTCTTAGAAGACTCGCCTTTCATGGACCTCCTCTTCTTTTCTGAAGACATCCTCTTATTGCGGAAGGATGTTCACTCTGGGTGGTCTCGGGGTGTGTCATCAGGGATGTGGTGGTCTTGGTGTGGGCCATGTTGTTTCACATAAATACATTAAACTCAGTTTTATGTTTTGAAAATTTAAAGCATTGTAAAATTATGTCCATGACATCTTCGTTACATGCATTAATTATAATTTTGTAGAGGATGTGTTAACCCTGATACTCATAACCCTAATTCTCATAAGGGTGTGCGAAGTAGTTATAGGGTCCCTAGGGTTTTTTGAGGGAAGCAAGTGGTAGATAAGGCACAAATCACAAGGTGAGAAGAAAACCTAGAGGTACTTTACTTCAAGAAAAATCTTTTGACTTTTTCCAAGCAATATGCATGATGATTCAGGAGTCCTCGTAAGTCGTCTAGCGATGTGGAGAAAAGTTTTATGATCCCCCGAGTCATGGTCCCTTCTAGACATCATCATCTTTAGAAAATGTCCAAATAATTCCCTTGGGATCTATGAAATTGTTAATAGTTTAATAATTATTAAAGGTTAAATAGTAAACCTGGGATCAGATACCAAAAATAACGACCCCTCCCCCTGTTATCCCCAATTAAGGTTGACCGAGAGGTCAATGACCATTATCATATTTACATGATCAAGGTTTAGCAATTAACCAATACTAATTAAAAATTCCATAAAACTTTAATAAAGAAATGAAGATAGAATCTCCTTTACAGATTTACATGGAATGGAAAACTAATGCTTGAAACAAGGAATGAATCTAACTATCTAAATCCTCCAATAGACCTTAAGAAATTTTCTTTTGGTGCCTTATTCTCTGAATGTCAATGTTTTCAAATTAATTGCAGTTAAACTAAAACAACATGCATTAAAATGCGGTCAAAAAATTGAGATATACTAAGTATGTGGGGGAAAAAAAATATATGCATGTTGGTGTAACAACATAATCATCCATATCAAAAATTGTCATTACAAGATTGAACATGCATTTTCTTAATTTAACTTCTCAGCCCTTATCCTTCCATTCTATGTGGTGTGCCCTCTATTTAGGGATGAGTCTTTATGGGGAACCCTTACTTTAGGGTTTGGTCCTTTAATGGACTTTCATAACCTTCCCTCACCCGGTCTTGGTTTTATACATAGGCCTTCCTTTTTGAGCTTGGCCTACCATGATCTTCCTTTTCAGGATTGATCACCAATCATTCCCATAATTACATCTTTCACCCCATTCTCTTTAACTCACTAGAGATAAATTTTTAGGGTTTGAGCAAGTTACATTTACATAAAATGATATTAATAGGTCCTTTATAGATTGCAAGAAGTAAATAAAAAATCAATAAATTTTATTGAAACCCATTCCAAAAACTTCAAAAATACGGAAGTCGATAGGCGAGCATTCATAGGAGCAACCACATACATTTGTTGGAGATGACTTAACTTTAAAGAAAATAAGATAAGTAGTAACCAATCAAGCAATCACTCTGTAGTTAATGTATAACACCCAAGTATTACTATTATGTTCACATAATATCCATTATGAGTAACTTGGGATCTAAGTTAGGTTTTGTAGTAAAAAATAGGGTTTCATTACGGTTAGGCATCCCTAACCCTAATTATCATATATTAATGCTTTTCAACTTAGAAAACCCTAATTTTGGGAACATATGAATTATTTAACCTAAATTAGATCCAAGATGCTCTTTTTATCCAAAAAGGATACAATATATTCCTTAAGATCATTTAACCTAGTTATGATCATCAAATCAATAAAATTAGGGTTTTCATGCATTAATTCACATTAAAGTAAGCATATTTATGAACTTTTTAAATTTAGTTAGAATTAGACTTTGAAACTAATTTTAATGAATTCCTCAAATTGTTTTGATAAAAAATATTTATATATACGCTAGGCTTGAATTTGCCAATTAGTTTCTAGGATATTTGCAAAGTTAATTCCTTTGGGCCAATGAAGGAGCGACACATAGGTGGCCAACTAGATTTTTGGTTGTGCCACTGGGTCGAGGCTGAGCCAATAGGCACACGACATGACATTTCCTATGCCCATGTTGCAGGGTGAAAGAAAAGGGTGTAAATGATTATCTTGCCACTCACCTCACAATAGTCAGTCAGGGGCGGAGTAGTAACTCCCCTCCCCCCCTGAGCCATGTGCTACCTCAGTTTGTTATCAATCATGAGCATGCTCTTGGGCGAGTCAACACTGGCATTGAATTTAGGCTTTATGCCTCCCAAGTGATAAGGATGGATGTAGTTATCTTCGGACTGACCTTCTAGACTAATGACAATCTCAATTTTCCATGCGGTGACTGGAGTAAAGAGGAAGGGAAGAAGCTTCCTTCTATGCATCTTGGAGCAAACACAAGAGGGATTCATGTGCATAGTGATCTAATTGGTGGTAGGGGGCACTTCTCTATCACATCGGATCTCACGAAGGGTGCACTGACTTTGCAGTGGATTTCCATCTCAGTATATAGGACTGGATATGGGTGTTGGGTGTCAACAGAGAACAATAATTAGGGAAAGCTCTCATAGCTTTCCAATGTAGGCCAAACTAGGGAATACTTTGTTCATAATCAACTCCCAATCTTTATGGAAAGGTTTTTGGATGACCATGTCAGTCAGAGAGAGGGATATTTAAGGGATAACAAGAAGAAAAAAATGTTATTTCCTTCATATTCTGTTTGGAGCTAGAAGATGGCCTTCTGAAAGTAGATCCACGATCTAAGGGTAATCAGGGTGCACACCTTTATTAGATGGGTCTCACCTTTTTTCCTTATATGAGTACAATTGTGACATTTAATACATCACCAAATATTCCCTTCACTTTAGGGAAAACAAAATTAATTATATCTCTCGCTCCTTTTATCCAAGTAACTCCATATTTTAAGGGAAAGTTTTTAATGATTAAATCTCATGGTGGGAAAAATGTGGTGTCAAAATGCACAAATGAAATGCCCTTTTCTTGCCCCTTCATAAATTTCTTTATATGATTTATTCAAGCCATCAAACAACTCCTTTTTTCATCCCAACTTGGCAAACAATCCTATTTTAGTACATATTTTCTTCGATTGCAAGTTACGGCCGAAATTAATCTTATTAGTTTCCTTCAATTTATCATTTCTAGAAGTTTCTAAGCAATAACATATTTAATCACCGATGTCTTTTACTTTTATTAATTCCTTTATTCATGCATTCCCACTCTTTCTTTAGTCAATAAAAATGAATGGATTATTCAAAATAGTAAAACCATGAAATTCCCTTCATATGGAGAATTTGCTTTCTCAAAGAAAACATGCAAACAAGAAATGAATATTTCTAGTACGTCCTTAACCATCTTTTATTTGCATTCAAATATATGTATAAATGCATAAAAAATCATAGTTATAACATGAATAGTTTCTTAATTCATATTTAGGTACCAAATAGTTTAGTCAAAAGTGGGGAAGTTATTACTTAACTAGTATTACACATTATACAAGTGAATTTGCATCAACAAACTTAATATATAATTTTTGTTACATGAATTCAAGGTATAGTTCTCACGAATTTCATTTAGTTATTACACATAAAATAGAGAGCCTATGCATAATAACAAAATTATATACATATTAGCAATCTATACTTAATATTAGATCTCTTTTGATGACTTCACTTAAAATGGGTGCCTAAAATATAACATCAACTAAGGTCAATACAAATGGGTCATTACTAGGAATAAGAGTAAATTTTGAATGATGTAAAATTTGTATTGGTGTACAAATAGATATCATATAAGTTATAAGCAATTTAAGTCCACCAACTAAGGTCCATTACAACATGAATTATTAATCACTCTTATTGGAAATGATACATATATTTTTCTGTGACATAATTTCAAAATCTAGAAATGTATTTGAGGATTTCATATGATTATGTAATTTCATTTATATGCAACATAAGATAGAAAAATAATAAAATGGTATGTGAAAATTTGATTGAGAAATAGTGTAATACAAAGAAGAGCATTCTGTATAAAAACTATCTAAAATAACATAACGACTTACATGATGTAGTTGATGATTACCAAGTATAACTAAGGATCCAAGTTTTCCTTGGACGCATATGATATATTTTATGTTAATGGTTAAACGAGCACCAAGATTACAAACATTAGGTTTATACCATGTTTATTATACAAAAACCATCCTAGGTCATGTAGAATGTTGATTACATTACACATAGGATATTAGTTTGGGTACTTACATATTTTATCCCTTAATCACTTATCAAACTTTAATGTAGGGTTTCCATTATACTGAGGTTACAAAAGAGTCCCTAGCACATTGTTACAAATCTCCCTTAAATATTAAAAGGTTTCTTGTGTTAACATTTACATTTCTGATTCTTTGATCTTATATCTTATCTTGGATTTACTACCACTCAGACATACTCATTTTATATGCACATTCTAATAAGGTATTTGACTCAATAGATATGTAGCCACAAGACCATTCGTGGGTACCTAGATCTTAAGTCATTAATTTACAAAAGTCCTACAATTTGAACTAAATTTTGTATTAGTTTACGATAAAATATTAGTAAATCCATATGATCAATATTAATCATAACATACACATGTATCATAAAAAAACTTTTACTAACCCTAAACGTAACCCTTGTTGCAACATCATTATTTATGAAGGTCATTAAAGGGTCCCTACACTCAGAAAGGAATCACCATCTTAAATTTCATGTTGTATCTAATAACCCCAGCTAATATTAAGAATCAGGGTTAGGAACCCACAACATAGGGTATACATACCATTATAAACTAATTAGAGTTAACCAAGCCACATAGGATATATTAACAAAAGCAAATCCACATAGAGTAAGAATTGACTTGAATTTATTTACTTCTTGACCATTGTTCTCAAACCCCTAAATAGACACTTAGTCTCTTTATGTGACCTACCTTTACTTTAGATATTAGATCAATTTCACGTGTCGATTCTACTTCTAAATCATTATTTGACACTAAATAACGTAAAAATTATCAGACAAGTCTAAATCTAGACTCAACATTGTATTTAATTAGTTCAAATTATATTTTGGTTTTATACTATACACATAAAAATAACAACATACATTATCTATGGTACACAGAACTATTAGTTCTTCATGACACTACTACAAAGTATGTTTTATCTTGGTATATGTCCCAACTTATGCTACTAGTAGATCGAAGGTCAACTTTAGATCAGGCTGGTCCAATAAACTCTACATGTCCAAACATCAACCTAACACTTCTATACCCTTACATGCCACATAAGCATACCATGTGCATGCCTTGGTGCTACAATCATGTCAAACTAACATATTCCCTAATGATAAACCTAGACCCATCATGACGATAAATACTAGATGAAGCCCCTTTATTATCGTTATGGTGGGTAGTAGGTCAGACTCACCATTGTTGCAACACCATGACATTGTCCTATATATGTTTGTCTAAAGACCATGAAAGTTCGAATGCATTACTTATGGTAAGATTGTAAGTGATGTCCCCATGAAGAAGGATAGAGAGAAATTTTTTGGATACACACTCTTAACTATAGCTCACCAATATAGATATATCTAGAGTTTGAGCAGGTAGTTCCTTCTTATTATTTTGTGATCATTTGTAATACTTTTATTGATGCAATTGAAACAAGTAGGGAATGAGTATGGGAGGTGGGAGGATGGTGACACATCCCCATACAATGTAGCATTGAAGGCCACAACAACACATAGTGGTTGATGGCAAGAGTCAAGGATACTTCTTGAGTGAGTGTTGTTTATTCTTATAAGTGATGGAATGTAATGTACATTATAGAACCTTCCTTGTTTCCTATTCTCTCGACCAATCATGATGATGGAAAGGTGGCAAGGTGAAGGATAGGTATGTGGGAGAACAAAAACACTTGCCCACTTTAGGATGACTGGACACACAACAAAATACAATGAGGCTACACCAAGAGAAGGGGGTGATATGAACGAGTAGGGTGGAGGTGGCACTTGAATGTAACCTTACCATTGGGTCATTTTGTAAACAAGTGAAGATGATTTATCTTTAATTTTTTCTACAATGCTAACACAAGTAGAAGAGGTGATGAGGAGGAGATGAAACGGTGGAACAATTAGCTTTTTTTGTTGTATCATGATGATTTAAACAAATAAATGTAATTGAAAGACCGAGGATGAAGAGGAGATGAAGAAGGTCATGTTTCTTCCTAGTAGTGCAGAGGATGTCAGAAAAAATTGAGGGAGTGAAACCATGAGGAAAAAAATATATTATAGGATAGAGGATGAGATAAGGATTATGTAGAGTTGAATGGTGTGGTGATACTCACAATATGATCCACATTGGCCCTACGTCCCCATCTTCCCTTTTTTTTCCTTATTTCACACTATATTGAAATTTTCTTTCACCCCAATACATCGATATATACTCCTCTCCTTTCCTCTCCTTTCTTTATTTCCTTTGAGTAGATAAATTTACTCCCCTAATCACATCCCAATATCAAATTTACATTCTACCTAATCGTACAACATTATCCTCTATTCTAATCTTTTGTTGTGACTTTCACCTCAGGAATCCACGTTTCATAGTGCCTTGCAATGGAACGAATACCGGTACCTCACCAATGGAAGGAAATCTCAAAACTAGTACATAAGAACCAACAACTATGGGTTGAAAGACAACACTTATAATCATATATCAAAAAATTTAGAATCAACATAAATTCCCACATCATTCACTATGTTGATCCCATTCATAAGATGCATGTACATTAAATTTTACCCTAAATTTATGAACACACTTTGAAACAACGTATTTACTTGAATTGTATTAATTCTAGTTGTGGATCATGCATGAGATTAGAGTTTAACCATTCTCTTAACCCATTGTATTCCTAAACCAAACTAAAGTCAGGATCTCAAATTGATTTTTTATGCTTTTGTTTAAGTTAGGTTAACTCATCTAAATTGGACAAATAATTGTGCCATAGGATAAGACCAACTCCACTAGGATATTTTACCAAGATAGAAATTACACTTTCTAAGTCTCTCCCTAAGGGGTTTTAGTTTCTATAAGTGTCTACCTTAATATTATTGTACTCTAGGTTCACTTAGCATAGTGGTCTAAGATAACAATGAAACTAAGTCACTATTAGATAGCTTACATAAATCCAAATTTTTGTCCACATCCATGTCTCTTGAGAAGGATCTTAGCATATATCAACATCATTACTTCTCAATGAGGACACCAACTATAGATGCAAATCAATAACAAGGAGATCAGGTCCTATTTTCATTAATAATAAGTCCCCAACATCCTCCTAGTTATAGGTAGATAACCCTAAACTAAGGAGTTTAATTCCAAAATAAATTTTTTAGCTTTTAGCTATAGAGTTGGGTTCATTCCTGCGATGTCTAGACATCATCTATGTTTGCATTCCTTCACCATAAAATAATCTAGTTACATCTCTAAAAATTTTTGGCGATTAAGGGGTAGTAGGGGAAGATGAACCCTTGTCTTACTCTTTTTTAGTATATGATAGTGATTCAAAAAAATTGCAAGCTTGTCAAATGTCTTGTTTCTCTTGTTATGAGTTATTCATTATTGAGCATTGGAGGTCATTATTATTTTATATATTTGGTTGTGTTCATGAGTACCATATCATGTAAATTTAGTGTGCTATTTTGGTTTTCATTTGCATTCCTATTTACATAATTCTTAAACCTAGACCTGATATTATTCCTTACTTTCTATAGATCATAGCCTTTACACATATTATGCAGAATCTAGTGTGATATTTTGGTTTTTAGGTCTTATAGCCTACTTTTGATGTAGTTAGAGAAAGTATGATGGCATAGTCAAAATAGTTACTATGATGGAGTGAACTTTTTGGATTTTTACATACCTAATAAGATAGGAAAAATTATGTGCATGTGTTATATTAAGAGTCCCAAGTATTTTGGTAAAAAATGGATTTTCGTTGATGTTGATATCCTGATTACAATCCATAAGTTTATGCCTTATGTAAGTATTTGATGGACAATTCAAATGTTTGAGTTTTGGCACCATATATGAATAGGTTGTAGCTTGAGGTATGATATTATCTATTTTTAAAGTTTCAAGCTTCCTCAGATAGTTATTTGGGTTTAAAACTAGTGAATTTTGTTTATGAATAATGTAAGTTGGACCAAGGTATTTGATTTGATTAGCCTATGTTTTGATACATCACCCATGAGTTCTTGGTTTGTGTGGCTAAAATCTGGCCCTAGATCTCTAATCTAGTGGTTTCCTTTCTAGGTGAGGAGAAGCCACATATCAACTTTAAGTGCAGACTACCCTAGCCCTTGGATGGGAAATCAATGATCATTGAGTTATCCCCTGCCTTATAGTTTGGTCCAGACTCACAAGTAGTTGTTTGCACAAATATTCCTCACATCCCTAGATTGTGATCATGGCCTGAGGTGTAAAGATGAGTGGGTAGTTTTCTGTGCCTTGATGAGACCTATGCTTCAACCCTAGATACATATTCTTTTAAGAACAGATCAGAGAAAACAATGCCCTCCTCTCCAGTGCTTCTCCATTTTAGAGAGAAGTTTGGGTGGTAGTCGTGGATGTAGAAACCCCTTCCTAGAGCATAGTCTTGCAGACATTAGAGGTACAACCTGGAGGATACAATCACCTTCTAAGGGTGTAGAGGAGTTTGGTAGGATTCCTTGACACTTTGGAAAATGACACCGTTATATTTTAAGGCAGAGGAGACTCACCCCTTTTGTTCCTTCATAGCAGCAAGCTGCTACAGTGACCCCTTGAGCTCATGGGGAGCACTTTTAGCGGAAATACAAGAGTCTAGAGGCTTGGAGGGAGGAATTCTAAATCTTTTGACAACATTAGAAGTTCATGAGGAGTAGAGGAGTGATTGTGTTTGCTCGCTAGAGTGCAAAAATTGGAAGTGGCAAGCTTATGGATGAAGAGCTTTACAGGAAAAGTTGAGTAATTGTGTGAAGCCATGGAGGTCCATCTAGAGTCGTCAAATTTGATGACATCCTGAGTAGCCAATGTGGTCCATCCTTGTGCCATCACTTGCATGCCGAATCTAAGCCTCACAGCGGAAGCCACAATTTTACAGAACATACACACACTCACATCAAGCAAACAAAGACGCATGAGATAAAAGTGAGAAAAAGAGGGAGACCAGAGTTCAATAGATGATCATCCTAAGACTATTAAAGGTGGTAAATGCTTTCAAGGGGGAACCCACTATCATGGATTCTTCACTGAAGTCTCCCACCGACCATGCTTGGTAATGGGAGGAACATTGTGTAGAATGGGGGGTCGTTCATAAAGAGAAGCGAGCGAACTAACCTGGTTTAGGGAAGAACCAGTAGCAAACCAGGTGCCTAACCAGTGAACTAAACCACTTAGTGTGATCCTAGGAAGGCTTAAGTGGTTCCCCATAGTGTCCACGTGTAGGTACCTGATTGGTCGTAAAAGGTACAACTCCGAGAAATACATATAAATTAGATAAATCATAGTAATTAGCACAATTTTCAAAATAAATAAATAAACTAACAAAATTCTCAAGAAAAGGAGTAGAATGACATTGAACCATTATATCCATTTTTTTATGCTTAAACCTTAATGGATTTATGTAAAATATGTTATACTTGTTAAATGAGTAGTAAATAACAAACAATGGCCCAAAATAATGAGAATAGACCAATAAATCTAAAATATTATATATAATCAATATTATGTCATATATGATCAAGTCTAGACATACTATTGCATAATTTGATTAACATATATAATTCATATTATTAGCTTGAATGAAAAGGGTAATAACTACATATGTGCATAATAAATGTTGGAATTTACATACAACCTTCATATCAATATCTAGAATCAACATGCATCTCTAATATCAATGAAATACATACATATACCATCCATATGCTGATGAGTCATGATACATGGTATGGAATTGTAACACCCCTATTTTCAAATCACATGAGTGGAAGATAAAAAAATTTCAATGGCAGAGTGTTACTAACAAGATATACATTACAATAATGATGGAAAAGAACCATTACAGACAGTGTATGAAATGAGTTATCATCATATTCTCGGAATAGAAACTGAGCTACATCAAACCTTATAATAAAAATCATAACATGTGATGTAAAAAAATGTACTTCTATCATATGCTCTGGGATCGTGTAGATGGCACCCCACCAAGAAAATCCCTTAAAGTTGTCACTACATCATATCATCATGACTATTTCCTAAAGTTATGTACATGCGGACATCTCATTCCAGCCATGCACAAAAGGAAACATAGGTTAGAGTAAGTGGCATTGAATTTCTAACTTCATGAACGTACAACTTACTTTAACTAAAAATTGAACTAAAATCTAAAATCTATGAACTTATACTAAATCGATGTGTCTTTTATTTAAGTATTTTATATGATTTGTGGCCATCATTATACGATAAGTCCTCCTAAATTTACGTATCTATGATCTGAACTCGCACTGAAGTACCTCTGAATTGGCACTACATGCCTCTAAATGACATTGAGGTCTCTATGAATTGGCGTAACTACGCCCCGCTTGGTACCAAGGTACCTCTGAATTGGAGTAAAAACTCCTATGAATTGGCAACAGATGCCTCTGAATCGTCCTGGGAGAAAAGAGTGAGGACTTACCATATAATGTCTTATGTGAAGGTTTTGAAACAATTATCTTAAATTTGAACTTACTCAATTCTAAATCTAAACTTATCTTAACTAAAATTGAATATTGATAATTGAATATGTACTTAATTTTGTATGTAAATCTGAATCTAATCTGAATACCTCAGAAAATTTGTCTTACTTAACTGATGCATTGAAATTATTCTATTAGGAATTGAAAACTTAATAAATGGAATTCTTAATCTAAATCTCTGCTCTTAAATTCTGAATTAAATCTAAATATGAATATTAATATGAATCTCAAATACTACATCATTGAGATTGGGTCTAAACTCCTTCTATGTATATTTATCTAATATTTGGATACTCACATTATGAGTAATCTAAATCTGATATTCTTATTATCTAGGTAAGTATTAATCTAAGACTTTTATTTAATAAAATGTTTACAGTCTTAAGTGGATTCTGATATGTCACCTGATTCAAAAGGCCTGGAAAAATAAAGTGAACTATATATACAAATACCAACTATCTAAAAGTAGCATATCTAAAATATAATATTCTCACAACATAACTCCTTCTAAAAATATATTATGACTACTTAAATCATTATTGGATTTGAGATTTGCATTAATAACAAAATGTCTGGAGGTAACTTAATCTCTTAGTTACTTTGCATATGGATAGGCTGAATCATAATGATAATGAAATCCAATAGACATGGCCCACTTACCTTTCTCCTTGAGTATTTCTTTATTTCCTTCTCATTTCCATTTCCCATAACCTAATCACATGAACATCAACAAATATCTATAATTCCATGTATATTTCCTTCCTTCATTTCTAGTTCTCAAACCCCATCATCATAACCTTATATATCAACTTAGGATTCTTATTTACTAAAACCAACTCTTCTTAAAAGTACATATAATGATTAAACATTTAATTAAGTTCAATTCACATTTATATAACATACGTATACTTATATACTGATATAAACTAAAAATATCATACACACTAATATGTGAGTATATACCTTATATATCAAGAGTAAATATAAGCATACACAAATATACTTCGCTAACTTGATTATGTATAAAATCAGATGAAAATGTATTTAAAATCATTTTCCATACTAAATAGGCACACAAAATACATGTTTTCTCAACAAAGAAATCACAAATCATCTTACATAATGGCCACTTAGGCCCAAAAACTATGTACTCATACAATTATATAAGAAACTCTAAACAAACCTTATAAACACTAATAGTACAATGTAATCGAGTCCATATAAAAATATCATATTGTTTTATAGTCAACCCATGGGAGAAATACCCAAAATATACTTATTAGGGTTTTCATTAAAAATCTTGGTAGAACTTCAAATCACAATGATCATGATTTGGAATTACGTTAAACACTTAAAAATACAACTTAAGTAAAATATTCACTAATTTTGAATGTCATTTACTATTTTAAATATTCAAATGATTGTAATTACATATCTTTTAATAATCATATTGTACTAAATAACATACATATAAAATATATTTTCATTCCATTTTTATAAGACATCAATACCTTTCCATAGACACGTTATTTGCTACCAACCAAGCTCCCAATATCAAGATATGAATTTTTTAATATACCACTATTTTGATCAAGATCAACCATTGATTTGGGATCTAAGGACCATGCTCAGTGGTGCTTCTCGTTTACTTCTGTTCACTTGGTCATAGATCCCCCTTGTGACTCGCTTCTATCATCACCCGATAGCCCAAAGAGGCTCACCTTCTCGTGTCCACATGGAGTCCTCCCCCAACCATCGTGAGAAAGCAACCTGGCAACCCCAACCTCGTTGTGGAGGCTGCTTTTCTGTAAGATGAGGCAACCAACAGCTTCGATTGGGCTTCCTAGCCACATGAAGTGCCTTCTTGGAGTACAAGGAGGGTGAGATCAAGAATCCCTAACTCGACTTTCCTCGGTGCCGCTGCTAGTGTTTCTTCTCATTCTCTCTTTCTATCGCTCTCAGTTTCATCCAAAACCTTAAGATTAGACTTGCTAGCCCCTCATAAACTAGAATTTGAGGTTTTTGTAGCCTCCCATAATCGAGATCAAGAGTGAGGTCCCCCTTTCATTGGGGCTATGTTCAAACCCTGTAAACAAGGGTTGCAGCCTCCAGTCCACGCAGACTAGGGTCACCCCCTTTTTTATTTATTTTTTTGCTTTTACAAAAAGTCTTAATATAAGAAATATTTGTATAGACCATCTCACAGATCCATATGATTCCAAATTTTGGTAGAAACACCATATTATCATTATATTTACATGAGAAAGATTTTAGGTCAAAAAATAACTTTATAGACACTCGAAACATGTCTTTTAAATAAAAACATGATAATTACTAATTTAATTACCTAGGCCATTATATATATCAAAACCATTTGAAATTTCCTCCACAATCTTATATTCTAAATATTAATGTACTAACAAATATTTTGAGCATTTATTATGAATAGTAGATACTTCATTCCCAATTTGTACTCCAAGGACCTATTTGTAAAACCTAATTTTCCCAATTCGGCTAGAATTGGGCTCTAGGCAACATGGCCCATTCCTTAGTCTTTCAAAGGGCCAATGTGCTTAATCATGTTCAACATCATGAAACTAAAGCTAGAATCAATATAATTTCTCAATTGAAGCTCCATTATGACACATGTGATCAATATTACTTTAGTGACATAATATGAACATCTAATCTAGGTTTATGGCTCTATTCATGAACTAGAGTCATTATATTTACTTCAATATTCTATTTTAGTTGTCACCTCAATCATCAAATTAAATATTATATTTCTAGACCTCAAGGATATTTTTTCCATAGAATCCAAATATAATGAAAATTGGATAAACTTTATTATATGCATAAATCTATCCCATATTGATTTCAACAATAACTTAATCATGTACTTTCTAGGTTCTAGAGATCAGGGTGTGACATTACTACCCACCTGTTTGGGAATTTCATCCTCAAAATATAGTTAAACTATAGGATGCTACCCCACCTTAGGGTTTCACATACCTTAGTAACTCTTGCCAATGTCATAATGCCTCATAGGCACCTTTAAACTATGAACTTCTTGTAGATAACTAAATATGACTACCAACCTTATCAAGCTATCATGTACAACCTATATGAAAACATGTAGGAAAACCTTACACACAAACAACTATTATTTTTTTTACTCTTAATTCTTAATTTTATGTATCTTCCTCCGGAGACTTATACTCTAGTATTTGGGTCTCATAACCTGCACTAAGGCCCAAGTTATATATCTTAATCACCTTGCACTAAGGGTTAGGTCTAACTCCATAATCTCATTTCATCTTATTAAATATGATCTTATGTGAATCTTAATGCATTTATACCTCATGGTCTTACCATGATCTTAAATAATAATACATAAATATTTTCTTCGAAACATAATCATGACTTAACACATTCAACACTTAGGCACATCATGAAAGTACAAACTCTTACTTGCATGCCTTATCTTAACATCTTAGAATATTAGATCACATAAATTAGGAAAGTCTTATTTGAGAATCATGTATATATGTTGAGACTAATAAATACTTATCATGAAACATTAAAACATAACTCTTAATGGATTTACATCATAAATCTTGATCATCTCCATAAAATTTAATAAAATATGTTTATTTTGAAATTAACTCAGCAACATCTTCATATTCACTAATCAATCATGACTACATTACACTGGTGGAGATCATAATATCAAGTAAATTATGGACATTTTGTAGAATTGTATGAATCATGTAAACATCTTAAGTGTAATTATAACTGAATACTCATGGGCATGAACCACATACTTTGGTTTGTGGAATCCTACACTAAAGTCATTCAAACATCTTTCTCCTCTAATCATATACTTCACTATTAGGTTAGAATGACGTTTTCTCATCTTATCATGGTGCTCTTAGCTAGATAAGCCCGAGGTGTTATTAGTTACCATCTTACCATATAACCATTATTATCCTAAAAATCCAAAGAATCATTAATCAATTATCTTTTTTATGCTCTATGTTATATTAATATTAGCTAGAACTCCATATTATTGTGATCCTAGACCAATGATTCATATTGTCACATATCTTGTATCACAATTTGCAAAAATCATCCTCATGTATATCCTTAAAAACTTTTAGTTGCCTTCAACAATCATCAAACCTTAAGATTAATCTCATCCCATAAATAAATTCTATTATCATCAAGTATTTTCTTTAACAACCATCATGATTAGACTTGTAAATGTAATCCCTCATTGAGATGGAGGTCCTAAGGACATTAAGAATTCTCTAATTCTCATCAAGTATAGTAGGAGAAAGACCTCATCCCTCTTCAATCGTTATTCCTCTTCAAAGATAAGACACTCATCTATTTAAATATATCTACTTTAGGGCTCTAATAGGTATGTGATTAGGTCTAGGTGACCATCTACCTCAAACATTTTGTTTCTACCTTCTTTTGTCACCTCCTGATGCATGTCAGCCGGTCATACATCTAAAAGTGACACGTCTTGTCATTCTTATCTGACTTGACAGTACACATTACCCATACCATATGCACTAGAAAGAGTGAGACAAGCATAATAAGTTTAGATTTATGCATATAGAATCCCCTCGACAAAACCCCATAAGGTTATGTCACATACCACAAAGATGTGGGAAAAAGAGAGGGCATAATATGCACAAATCTAAAGTCAACATAAAAAGTCTAAAGAATCTAGACACTAACCCTAATACATACCTAAATTTCTACTGCCTAATTAAAACTCTAATCCAGATTGTACTATCATTCACTCACTTCTCTTATCACTAGAGTTATTATCTTCTAAAGCTGTTTAGTCTCACTTGATTTCTAATGGGAAGTCTAAGCTAAGAATATGAGAATTTTCCTGATGGACATTCACATTATTGCTCTAATACCATATTGTAACACCTCAGTTTTCAATTCACACGAGAGGAAGCTAAATTATTTTCAACTGGGGAGTGATACTAACATGATATACATTACAATAATGATAGAAAAGAACCATCACAGACTGTGTTTGAAATGAATTCTCATCATATTCTCATAACAAAAATTGAGTTACATCAAACCTAATAAGAAAAATAATGACATGTGCTGTAAAACAATGTACTTCTATTATAAGCTATGGGATCGTGTAGAGGGCACCCCACCAAGAAAACCTCTTAGAGTTGTTACTGCATTATCTCATCATGACAATCTCCTGAAGTTTTGTACTTGTGGACATCTCGTCCACAGCCATGCATAAAGGGAAACCTAGGTTGGAGTAAGTGGAATTTAATTTCTAATATGATGAACATAAAATTTACTTTAACTAAAAATTGAACCAAAATCTAAAAGCTATGAACTTATATTGAATTGATGTGTCTTTTATTTATGTCTTTTATCTGATTTGTAACCACCATTATATGATAAGTCCTCTAGAATTGGCATATATACACCCTGAATTGGTACTGAAGTACCTCTTAATTGTCACTACATGCCTCTTAATGACATCCAGGTGTCTATGAATTGGCATAACTACGCCCTGCTTGGTACCAAGTACCTCTAAATTGGAGTAAACACTCCTCTAAATTGGCAACAGATGCCTCTGAATCATCCTTGGACTAACTGAGTGAGGACTTATCATGTATTGTCTTATGTGAAGGTTTTGAATTAATTATCTTAAATCTGAAATTACTAAATTCTGAATGTAAACTTACCTTAACTAAAACTGAATACTGATAACTGAATATGTACTGAATTCTGAATGTAAATTTGAATCTGATCTGAATACCTCAAAAAAATGGTCTTACTTAACTGAATCATTGAAATTATTCTATTGGGAACTGAAATATTAATAAATGGAATTCTTAATTTGAATCTCTTCTCTTAAATTCTGAATCAAATCTAAATATGAATATTAATATGAATCTCAAGTACTACATCACTGAGATTGGGTCTAAACTCCTTCTATGTATATTTATCTGATATTTGGATACTCACATTATGAGTAATCTAAGTCTGAATCTAAATCTCATATTCTTATTATTTTGGTAAGTCTTAATCTAAGACTTTAATTTAATAGAATGTTTACTGTCTTAAGTAGATTCTGATATCAAATATTTGTCACATGATTATAAAGGCCTGGGAAAAAATAAAGTGAATTGTATATACAAATACCATGTATCTGAAAGTAGGATAAGTATCTAAAATCTGATATTCTCACAACCTAACTCCTTAAAAAAATATGTTGACTACTAAAATCATTATTGGATATGAGATGCACGTTTATACAAAATGTGTGGAAGTAACTTAATCTCTTAGTTACTTTTCTATGGATAAGTTGAATCATAATGATAATGAAATGCAATAGACATGGCCCACTTACCTTTTTCCCTGAGGATTTCTTTAGTGCCTTCTCAATTCCATTTACCATAACCTAAACACCTAAACATCAACAAATGTCTATAATTCCATGCATATTTCCTTTCTTTATTTCTAGTTCTCAAACCCCATCATCATAACCTTATATATCAACTTAGAATTCTTATTTACTGAAAGCAACTCTTCTTCAAAGTACATTTAATGGTTAAACATTTAATTGAGCTCCATTCACTCATTATATAACATACATATACTGATATAAACTGAAAATATCATACGCACTAATATATCAGTATATACCACATATACCAAGAGTAACTCTAAGAATACACACATATACTTTTCTTATTGGATTATTTATAAAATCAGAATAAAATATATTTAGAATCATTCCATACTAAATAGTCACATAAAATACATGTGTTCTCAACAACAAAAATCACAAACCATCTTACATAATGGCCACTTAGGCCCAAAAACTATATACTCATATAGTTATATATGGATCTCTATAAAAACCTTAGAAACACTAGTCATACAATGTATTAGATTCAATATAAAAATAGCATATCATTTTATTGTCAACCCATGGGAGAAATATCCAAAATATACTTATTAGGATTTTCATAAAAATCTTGGTAAAATTTCAAATCACAATGATCAGGATTTGGAATTATGTTAAACATATAAAAATACAACTTAATTAAAAATATTCACTAATTTTGAATGTCATTTGCTATTTTTAATGATCAAAAGATTGAAATCACATATGTTTTAGTAATAAAAATGTAATAAATAACACATATCTATTTTTAGTCCATTTTTATAAGATAGTAGACATCAGTAGCTTTCCATAGACACCTTATTTGCTTGAAACCAAGTTCCCTATCTCATGATATGAATTTTTTAATATGCCTCTATTTGGATCAACATCAACTGTTGATTTGGGATCTAAGGGCCATGCACAGCGGTGCCACTCCTTTCCTTCTCTTCTCTTGGTTGTGGATGCACCTTGTGACCCACTTCTTTCATCACCTGATAGCCCAGTCAGGCTCACCTTCTCATATCCGTGTGGAGTCGTCCCCCAGCCATTATGAGAAAGCACTCCGGTGACCCCAACCTCGGTGTGGAGGCTGCCGTTCTACAAGATGAGGAAACCAACATCTTCGACTGGGCTTCTTGGTCACAAGAAGTGCCTTCTTGGTGCACAAGGAGGTTGAGATCTAGAATCCCTAAGTTGACTGTGCTCTATGTCACTTCCAGACTTTCTTCTTGCTCTCTCTTTCTCTCGATCTCAAAACCCTAAGATCGGACTTGCTAGCCCCTCACAAACTGGAATATGAGGTTTTATTATCCTACCATAATCGAGATAAAGAGTGAGGTCCCCCTTTTGTTGGGTCTCTATTCAGACCCTATAAAAAGGGGTCGCGGCCTCCAGTCTGCGCATACTGGGGTTGCCCCCTTTTTTATTTTTTCCCTTTTGCACAAAAGTCTGAATAAAAGAAATATTTGTACAGACCAGCTCATAGCTCCATACGATTCCAATGTTTGATAGAAACACTATATTATCATTATCTTTACATGACCAAGATTTTAGGTCAAAAAATAACTATACAGAAACTCCAAACATATCTTTTAAATAAAAACATAATAATTACTAATTTAATTACCTTGGTCACTATATATATCAAAATCATCTAAAATTTCCCTCCCAATTTTATATTCTAAATATTAATGTACTAAAAATATTTTAAGCATTTATTATGAGCACTAGATACTCCATTCCCAATTTGTACTCCAAGGACCTATTTGTAAAACCTTATTTGCCCAGTTGGGTTAGAATTAGGCTCTAGGCAACATGGCCAATTCCTTAGTCTTTCAAAGGGTCAACGAGCTTAATCATCTTTCATGAAACTAAAGATTGAATCAAAATAATCTCTCAACTGGAGTTCCTCTATGACACATGTGATAAATATTGCTTTGGTTATATAACATGAACATCTAAGCTAGGCTTAGAGCTCAAACCATGAACTAGACTCATTATATTTCCTTCAATATTCTATTTTAGTTTTCACCTCAATAATCAAATTAAAGAGCATATTTCCAGACCTCAAGGATATTACAAAATAGTCTTGATTACAAAAAAGATCCTCTCTACATTCTTTTTCCATAGAATCCAAATATTATGAAAATTGGATAAACTTTATTATAATCATAAATCTATCCCATATTGATAATCAATAACTTAATCATGTACTTTCTAGGTTCCCAAGATCAGGGTTTTACATTACTACCCACCTTTTTGGGAATTTCATCCTCTAAATCTAGTGAAACTATAGGAGTCTGCCCCACCTTAGGGTTTCACATACCTTACAAACTGTTTACGATTGTCATAATGCCTCATAGTCACCTTTAAACTATGACCTTCTTATGGATAACTAAATAAGACTACCAACCTTATCAAACTATCATGTAAAACCTATATTAAAACCTATAGGAAAACCTTAAGCATATAAAACTATTCTTTTTTCTACTCTTAATTCTTACCTTTATGTATCTTCCTCTGGAGACATGTACTCTAGTATCTAGGTCTCATAACCTGCACTAAGGCTCGAGTTACGTATTTGAATCACCTTGCGCTAAGGGTTGGGTCTAACTCCATAATCTCATCTCCTCTTATTAAATTTGATCTTATAAGAATCTTAATGCATTTATACCTCATGGTCTTACCGTGATCTTAAATATTAACACATAAATCTTTTCTTTAAAACATAATCATGACTTAATGCATTCAACACTTAGGCACATCATGACTGTACAAACTCTTACTTGCATGTCTTATCTTAACATCTTAGAATATTGCATCACATAAATTGGGAAAGTCTTATTTAAGAATCATGTAAATATTTTGAGACTAATAAATACTTATCATGAAACATTAAAGGATAACCATTAATGGACTTACATCATAAATCATGATCATCTCAAGAAAATTTAATAACATATCTTTATTCTAAAATTAACTCACCAACATATTAGTATTCATTAATCATTATTAACTACATTACACTGGTGTAGATCATAATATCAAGTAAATTATGGACATCTTGGAGAGTTGTAAGAATCATGTAGACATCTTAAGTGTAACTTTGGTTTGTGGAATCATGCACTAAAGTCATTCAGACTTCCTTCTCATATAATCATATACTGCATCATTAGGTCAAAATGACTTTTTCTAATCTTATCATGGTTCTCTTAGCTAGATAAGAACAAGGTATTTGTAGTTACCATCTTACCATATAACCATTATTATCCTAAAAAATCCAAAGAATCATTAACCAATCATCTTTCTATGCTCTATATTTTATTAATATTATCTAAAAACTCCATATTATTGAAATCCTAGACCAATGATTCATACTATCACACATCTTGTATCACAATTTGCATAAAGAATCCCCATGTATATCCTTAAAAACTTTTAGTTGCCTTCAACAATCATCATACCTTAATCTTAATCTCATCTCATAACATAAATTTTATTATCATCAAGTATTTTCTTTAACAACCGGCATGATTAGACTTAAAAATGTAATCCCTCATTGAGATGGAGGTCCAAAGGACATTAAGAATTCTCAAATTCTCATCAAGTATAGTACGAGAAAGACCTCATCCCTCTTCAATCATTATTCCTCTTCAAAGCCAAGACACTCATCTATTTTAATTTTCTACTTTTGGTATGATATATTTTGGGGGTCCTAATAGGTATGTGATTAGGTCTAGGTGACGATCTACCTCAAACTTTTTGTTTCAATATTTTTTTGTCACCTCCCGATGCATGTCAACTGGTCATACATCTGAAAGTGTCATGTCTTATCATGCTTATCTCACCTGACAGTACACATGCCCCATACCATATGCATTAGAAAGAGTGAGACAAGCATAATCAATTTAGATTTATGCATATAACATCCCCTCGACAAAATCCCATAATCTTGTGTCCCATACCACAAACACGTGAGAAAAAGAGAGGGCAAAATATGCACAGATCTAAAATCAACATAAAAAGTCTAAAGCATCTAGACACTAACCTGAATACATACCTCAATTTCTACTTCCTGAGTAAAACTCTAATCCATATTCCACTACCTTTCACTCACTTCTCTTAACATAAGGGTTATTATCTTCTAAATCTATTCAGTCTCACTTCATTTCTAATGGGCATTCTAAGCTAAGAATATGAGAATTTTCCTGATAGACATCCAAATTATTGCTCTGATACCATATTGTCACACCCCGATTTTCAAATCACACGAGCGGAAGCTAATTTTTTATCAATGGGGGAGTGTTACTAACATGATATACATTACAATAATGATATAAAAGAACCATCATAGACTGTGTATGAAATGAATTCTCATCATATTCTCAAAAGAAAAATTGAGCTACATCAAACCTTACAAGAAAAATCATGATATATGATGTAAAACAATGTATATCTATTATAATCTCTAGGATCATGTAGATGTCACTCCACCATGAAAACCTCTTAAAGTTATCACTGCATCATCTCATCATGACTATCTCCTAAAGTTATGTACCTACAGACATCTCGTCCCCAGCCATGCACAAAGGGAAACCTAGGTTAGAGTAAGTGACATTGAATTTCTAATATGATGAACATAAAATTTACTATAACTAAAAACTGAACTAAAATTAGAAAGCTATGAACTTATACTGAATCGATGTGTCTTTTATGTAAGTCTTTTATCTCATGTTTGGCCACTGTTATATGATAAGTCCTCCTGAATTGGCGTATCTACACCCTGAATTGGTACTGAAGTACCCCTGAATTGGCACTACATGCCTCTGAATGACACCGAGTTGTCTATACATTGGCGTAACTATGCCCTTCTTGGTACCAAGGCACCTCTGAATTAGAGTAAACACTCCTTTGAATTGGAAATAGATGCCTCTAAATCGTCCCGGGACTAACTCAGTGAGGACTTATCATATAATGTCTTTTGTGAAGGTTTTGAATTAATTATCTTAAATATGAACTAACTAAATTCTGAATCTTAACTTAGCTTAACTGAAACTGAATATTGATAACTGAATATGTACTAAATTCTAAATGTAAATCTAAATATGATTTGAATACCTCAGAAAAAGTGTCTTGCTTAAATGATGCATTGAAATTATTCTAATACGAATTGAAATCTTAATAAATGGAATTCTAAATCAGAATCTCTGCTCTAAAATTCTAAATCCTATCTAAATATGAATATTAATGTGAATATCAAATACTACATCACTGGGATTGGGTCTGAACTCCTTCTATGTATATTTATTTGATATTTGGATACTCAAATTATGAGAAATCTTAGTATGAATCTAAATATGATATTCTTATTATTTGGGTAAGTCTTAATCTAGGTCTTTGAGTTAATAGAATATTTACTATCAAAAGTAGATTTTGGTATCAAGTATATGTCACCCAAATATAAATGTTTGGGAAAAAAATGTAGTGAATTTTATATACAAATACCAAGTATCTGAAAGTAGCATAAGTATCAAAAATATGATATTCTCACAACCTAACTCCATCTAAAAAATATATTTGACTACTAAAATCATTATTGGATATGAGATGCAAATTAATAACAATATGACTGCAAGTAACTCAATCTCTTAGTTACTTTGCATGTGGATAGGTTGAGTCAAAAGATAAGGAAATTCAATGGACATAGCCCACTTACCTTTTGCCCAAGGGATTTCTTTAATGCATTCTTGATTCCATTTCCCATAACCTAATCACCTGAACATCAACAAATTTCTATGAGTCCTTGTATATTTCCTTCCTTTATTTATATTTCTCAAACCCCATCATCCTAACCTTATATACCAACTTAGGATTATTATTTACTGAAACCAACTCTTCTTCAAAGTACATTTGATGATGAAACATTTAATTAAAATTAGTTCACACATTATATAACATGCATATACTGACATACTGATATAAACTGAAAATATCATATGCACTAATATATGAGTATATATATAACTCATATACCAAGAGTAACTCTAAGCATACACACATATACTTCGCTTACTGGACTACTTATAAAATCTGATGAAAATATATTTATAATCATTTTCCATACTAAATATGTACATAAAATACATGTTTTCTCACAAACAAATCATGAATCATCTTACATAATCTCCACTTAGGCCCAAAAACTATATACTCATACAATTACATATGAAACTTTATAAAACCTTAGAAACACTAATAATACAATGTACTAGAGTCCATATAAAAATATCATATTATTTTATAATCAACCCATGGGTGAAATACCCAAAAATATTTATTAGGGTTTTCAACAAAGATCATGGTAAAATATCAAATCAAAATGATTAGGAATTGGAATTATGTTAAACATAAAAAATACAACTTAAGCAAGATATTCACTAATTTTATATGTCATTTTCTATATTTAATGTTGAAAATATTGAAATCACATATCTTTTAGTAATCTGAATGTAGTAAATAACAAACATCTAAATACTATTTGATTATATTTTTTATAAGATAGTAGACATCAGTAGATTTCCACAGACACTTTATTTGATACCAACCAAGTTCCCTATCTCAATATACAATCTTTTTACTATACCTCTATTTGGATGTTGTTTAGGGATCTAAGGGCCATGATCAGGAGTGCCCTTCCTTTCCTTCTCCTCTCTTGGTCGTGGATCCACCTTGTGGCATGCTTCCTTCATCACATGATAGCCTAGAGAGGCTCATCTTCTCATTTATGCATGGACTCGTCCCTTAGTCTTCATGAGAAAGCACTCTGGCGACCCCAACCTCCGTGTGGAGGTTACCGTTCTACAAGATGAGGCCACCAACGACTTCAGTTGGGATTCCTAGCCTCAGGCGGTGACTTCTTGGTGCACAAGGAGAGTGAGATCGAGAATCCCTAACTTGACTGTGCTTTGTCCCTCCACCAGGCTTTCTTCTCACTCTCACTCTCTCTCTCTCTCTCAGTTTCATGCAGAATCCTGAGATCGGACTTGCTGGCCCCTAATAAACCAAAATTTGAGGTTTTTATAGCCTCCCATAAACGAGATCAAGAGTGAGGCCCCCCTTTCATTGGGACTCTGTTCGGACCCTGTAAATAGGGGTCGCAGCCTCCATTCCGCATAGACTGGGGTCGCCCCCATTTTTTATTTTCTTTTTTTCCCTTTTACACAAAAGACTGAATAAAAGAAATATTTGTATAGACCATCTCATAGCTCCATATGATTCCAAATTTATGTAGAAGCACTAGATTATCATGATTTTTACATGATAAAGACTTTAGGTCAAAAAATAATTATACTGACACTCCAAACATGTCTTCCAAATAAAAATGTGATCATTACTAATTTAATTACCTAGGCCACTATATATCAAAATCATCTGAAATTTCTTCCACAATCTTATATTCTAAATATTAATGTACTGAAAATATTTGAGCATTTATTATGAGCACTAGATACTCCATTCCTAATTTGTACTCCAAGGACCTATGTGTAAAACCTAATTTACCCAATTGGGCTAGAATTGGGCTCTAGGAAACATGGCCCATTCCTTAGTCTTTCAAAGGGTCAATGAGCTTAATTGTGTTCTAAATCATGAAACTGAAGCTTGAATCAATATAATTTCTCAATTGGAGCTCCTCTATGACACATGTGATCAATATTGCTTTAGTCACATAACATGAAGATATAAGCTAGATTTAGGGCTCTAACCATGAACTAGACTCATTATATTTCCTTAAATATTCTATTTTGGTTGTCACCTCAATCATCAAATTAAATATTATATTCCTAGACCTCAAGGATATTACAAAATAGTCTTGATTACACAAACGATCCTCTCTACATTCTTTTTCCATATAATCCAAATATTATTAAAATTGGTTAAACTTTATTGTAAGCATAAATCTATCCCATATTGATGTCATCAGTAACTTAATCATGTAGTTTCTATGTTCAAAGATCAAGGTGTGATAGAAATCCTAACTTTATTAATACATCCAATATTAGAATTGATGCATACAATGAATAAAGGACATGGAACCAGAAGTCCATATGACTTATATAAATCTAGTGTTGGTATGTATGCCCAGAGAGCCAATCATATGATGATTGTAATGGCATATCTTGTAAATGATTTGATTAATAATAAAGACATTTTTTCAATTTATTCTATTTCATGCAGCTAGGAGATAATGATGTAACATAATAAATATCTGAAGAATGATATTATTAAATAATGTATGTCTTCGGGTTGAGGACCTGAACAAGAAGATCATAATGATGTTAAGAGTATATGCATTCTTATTATGTCCCTAGTCAGATGTTATTGTGGAAGGTTGATAGATAGCAAAACACATAAGACTAGAGTGTGTGTTGGCTAATAATAGAATCTCATTAGTCATGATATGTGATATCAAACCAAACACATAGGTACTTGTTAGAGAATAGGTATTAGACAAACCCACCTTGAGAGTGATATATGGAAACTGTGATTGGTAGTTAGAATCATCTCTCATAGTGATGATGATGATTGTGGTTCTTAGACATGAAACCGCTACACTTATCACATGATGTTCGATGTGCTTTGACATCATCCATCATGACTTATTAAGGGTTTTCATAAAGGTGGTGCTTGGGTGAATTGTGACACATGGGGATGACTGTGACTGATATAGATGAGATTTGTCCCTCCTATTGGAGTTTGATATCCTGACCACTTGATAAGCGAGACTGAGAAATTCATGATCATGCTCATGCGAGTGAATATGTGATATTGAGCTTACATATATTTTAAACAGTCTTCTTTAGTTCAAGGAACATTAATTGAATGTTGAAGAGGATGTGTGACATATTGGACTTTGGTATGAAATTTAACTTTGAGCTATTATTCATAATCCTTTCAAATTTAATGCCTCTTTTGCTAAATTTTCCATTCATTATTTCACTTCATTATATTATTTTGAAACTCAATCACCAATGTGCAATTTTCCTATTTTGATCAAATTACCCTATTTTAGATCCACAATTGAAAAAATGAACTCAATTATGAATTCTTGGGATTGGAAAATCAAAAGAAAACACTATTTGGATAAGTAGATAATTTTATTTAAATTAGTTTACAGAGTTAGGCTATTAATCTCCCTCAAAATCAACAATACAGGAGTTAAAAATTTTAGAATTTTCTTTGGTACAATTTAGATATATGACGAAAAATTCATAGCAAATGGGTGGGTAAATTAGGAGATAAAAATTCCTAAAACTTGAAGTAATAATAGACTTAAATATGAGTAATAGCCTATAAATTGCCTGGTCAAATGAACTTTGACCCGCTACCCAGACCCGCGCACGAGTCTTCTCTCCCGGCTCGGCCGTTTCTCAGACCCGTCGTTTCTCTGGCAGACCTCCGGCGATGGTCTCCTCTCCCTCCCCTAGATAAACTCAGACTGTCTTTACCCCTTCACCTTCGACCAATTCTCCCCTAACGCGACGGCCACTTCATTTAGGGCAAAACGCACAAAACACCAAGGTGTTGTTTGGTTCACGATTTAGTATAGATTATGTGTTGTCTTTTTGTGCCACGTATGTACTAATTCTAACTAATCCAAATTTCAAACTTATTTTATTTGACAAAAGTCGGACTGACGGATCTGTTTTGAGTTATGTAATCCTCTAATCTAGACCAAGTTGGTAGGAGCAGGATTTTATATCCCAGTCTGGATTTGACTGTCTTTTATGTTATTTTATTTTATTTGCCGGACTGACTATGCCATAACAAACCAGAAAAAATAACGGAATCAATAAAATAATTGGGATCTGTCTATTAACCCAGTCCAGACTTTTGTAATCCCGATCTGGAACCAAACAGGAGCCAAAGGGACCATCAATTGGTGCAGTGTCTGACCAGGAAACGGCCGGCGAAGCATCCTCGCAACCCAGCACCAGCCTACACAAATTTAAACGGCGTTCAAAGCATCTCTTAGACTCCCTGAATGAAAACCCTAATAAAACTTCTTGCTCATCCTTCAAATCCCTCTGACCCTAGAACGCCACCAGAGCCGCCGCCTATCCCGAACCTCCTAGCAAATCCAATCCCAGATCAGCGGCAATTCGGAAAGCATACCGTCACCTTCTTTAGTTGATCAACAGTGACCTATACCCTGCTTTATTGCGCCAATGCCACCTGCAATCACCACGTCGTCAGTCACCTTCTCCCTGCTCGTCGACCCGCCAGGTTGAAACTTTCCTGGCGATAGACCTGCACCCTCACGGCAACCTGCAAAGCCGTCACTGCTTGGGTTTCATCACTTCCATCCTACCTGCATTGGTAGACACAGATCTGCAAACATGATTTGCCGGTGCAACACCTACAACAATACCTGGAAGTGCCACTTTCAGACCTCACCGCTCTTGACCCTGATCGCCCACCAGCGTCAGCACCATTGCAGAGCATGTTTGGCACCGCCGCCCACCTACAACATCAACTTCAGACCGACCTGCAAACCACCGCCGCCACCTTACAGACCTCCGACCATCACAGCCACATTGTAGTTTCTCCTCAATCTGCCATGACCTGCAACTGCCTCCTTGACTAATTCTAGCAAACTGGAAACTCCACAGTAGACCTAAAGCTGTTGTTTACCATCGACAAAGACCAATACTTGAAGAGATCCTAGTTCAGATACATGGAGTCCTATTGCTAGGAAAGGAAATTATGGTACTAAGGACACCCGACCAAGAATAGATCCCCAGATTCAGTAAGAAATCTCTACCCTCGTATCATCATTCTTCTCAGATTATCTTGATAGGATAACTGAAAATGAATGAATAGATAATATTGATTATAGTAGATTAAGTTAATTAATATAACACTTCTATAAATAGTATTTTTGTAGAAGAACTAACGTACTAATAGTTGTATATATATAAATCATGTTAAACATACATATACTTCACTTTATTGGTTCCTCATTTCATCTATATGGCTATTTAGACTATAAATGAAGATAATATCCATAATACCTTATATGGTATGAATGCATCACATGATTATAGTAGCTATAGGACACTCTGCTTAACTGATTACTTAGTGTCAATTATATTAGTGTACACATTGACATTTTCATATTAGTAAATAACAAGATATGGAAAAGTTGCAACATTTGTTTAACATATACAAGTGTAAATTATAAAATCCTAGAGATTAATTATAAAGAAAATATGAGTTTTAGGATTGTCTCAAATTTTGTTTGACTAATTTGAAAAGAAATGAGATATGAGAGAAAACTGACCTACGAATATGACTATCCATATACACATACAAATATGAGATATTTTAGTGTCAACCTAATGTATTACACAAATGGTTCATAATTCAAATGAATTAAGATAACCAAAACACAATCATGGAGTAATGATATAACCTAGGTTATGACTAAAATTAGTAATAATGACCTATAACAACTAATAGGTGATTTCCTTGCAATGTCTCTATATTAAGTTAAAAATTTCTCCTCTTACTAGATTATGAAATTCTAGGATCTCTTTGAACCTCGGTTGTGAAAGTCTTGGACTCTTTATTAAAAATGAAGGTACTATATTCTCAGTTCTTTTATTGAACTATTTGCCCCCCTCTTGAGTTTCATATATATAATTTTGCAAAGTGGTGAACATACTTTTTATTATCCTTTCCCTCTGTTAAAGTTCACCATAATTAAATTAAATATTGAACATTGTTGATAAATTGAAATTATTGGTTGATTTTGATATTGGAACAAAAAATTCAAATTATTGGCTAAGAGCTTTGACTCACTAGACTCAGCGCATTACGACTCCCAACCCTGCACAGTGGATAATGGACAATTAGAGGTCCCTCAGTACCGGTTACCCCTACAGGTGAAAGTCTTGTTCTCTCATAGAGGGGAGAACACTAGGCACCTAGCCACTGATGAAAGCAAAATATTAGATTGATTGTGCCAATGGATAAATCTTGTCATTTTGAATAATTTGATATCTTGATATTAATTTTGAGAAAATTTAGTTCATTTTGAAATCTTGATAATAGTTTGAGAATTCTTTTATAGTTTTCTAGTTACCACTTTGAGTTTAGTACCTTTTAAAACTAGCATGGTAACTATATAGTCTTTTGTCATTACCATAGTCCACCAAGCAATTTTACCAAAATTTGATTTCATAACTATTTACTTTTAAAATAGCTTAGTGATTGAATTTAGTACTAGCTTAGTTGACCTTTATTTTCCCATCATGGGGTCTATGTGTGGTTTTGTTCCTTCGGGAATTCATAGACAGGTGATATAAATAAGGAATAGAAGAGGCGTGCAGGAGTTGTCCTCTATTGAAGACTAGATAGGATTCATTTCTTATTTTAAATCTTGTAATCTTATGTTAAATATTTCACAACTCTGGTGTAAAAGAATGAATTCAACAAAGACTCATTTATACTTTGATACAATTTTGTATATATTTGATTGTAAAGATCAAGTCTTTATTGAATGACAATTCCATGTCTCGAGTTCAATCTAGATATTAGAGACAAATGAACTATGCGATAATGGTAACACCAATCACAGATTGTAGGTTGAAATTGTTCTCCAACTTTCAAAATACTTGGGCAACAATGATGTCTTTCTAAATACCACTCATTGCTTGTGATGTCATAAATCAGTTGTGGACATTTACTCGCAACATAGATTGGAACCTATAAGGGCACACACATAGGCTACACTTGGGATAGGAGTTTATTCATTAATGTAGTTTAAACTTATTACTAAAGTATTAGGTATTCAATTTAAACTATAATGGTTGAAAGTTGACTGATTGGACTATGAACTGACTGGTTCAAGTGTTGAACCGATCAATTCAAGTGTTTGGAGAAATTGAACCAATATTGGCAATTAGATCCATGAGACAACTAGTTCAGCAAGTGAATCGGTCGTCTCAGGTATGTGAACAGACCAGCTCAGGTTGTGAACTGACTGTTTGGTTGATCAATTCGATTAGATTAAGTATTCATGTTGACATCATGTTGTGCATTAAACAAATATTATTTGTCAATACGGTCGTGATTGGGAAACATATTAAAATGAGTGGTTTGAGGCTTGAACCGGTCGGCTCACATCTGGATCGATCAATTTTGTAGTGTATTGATCGATTCAATTCACAAGTTTCAAAAAATCATGAAATTTTATCTCTTCACATGTCATCAGACTGGAAACCCCAACACAAACCCTCCTATAAATAGAGGGGTATTGGGGGCTATCCAGAGACACAACAATAAGCTCTGACAATTGTTGTCTTTTTACAGTTGTGCTAATGTTAGAATCCGAGCAAGTTCTACCTGTAAAAGGAAGAAACAATAAGGGAGAGACAATTGTGGGAGAGAAAGTTGACGCTAGCACATCTACTAAGAGAGACAACTCTTTCATGTCCATTCATCTAGAATGACAGGAGTTCCTGGTGGTCCGTGTGGACCACTACAAAGGTGAGGATGTCATTGCCACCTACTGTGAGGACACAAATAATCAATATCTGTGGTGATCAACTAGGAAGTCATTGTTTTTGTCATCCAAGTATAACTTGAAGAAAGTCACACACTAAAGTAAGAGATTTCCATTGGACTTGCTCCAGAATCGGGTATAAACCTTGAAACCCTCCTTTACATTACATAGTTGTTGACGCGATCCAATATTTAAAGGAAATATAGCAAGTTAAATTTTTATTTCCATTTCCTTATCGGATATCGTATTTCCCAACATCTCGAATATGATATGGATAATAATATATCTAGGTTAAGAATACAAGTGAATATGGAAGTATAATATATATATATATATATATATATATATATATATATATTATGAAGGTATATCCTAGAATGAGTTATTAGGGTAAATTATGATGGGAATCTAATACAAGTCACATATGATCTTGTCTTTATAAGGGTTGACCAATATGTAGTCGACATCAAGATATGCAATGATTAGGATACCTCTTTTCTAGATACGCTTTACCTCTTACTTGGCCAATTATAAAATATTGTTGTTTTATGCATATAAAATACTTGGCATATGATATTGGATGAAATAATTATTCATGTATTCTACCATGCTTGATTCTCTCTATATATAGTTCTAAACACATGAAACATAATATATATATTCTATTATATGATAGAATAAAACTCTTTGGTAGTACAGTATTTAGAAGTGACTTAACTCTTTGGTGTTCACTCACATTGTACATACGATCTAACTCATTGGTTGGAGATCTTAAAGGCTTAATTTAAAATTCTTTGAGAGTTGAGAGAATGAATCAAAACATTCAGATATCATTGCATGGATATATAATGGAAAATATTCTTGAAATATGTTTTCTCTTTTGTTAATAAATATCTTTGTTCAAGTATGCCTTTTTGTTATATTTACTTGTTACTGCTATGTTCTAGTTTTATCTTATTTCCAAGTTATATTATTAGAGAGATATATGAGTCTTGTAGCGTACTTAGCACAATATTTTATTGTATTGTGCTGACATATACCACTTGTAATACCTATTTTAGGTATGTGATTATGCGATCTTGAAAACTTATGAAGTTGGGAATTGTGTGGTGAACAGATGTATAGGTGGACCTATTGTCTTAAAGTTCCTATTGGGGATTTAATATGTGCATATGTAAAAGTTTATCGTTCAATGTGTAATTTCAAATGTTGTAACAATTTATTTTGTAATTATTATTGAATGGTTAGTTGATTTTTATTCATGTGCATGTGCTACTTTGGTTTCCTTTAACTACCTCTAAATTTATTCTTATTATCCTAGTATGTGAGTTTGAATTGGGATTATCACTCAGGTGATAGTTTCAATTTGGATGTCATACATGTGGCCAGGGTATTGAAAATTTGGAGATGTCACGGGTGGTATGAGCATGAACAATAACAAAGATTGGCATTTGCTCATTATGAAATTCAAAACTAAAGAACCTTGAATTGAATAATCTTTAGGGTTCAAGTAGTCATGTTTTAGAGACTAGATCTTACTTAGAATCTATAGTAGAACCTAGATGTCTGAGAACTAGGTCTAGATTGGTGCTTGTTGTATAGCAGGTCATGAGGTGTCATTCTTTCCTTATAGTATGACAGTATGGGACGTTGTGTTATTTGGAGATGATGTGCATCATGGGAAGAGAAACCCTTGACATATGATGCCTCTATGTTTAGGGAATCTGTACTAGTCTACACCTTATTCTATCCTTCTCACTAAGTGACATGGCACTAGACTCTCTACTATGTATGGGACACTCAGTTTGCTGATTTGGTTCTATTTCCAATCTGGTCGAATCTCAATAGTTTTCTCTTATGCTTATTTAATCGAAGAAAAACTATATAATATAGTATAATATATGTATGTAAATATAAAAATGTGTCCCCACACATGTACGAGTAGGAGGTAGTCAGGAAACATAAGTGAAAATGAGTGACATTGGTATAGAAGAGAGATTAGTTCTAGATTAGATGTCTACATATGTATTTGAATATGTGATAGCTAGAATGATATATGAAACAATCCAGTTTAGGATAATGATATAAGATGGTTTATGATGATCAGATTTGCATATGAAAATTAGAATTCAGGTTCTAGGATTTAATAGAAGTTTTGATGATGGAAGTACATTTGATTTTCTAAGTTAAGATAAGCTATATAGGATAAGGATGTGAATCAACATGAGTGTAACATCCCTAACCTGGGTTATGCTTTAACCCTATAGGTTTTGCTTAATAAAGTTAATTATATGCTTGTTCTTATCCTTGGAAAAGTAATTAAGGCCCAATACGAACTTATGTTTCAATTTTAGTCCTTTTTGAATAATGATGAAACAATGTTTTACCTGTTTTGGACTAAAGTGCAAATTACCCAAGTTGAGGGGTTAACTTGCAAATGTTACATGATAAAATGTTCCTCAGGTGTTGAAGCATCATAATAATGATAATGATATAGATGTATGGCTTGTGGTATCCTGAGCACCAAGAAAGAGCTTATAAAGCAATGTCTGTGCTTTAAAATCTAGTTTTGGTGTAATGTGCAAATTACCCAAAACCTAGGGTTCAATATGCAAAATACCACCTATAGAGAGTCCCTAATGTTTCTTGGTATTATGTAGAGAAAATAAAATGAGAGGGGCATCTCATTTGAATCTCTTTGGAGGAGAGAGAATCTTGATATTAAAATAATCAAGATTTAAGCATAACTGAAACCCTAATTCAATTTAATGCAAAAATAAATATATTAATGGAAGTGCCCTTCAGCCAAAAATGAAATGGTTGGATTTGTATAATTATGGACGTCCTTTTTCCTTGCAAAGGCCACAAAATGTCTAAAGTGAGTGGAGATCCCACTCACATTAGTTAACTAAAAAGTAATATCCACTCAATTTTGGATATTATTATTATAATGATTAAGGTGCTTAATTTGTTTTCTTTTAATTCATGGATAATGAATAGGAATTGCAAGGTGGGAGAGATGTATTCGTATGCAAGGGATGGAGGGGAATATGTGGCACCAATTTTGGGAGTTGAAGGAATTGTTTATAACTTTCTCTCTCATTGAAATTCCCTTATATACATCCCATTTGCAACCTACATGAAAGGCTTTTTCGATCGCTTTTTCTTTCCTTGCTTTGGCTATGCACAAGGGAGCTTAGGAGCAATAGGAGGACGTGCCCCAACCTGTAGGTAAGCTCCATAGTCATCTTCAACCTTGATTTCACGGTGGAAATCGAAATTCAATGCTGAATTTCTTCTTTTCTTCATTCAATCTTCAACCTTAGCCATTCATTTCACTCAAAGACTTGAGAATGGGCCTTGGACAGTTGAGAGAGCTTCATTCACTATTGAAGACGTGGAGCTTGAAGCTTGGATTCAATTTTGAAGGCGAGTTATATAACTTGAACCCTTAAATGTCATTATTGCTTGCAATTTATTCACTATGTGTTGAACCTTTCTTCTTTCTCGAATTCCTTTTGATTAATTGTTGAAATCACCATAATATTCACAACTGATTTCGAAGGTTTGCAGCTTGAATATGATGATGTCATCTTAATCACACACCTCAACAAAGGAAGGGGCAATCGGTTTTCAAATCCGATTGAGTTAATTCGGTTTCAAAACCGATTGAATTGATTCAGTTTCAAAACTGAATGGTCAATTGAGTTCAAGACGGAATGGGTAGTTGAACCCAAGACCGAATGGATAATTTTCTTCAAACTGAATGGGTATTTTAGTACAAGATCGAATGGGTAATTGAGTCCAAAAACGAATGGGTACTGGATCTCAGGATCGAATGGATAATTGAACTTCAAAACCGTTTGGAGGCCAATGGTTAATTGTTGTGGATGGTTGGAGATCCAAGGGCTACAACCGTATGTACTTTCAATACTTCAATTGATAGATGGTTTCAATGTTGGAAGGACCATTGATTGCAAACCCTAGACCCAATTGATGATGATTCAGTTTCAAGACCGAATGGATGATTCGGTTTCAAGACCGAATGGATGATTCGGTTTCAAGACTGAATGGGTTGATTCGGTTTCAAGACCGAATGAGTTGATTTGATTTACAATTGGTCAAGAACGTTTAGAGGTCAAGCACCTCAAGACCGATTGGAGGTTCAATGCAATCAAAATTGGTTGAAAACCTAATGTGATGAAAGATCAATTAACCCCATGATTGTTAATGATGTTTATTAAAGGTAATTACAATGATTGTACCTTTAAGGTACTAGGGTGTTTAGTACCCTTAGAGAGGTTAACCTTTGATGCTTATGAAAGCAATATCTCAGTACACTATGCTAACCCAAAATGTGTGTACTGGAATGAAAGGTTGACCTAATCTAATCAAGCTTGAAGTAATTAACATCCTAGAAAGGATGAGAGAGAGAAACTCATAAATGTATAATAATCATGTAGTGGTTAAATCTCAACACTCTCAACATGAATAGAATATGCAATTAGGATATGATCCTTGATAAAGAGATCATGAAACCCTAATCAAGAAGGATGATGAGCCCTAACCCTAATTTAGGGCAATGCTAGGTGAAACCCTAATCTAGGGTAATGGTGTAACCCCAATCTAGGGTGATGATATGAGAAATCCCAGTTCAGGGTAATATAATGAAAAACCCTAATTTAATAGGGTGATGTCATGTGAAACCCTAATGTAGGGTGATGTCATGTGAAACCCTAATGTAGGGTGATGTCATGTGAAACCCTAATACAGGGTGACGTCATGTGAAACCCCAATATAGGGTGATGTGATGTAAAACCCTAGTTGATAAACAGAGGAAACCCTATTCCTAATAATGGAATAATGAATAAAATATTGGTAGGTGAAACACCTAAAGTGGTTGATAATGGATAACCTTATATCAATAAATGTCTTAATCTGAGATGAGTCCATATTATTGATAATGGTTGAATAAATCAAATGAGTGACCTATGACCAATACATTACATGATAATGTGATGAACAGGTGCATAAAATATTAGTATGGGAAATATCCTAATACAAGATAAGTTGATGAACTTAAGTAAGTCAAGAGTGAAGAGGGAAGTGATACATCAAGACATGATAGATATCACATCCAATATCTCAAAGTTGATATATCTTGATGTACCCTAAATCCAGTATACTTCGATGAATAATACATGAAATGTGCCATGTCAATTGTTACATTGAGATGTAATGAGCTTAATAAACTTTAATAAGTGTAGGCTAACATACCTTATGAAAGGGTTAAGCCAAATTGATAAAGTATGATGTATTGATACTCTAGTAAGGATGAGAGAGAAACTCATACCTTGTGTTGATAATCATTTAATGATAAATGATGAGAATAGTTGTTGCCTAGTGAGAGGTGAAAAGATGTTTAATGGCCTTGTGAGCCATGAGAATGTTGTTGCCTAGTGAGAGGTGACAAGATGTTTAATGGCCTTGTGAGCCATGAGAGTAATTGTTGCCTAGTGAGAGGTGACAAGATGTGTAATGGGCCTTGTGAGCCATGAGAATAGTTGTTGCCTAGTGAGAGGTAACAAGATGTTTATAAAGTCTCAAGTGAGAAATGATAATGTTCAAAATGAACAGTGGAAACTTAGTAACATAAAAATAATAACTAACGGATACATTAATAATAATGAAATCTTGATCATGCATGCTTTATGCTTATAGCCAAATAAGGGCTATAGTGTTTTGAATAAGTTTAAAGGAGATGAGAGGAATACTTGAATTACATAAAGGATGTGAATAAGTATGATGGCTTGGCCAAGGCTTAATACCTAGTAAAGGTAATGTAGTATTCAGTGATAATGTCACATGATTGGTCATAACCCAATACCTGTAATAATGTCACATGATTGGTAATAACCCAATACCTGGAATAATTGCACAAGATTGGTCATAACCCAATACCTGGAATAATTGCACAGGATTGGTCATAACCCAATACCTGGAATAATATCACAGGATTGGTCATAACCCAATACCTGGAATAATGTCACAGGATTGGTCATAACCCAATACCTGGAATAATGTCACAGGATTGGTCATAACCCAATACCTAGAATAATTGCACAGGATTGGTCATAACCCAATACCTGGAATAATTGCATAAGATTGGTCATAACCCAATACCTGGAATAATTGCATAGGATTGGTCATAACCCAATACCTGGAATAATGTCACATGATTGGTCATAACCCAATACCTGGAATAATGTCACAGGATTGGTCATAACCCAATACATGGAATAATTACTCAGGATTGGTAATAACCCAATACCTAGAATAATTGCACATGATTGGTAATAACCCAATACTTGGAATAATTGCATAGGATTGGTCATAACCCAATACCTAGAATAATTGCACAGGATTGGTCATAACCCAATACCTAGAATAATGTCACAGGATTGGTCATAACCCAATACCTGGAATAATGTCACAGGATTGGTCATAACCCAATACTTGAAATAATTGCACAAGATTGGTCATAACCCAATACCTGGAATAATTTCACAGGATTGGTCATAATCCAATTCCTGGAATGGTTGCACAGGATTAGTATAGTCCAATGCCTAGAATAGTTGCACAGGATTGGCATAGCCCAATGCCTGGAATGTTTACACAGGATTGGTATAGTCCAATGCCTGGAATGTTAACACAGGATTGGTATAGTCCAATGCCTGGAATAGTTGCATAGGATTGGCATAGTCTAATGCCTGGAATGTTTGTACAGGATTGGCATAGTCCAATGCCTGGAATGGTTGCACAAGATTGGCATAGTCCAATGCCTGAATGGAATATGATAATGTATACTCACATGATTGATACAATTCAATATCTTGTTAGCAGATTGGCTGAGGCCAACAGATAGAAATGAGAATGATTCATGGATGACATACCATGATAATGAGTATCACAGGATAAGCTTGAGATGTTGATATAGTATGATGGATAAATGATATACTTGTTCTTCCTATTCCTTATAAAGAGAATAGATGATTTATTACTCTATCATAGATAGTTTCCATGCTTTAAAAGGTGAGAATATTCTAAATTGCTTATCATCTTCTCAGTTTCATAATGTTTATCTGCAATAATAATGTTTCTGGTGGAGAGTTATATCTCTCGCTGGGACAGTTTTCAATTGTCTCACCCCCATGGGATCCAACATTCTTTGGTGGACGCAGACAGAGAAGTAGAAATCATACAGTAGGAAAAAGGACAGCAGTATCAGGGACATCAGTAACATCTCAGGTGGAGATACTGACTGTCATGTCTTATAAATATGAGTCCTATGTGTCATCTCTATACTCTCAAATCCTAGGAGTCAGTACTTAGTGTTTTTATAATCGATTTGAGATCTTGGCTTGAATGCCTCGAGGTTTTGTGTTGCTCATGTGTAGACTTAACAGAGTAATTGATGTATGTAATCCTCGAGAGGATATGGTACATGGCATGTACTTGTGAACCAGGATGTATATGTAATACTTTGGTTCTTGTTGATAAGAGTTTCCTGGAATTGGATCTCTTAGCAAAAGGTTTTAATTTTTAGTGATTTTTGTTAATCCGCTGTTTAACGAACGCTTTCTCTTAAGTAAATCATATTTTTGTGATCTGTATGCCACAATGAGCCTCAAAATCTTTTATGAATGAGGACCGTTAGTGTTAGGACTAGTTTTATGGTTAACTCAAGAGTGAGTGAGACCCATAAGGAGAAGATCAAAGTACATAGCCTCAAAGATATGAGAAATATGTAAAAAAATGCCCTAAACTAGACTACTCCTAAGTGAATGAGTTGTGTGGCTTTATGCATGATTCCTATAATTTTTTTGAGCCCTAGATGTCTTTAAGGACTAAAACCTAGAGTTAGAGAGAGGCTTTTCATATAGAATATGTGGATATGAATATGATTGCATGCCATATGGTAGGGAGAGAGAGTCCCAAGACCCTATAGGAGGTAAATAATGCTAGTTTGTTGTGAAGCCTCGTTCTTAGGTTGGTGGTTTAGAATAGGAATCTAATGGTTGTGTAACGACCCCACTTCCCAGTAACCCCCAATCTAGGGAGACCAAGAGGTCGGAGGCGTCATCCCAAATACAAGATCAACAATTTAACAATTAATCAGAAATAATTATCAAATTCTATGAAAACTAAACTTGAAAGATGGAATAAAAAATTTCTTTTAACACACCTTCAAAATTAGGTAACTGGGACTTCAACCCGAAGTAGGATTCTATTTACCTAAATCCTCCTTTATTATTTTAACTTTAATCTTCATAGGCACCACTTTACTATTTATCCAATTTCAGATATTACCTAAAATGCTGGCAAACAAAATGGATTATTGTGGGGGAAACAAAATATTGCATTTAATTGTAATGACATATTGCAAGCTAATTATGATTTAACAAAACAAAATTTATGTTTTAAACATGACTACCTAATCCTTACATACCCTTGCCTTTGTGTTGTCCCTGAAGTGGACATGGATACTACCTTTCATATGGTAGATCTCAACTAACCCCCATGATCCTACCTTACAGATAAATCAATACATAGGGTCGTGGAGTCATATTGTCCTACCCAAGGGTAGACCAACACATTGACTCATGATAACCTGATGATCCTACCTCACGGGTAGACCATGTACTAGGTCATCTATCTCATCATCATCAGAGCTACATAGGAGGACCAGGATCTGAGCTAATCATGCACATATAATTATGGTGATAGTCATAGTCACTTCATAGTTTCAAGAAATAAAAGTCAATCAAGAAATTATTTCCAAGCAATCGATAAAATATCGGGAATCACTGTGAAACTAAAGCGATTTAACCAATAGTGTAACCACATACCTATCGTGGAGATCTCAAAGAAGCAATATATCCAAATCCAACTAGATGTCCAATCAAGTAAGCCAATCAATCAATCAAGCAAGCAAGCAAACATTGATCATGAAAACATGTATAACACCTAGTTGTTATCATGTCATCTGAAACAACTCTTTATTGACATGGGATACCTTTATAGGGTCTCTAAGTCTCATTAGGATACATTAGGGTTCCTTAGATCAATTTCTCAAACTATATCCTTTTTAGGTCAACAAACCCTAAAATACCTTTTCTACTAAAAGAAACCCTAATTGCTCAAATTATTCATATTAAGGATCGTTATTCTCAAATTAAATTTAGAACAACATATCTCTGTCTTATTCATGGATTTTCACAATTAAAACCATTAAAAGTCATCATTACTAAAATTAGGGTTTCTAAGCCCATTAATGCACTTTATATACATAAAATCCTAAATTAAGCCAACTATGTATAAAGATCATCTTTTTAGACCTAATTCTTCCTTTTATTAACAACAGATTAACATTGGCTTAGACCATGATTAGATCCAATTATCATCAATTCTTAGGTTTTTCATACATTAAACCATTAAAGATTATAACTTTATACTCTTTCAAACTAGAAGCATATTTTGATCCTGATCATATTTTATTGGATTCTACACATTTTTCTGATCAAAATTCATATATAGCATTACTTCATCTGAGCTACTGATTATTAGTTACGAATTTCATAAGATAAATCATTATTGGCGAATCACAGATTGACACATCAGAGTCAACCTTCCTTTATCTATTTAATGGCGTCGGCCTATTAAGTAAATGAAAAGACCCAATTTCCCCCATGCGTAGTGGCTTGGACTACCATGTGCCCAGGGGAAATTTAGTCCAAAGGCAATATGTCTTCTTCTTCCTTGCAGAAGGGTTCACACGTAACCCTAGAAGGTCGATCGGGGCTCCGCTTCCCTTCCCCAGGTCAACACAGGACGAAGGGAGTGTCCAGTCACCCCCGTCCATCTACAGAGCACTCAAAGGTGGGTCTGGCCTCATCGGAGGATGTAGGGATGAGAGGAAACAACGGCAGTTTTCCTGTAATGCAGGTAGGTCGGAAACAAAGGAGTGCTCATTTTACCTGATCGTTATAGCAGTGATGAATGAGAAGTCATGGCCTTCCTCAAAGGTCTTCTACTTCCTCCAGAGTCCTTATCTTAGTTTTTCCTGCTAAGGTTAGGACATAGCAGGGTGTCTTGTCAAATCGGTTCAACTAGCCGCTCAGGAACAAAAGGAAGGAAGTCTGATGTTTACAGGGATTCAAGTCATGGGAATACAAGTGCTTCCTCCCATCATATATATGAGGTCTTGAGCCCTTTTATATGCAATTGGGGGAGAGAACGTATGGGCGGTAGGTTCATTTCCAAACTAGATCGTATGATAAAGACATGTCAGCAGTACATATTCTTTCCTTCTCCTTTCTCAATAAAACGTTGGTTACCTTCAATATAAGCCCAAAAGAGCACACATAGAAAATCCCCACTTCCTCATTAAAACTTAGATTTGGTAAAATCCTTGATGAAAAAGGAAAATTGATCAATATCTTTCTCAATTCATAGATACGAGTTGGTCCTTTATTCCTACATTATTGAGAAGTAATTAAATATATTCATACTTTTCTTTTATATGAAAACTCCTTGGCTTTTATCCTCTTGCGTGCCAAGTTTGGAGTCATTATACGAAAGTGAAAGTGACTTTTCTTCATATGCAAGTTATCACATATTAAGTCATATTTTCTCTGTCCTATTCTTTTATATTCCTAATTTGGATTTCTTTTACCATTAGAAACCATGTGGACTCAAAATCCCATCCATGATGATTCCATTATCCATATTTCCACATATTTATTATATTTTCATCATTATCTCAATTTTCCTTCTTAATAAAGCAATATATGATTTCTTCTTTTTTTCTTTTAATCATATTGGACTCGTTAACATTTTATGATCCATGAAAACACATGCACAAATAAAATATTTCAAAGGGAGTCCATCCAATACATATAATTCATACAATTCCAATAAACATACATTTATTGGGGAAATTGCATTTCCAACCATATGAACCCAAAATTGGGGTTGTAACATCCTTCCCCTCTTATAGGAATTTTTCCCTCAAAATTCCATCAAGCATACAAACAATTCAGGATAAGACCTTTCCATGTCCATCATTGGCTCCCATGTGGCTTCATCCTCTCCATGGTGCTTCTAAAGAACCTTTATGATCTTTTATTCTTTACTTCTGAGCTCTCTCTCACCTCGGTATCTCGTACACTCATAGGTGACTCAGGGTAAGTTAGCCTCCCTTGGAGTTCAATAGGTTCAATGCTCAACACATGGCTCGAGTACAACATATAGTTCTCTAGATCGGACACATGGAACACATCATACATCATATTATCCTAAGGGGTAAGGCTAAACATAAGTAACTCCACTAATCCATCTCAAATGGACCCATGTATCGGGGACTCAGCTTCCTTAGCTATAGCTTAGAGGTGTCGGGTTTTCATAAAACATATTCACCCACAGTGGACTGCATGTTAGTCTTCTTCATATCAGCTTATGACTCTTATTGATTATGGGCTTTCTCAGCCAATGCTCGATCAAAGAGACATCATCTGTATACACTTATGGTTTCTCTAACCTTCACAAGGTCCTCTCACCGACATCATCCAAGTGAAATGGTGACCGACATAACCTCCCTTACAGAGCTTCATACATCTTGATACTGGATATGGTGGCTATCATAACAAGAAAACTCTATTAGGGACAAGAAATGTTCCCACAAATCACCTTGAATGAGCATGCATGCTCTCAGTAGAACTTCTAAAGTTTGGATCATACTCTCTTGACTATCCACCAGTCAGGGGTGATATGTTGTACTCAACTTCAATCTAGCATCGAGTTCTTCATGTACCTACTTCCACCACATGGAAGTGAACTTAAGGACATTCTCAAGATATTGAACTCGGATCCCGGTGTAGTTGAACTATTTCTCTCTCATATATATAGTTCAACCAAAAATGTCATATTGATAGTGCTCTCTCTTAGGCAAGGGATTAGGTCAACTTGGTAAGGCGATCTACCATAACCCATATTGCATCATGACCTCTCTTTGTCCATGGTAGACCCACCACAAAGTCCAAGGTACTCTACTGCCATTCCCTCTTAGGGACTCTTCATTATCTGTGGCAACTCACTGGGTTATTGGTGTTCAGCCTTCGACCTCTGGTATGCATTGAAACTAGCCTCATGCAACTATATATACTTTTTCATCTCAGGTCTTCGTAGTACTACTTCAAACCTTAACTATCTTAGTAGTACTACGATGTATGACATACGTAAAATCATGGACGACTTGCATAACATGATTCCTTAAGGGTGACTCCTCAGAAACCCTAAAACACTCTAGTGGGTTTCACTACCTTCTTTTCTTGAGAGGTGTATCTGAGGTTCTTACAATAGTCATTCTATCTTATCAAGCTCTGGGCTAGCTAACTGGGCAACCACCAACTTGACCAACGGTCTGTATCTGGATGTTAGTCACATAGGTCTAGTCTTCTAACGATCATAGGGTTCACCTAGCAACCTCTTTCAGCTCTCTCTATTAGCTAGACAAGGCAACTGTGCACCTGAGTTGTATCTTGACAAAGAGTATCGATTACCACATCAATTTCCTTATGTGCTAGGTGATGGTGTAAACATAAACCTTCATATACCCCACTCATCACGCTCATCTCGAGTTTAAGTCTAACTGAGTCAAGAACACTTTGAGCTCATCATCTCAATTACCATACCCAAGATGAAACTCTTAGGATCCAAACTGCTCTTGACAAGAACGTCCTCATATGATGATTACCTTTGTTCTCTTTGTGTTTCCAAACTACATATTTAACATACTCTGAAAAGTTGTGGCACTTCCTCTATCCTCAAACATAGTAACAAGGTTTCAACTCATATCACCTTTATCCTCAGTATGGCATGCGTTTTGTCCTATCTCTCAAACCCATAATAAGATCAAATAAGCATTTGGCTATAGTCCAAATACAGAGTTCAACCTGTTATAAGAGTAGAGATGGTGCATCACACATCGCCATCACACTTTTCAATCTAAGTTGAAACGTACATCACTTGTCTCTACACCATGAACATCTCCATTATGGGTCTACACCCATGGGAAGACTATTTCCATCACCTATGGATCTTAACATATCTATTATGTACAATCCTTAGTCATCACCTCAATGTCTCTAGGGTACCGACACTTTTGGGGTGATCTGACCCTTATGCATCTAGGGAGTGTCTCTCACATTTACCCCTTAGGCCCCATGAACTCATGAAGTTGTCTAGCCTCCTAACCCATGGTCCTTAGGCAAAGGTAGTTGTTACCTCCCAACCTTATGGTCTCGTGCATCCAGGGAACAGATAACTCCAACTTCCATTAGTCTTATCCCTTCCTCACCTTAGTATTGACTTAGGATTCCATCATAGCACATCTCATTCTTGAATCCTCACCTGAACCTCTGTGATCTCTCTAGGCACTCATGGTCAACTTACATTCCTTCATGGGAGTCATGGCGACCTACCTATCAAGGTCTGGCCCATACAAATTACCTCCACGACAACATATCCTCATGTCCCTTAGAGATGGTCACACATGGGTCTATGGATTCATGATCATACTATGTGCTCTTCCACTTAGCTCATCAAGCTCTTATGAGAGACCTCTTTAGGTTACCTCATACCTAACCAAAAGCTGGTACTCATCCTATAGAAAGGGTCCCTTCCCAGGATGGGAGAAAATTATCTCTTGATAGAAACAAAGGTCACAAACATCCTTACTTCCAAGGTTTACATCATTATGTGCAATCTTAGCCCTATCATGCAACTTATGCACGTAGCTAGCAAGAAGACAACCCACTAAACCCTACTAAGCTCCTTGGTATTTCGTACATATTCATCATTCCTCAAGGTTGAACCAGAATCACATATACCTATGTCACCAACTTGTGTGAGGGGTTCATCAAACATATATCCAGGTGCGGTGGGGTTTCCTTTTGCACTAACACGTGAGGGGTTTTCATACTCAAATACTATGAACTCAATCAACCTTGTGAGCATCATCAGCACCAGGTACTACTACTTCCTCTATTTGGTCTAGGAACCCCTGGTACACCTCTTATGCATCAGTTGCGTGGTCATCTGATCCACCATGAACCGAACCCATACCAATTAGGGCATATACATCCTAACACTCCTCCAAATGAACAACCTTTAGAGTCCTACATCTGGATAACCAACATGGTGCTAGCCCACACCTCTTTAGGGTCTTTGGAACTCTCTCCTACCCCCAAAAGGTAGGCTCTTACATCATCCATACATTTGTCTCAGGAAGCATCTTCTCTGTTATAGGGTTTGGTTCCTCTAAAGGAATCCAAAATACTATGAACCTCCAAGGATCGTGCATGAGGCAACCATGTATATCTAAGCATGGTTGTTCACCCTATGCCATATCATACCCAACTTCTCGTGTTTCCTCATGTCTCAAAGCCAAGGTTTCCAACTTTCTTCATCGAGTCTCACTCTCTCTCTCTAGAGCTAACCCTACAATGGGTCCTACCATCAGAGGATCTCTCGTTGAAGATGGGTCAAGCTCTTAAGGATACACGCCTATCCCTACCTGGGTGAAACATACTATCAAAACTTAGGTTCATCCATGATCATCCAAAGCTCTTCATGTTCATCTCATGAACATCAGGCATAACCCTTCTGGCCTAGGTCTCAGCCTTGTTGTCACTCTCTTTGCTATAGGTACGTGCCTCTTCCTATCCATATATGCCTGTTAAGGTTCCAATACGGTCACCATCAACCCACTTCATGAGGGAACTATCCCTCACCCTAATAGGCACAAACACCCAAGGTCGGGTCACCAAAATGTACTAGGTCGAATCAACCTCATCTAGCTCATGTTTCTCACGGGTACTCAAAACCTTTACGTAAAGCATGTATGTCAAACCCACATATCTTCATGCATGGACAACTGAGGTATCCAACTCATCATGTCTTCTATTTCTCTAACTACCACTTAGGTTTAGGGTTAGCATCATCCTCAGAGGATACGTCAGGTCTCTTCCCCTTCCTAGAGACTTCTTCCTCCAAGGCTAACTCTCTCTCCTTATCCTCATACAAGAGGGTCTAACCTCAAATCTCTCCTGAGGGCATGAAAACACACGCCATGCAACCTTAAGCATGTAACTAATACTTAGTTTGCATTTAAACTATTAAAAATTATGTCCATGACATCTTTTTTACATGCTTTTCATTATTTGGTGGAGGATTCCTTAATCCTTATTAATCTTATCCCAAACACAAGAGGGATGTGGAGAGAGAGAAACCCTAAGCTCTAATGATCCTATATGAATTAGGGTTGAGAAGGGAAGAAGACATATGAGAGAAGACCTATAGGTATCATATTTCGAATCAGGTCCTCTAATTTTGGCCAGGTAGTCACACAATATCCAAAAGTCCTCGTAGACCGACTAGCGGGGTAGAGGAAAATATTGCCATCCCCCATATTGTGATCCTTTTCTAGACACCTCCATCATTGGAAAATCATATAGTAACTCCCTTGGGTTCTAAAGAGTTTGTAAAATTTAATAATTATTTGATATTAAATGGAAAACCATGGCTCTGATACCAAATGTAACGACCCCACTTCCCGGTAACCCCCAATCAAGGGAGACCTAGAGGTCAGAGGCATTATCCCAAATATAACATCAATGGTTTAATAATTAATCAGAATTAATTCTCAAATTCTACGAAAACTAAACTTGAAATCTAGAATAAAAAATTTCTTTTAACATACCTTCAAAATTAGGCAACTGGGACTTCTACCCGAAGTAGGATTCTATCTACCTAAATCCTCCTTTATTGTTTTAACTTTAATCTTCACATGTGTCACTTTATTATTTGTCCAATTTTAGATATTACATAAAGTGCCAGCAAACAAAACGGCGGTCAATATAATGAATTATACTGGTATGTGGGGGAACCAAAATCTTGCATATAATTGTAACAACATATTGCAAGCAAAATATGATTTAACAAAAAAACTTTACATTTTAAACATGACTACTCAATCCTTACATACCCTTGCCTCTGTGATGTCCCTACAGTGGACATGGATACTACCTTTCATATGCTAGATCTCAACTAACCCCAATGATCCTACCTTATAGATAGATCAATACATAGGGTCGTGGAGTCGTATGGTCCTACCCAAGGGTAGACCAACACATTGACTCATGATAACCTGATGATCTTACCTCGTGGGTAGACCATGTACTAGGTCATCTATCTCATCATCATCAGAGCTACATAGGAGGACCATGATCTGAGCTAATCATGCACATATAGTTATGGTGATAGTCGTAGTCACTTTATAGTTGCATGAAATAAAAGTCAATCAAGTAATTATTTCCAAGCAACTGATAAAATCTTGGGAATCTTTGTGAAACAAAAGTGATTTAACCATAAGAATAACCACATACCTATCTTGGAGATCTCAAAGAAGAAAAATATCCAAATCCAACTAGATGTGCAATCAAGCATGCTAATCAATCAATCAAGCAAACATTGATCCTAAAAACATGTATAACACCTAGTTGTTATCATTTCATCCCAAACAACTCTTTATTGACTTGGGATACCTTTCTAGGGTTTCTAAGTCTCATTAGGATGCATTAGGGTTCCTTAGATCAATTTCTCAAACTTTATCCTTTTTAGGTCAACAAACCCTAAAATAGCTTTTCTACTCATAAAAACCCTAATTTCTCAAATTATTCATATTAAGGATCGTTATTCTCAAATTAAATTTAGAAAATCATATCTCTGTCTTATTCATGGATTTTCACAATTAAAATCAGTTAAGTCATCATTACTAAAATTAGGGTTTCTAAGCCCATTAATGCACTTTATATACATGAAATCCTAAATTAAGCCAACTATGTATAAAGATGATCTTTTTAGACCTAATTCTTCCAGTAATTAACAACATGTTAATATTGGATTAGAACATCATTAGATCCTATTATCATTAATTCTTAGGTTTTTCATACATTAAACCATTAAAGATGATAACTTTATATTATTTCAAACTAGAAGCATATTTTTATCCTGATCATATTTTTATTGGATTCTACACATTTTTCTGATCAAAATTCATATATAGCATTACTTCATCTGAGATATTGATTATTAGTTACGAATTTGATAAGATAAATCATTATTGGCCAATCACAGATTGACACATCAGAGTCAACCTTCCTTTATCTATTTAATGGCGTCGGCCTATTAAGTAAATGAAAAGACCCAACTGCCCCCATGTGTAGTGGCTTGGACTACCATGTGCCCAGGGGAAATTTAGTCCAAAGGCAATATGCCTTCTTCTTCCTCACAGAAGGGTTCACGCGTAACCCTAGAAGGTCAATCGGGGCTCCGCTTCCCTTCCCCAGGTCAACGCAGGACCAAGGGAGTGTCCAGTCACCCCCGTCCATCCACAAAGCACTCAAAGGTGGGTCTGGCCTCTTCTAAGGATGTAGGGATGAGAGGGAACAACGACAGTTTGCTTGTAAGGCAGGTAGGTTGGAAACAAAGAAGGAGTGCTCATTTTACATGATCGTTATAGCAGTGATGAATGAGAATTTGTGGCCTTCCTCAATGGTCTTCTGCTTCCTCTAGAGTCCTTATCTTAGCGTTTCTTTCTAAGGTTAGGACATAGCAGGGTGGCTTGTCAAATCTGTTTAACTCGTCGCTCAGTAATGAAAGGAAGGAAGTCGTATGTTTATAGGGATTCAAGAGTCATGGAAATACAAGTACTTCCTCCCATCATACGTATAAGGTCCTGAGCCCTTTTATAGGCACTAGGGGGAGAGAACGTACGGGCGGTAGGTTCGTTTCCAAAAGTGGATCGTATGAAAAAGATATGTCAGCATTAGCTATTCTTTCCTTCTCCTTTCTCAATAAAATGTTGGTTACCTTCAATATAGGTCCAAAAGAGAACACAAAGAAAATCCCCACTTCCTCGTTAAAACTTAGATTTTGTAAAATCCTTGATGAAAAAGGAAAATTGATCAATATCTTTCTCAATTCATAGACATGAGCTGGTCCTTTATTGCTACATTATTGAGAAGTAATTAAATATATTCTTACTTTTCTTTTATATGAAAACTCCTTGGCTTTTATCCTCTTGTGTGCCAAATTTGGAGTCATTATACGAAAGTGAAAGTGACTTTTCTTCATATGCAAGTTTTTTTATCAGTAATTCTTCATATGCAAGTTATCACTTATTAAGGTATATTTTATGCATATTTTCGCTTTCCTATTGTTTTATATTCCTTATTTGGATTTCTTTTACCATTATAAACCATGTGGTCTCAAAATCCTTCTTAATAAAGCAATATGTGATTTCTTCTTTTTTTCTTTTATTCTTTTAATCATATTGGACTCATTAACATTTTATGATCCACGAAAACACATGCATAAATAAAATATTGCAAAGGGAATCCATCCAATACATATAATTCATACAATTCCCATAATCATGCATTTATTGGGTAAATTGCATTTCCAACCATTTGAACCCAAAATTGGGGTTGTTTATAAGAAAGAGGGTTGGGTAAGCATAATTCATTGGTAGAGATCTATGAAGTGTATGTCATGTCATTATATGATTTGGTTTGTGCTTGAGTAGCTAGTTCTTGTGAAGATAATCACCAGTGCGAATAAGGTAGACCTAATAATCCTAGACCAAAGAGGGAAGATAGAACTAGTGCATGTGATACTCATAGAGTTGAGTGAGCTTAGTGAGATTGAACATGACACTCCCTCACAATTGGGGTTAGGAGAACCTCAGTGGGTCTAAATAAAGTTTGGATACATCTTTGGAATGCCACTTGTATAGGTTTTTAGCACAACCTTGATATAATATATGTCTATGTTATCTAAGTTTGAGGCATCATGTGTAGATATGATGGAAATCCTATAGATGGGTTGATGTTCTCTATGTATAGATGGTTAACACAATACATTAATATTGATGACATTATACGGTTGGTGAATCTAGTGATGAATTCACATATAAAGTTTGTAACTTAGTATTAAAATGAAATTCGACCATATTAATGATGAACATTTAATATGGTGTTAATGTTAGTAGTTTAACAAAGATATTCAATGTAGTGATAATTTAGCACGACATTGTGAGGATGCTTCTTGATATGATATAGATGGACAAAGTGGGTTAATTATAATTAATCCCTTCATAATATGTATAAGCTCATGTTTGAATTTTAATGGTCAGGTGAAATAAGTATGAGATCCTAAATGGAAACATGACTTGAATTAACCTAAGATTCCAAACCTTTTTTTTGATCTTATGAGGTGATTATTTCAACCTAGATGCTCTATAAATCCTCATAGGAGTTATACACATGTTCTAGAGATCTTTTTTGTGGGAATGTAGCACCTAGAGTGGTTCTTACATGTGGTTGGAGATCTTTTGTTTTTCCTTTGAATATATAATGGTTCAATTTTGAAGAAAATATATCTTTTAACATTTGAAGGATGTGATGGACCAGATTTTGCCTCAATTTCGATGAGGAAATTTCTTTGAAGGTGTGTAGGATGTTACAGAGTGAACATTTTTCAGTGCTTAGATACCTAACGAGATAAGAAAAAACCATGTGTATGAGTTATATTAAGAATTCCAAGTTTTTTTGGTAAAATATGGATGTTAGTTGATGTTGATATCCTGATTATGATCCATAAGTTTAGAATATATTAAAGTAGTTGGTTTAAAAGTAAAACACTTAAATTTTGGCACTAAAATTGGAATGGATTGTATATTGAGTTATGATAATCAATTGTTAAAGTTTCATGAACTTTCAAGGTTACCAAATTAAGTTATTTGGGTTTGAAAGTAGTGAATTTTGTTGATGAATGATGTAAGTTAGACCAAGGTATTTGATTTGATTAGCCTAATTTTTGATACAATGGTCTTTAGTTTTGGGCTTGGTTTGTGTGGCTAACTTCTGGCCCTAGATATATGATCTAGTGGTTGCTATCGTAGAGGAGGAGAAGACATATCAACTTCAAGTGCAAATTGGCCCAAGCCCTTGAATGGGAGATCAACGATCATTCATCTATCCCCTTCATTAAACTTTTGTCCAGACTCATGAGCAGTTGTTGCCACCGATCTTCCATACATCCACTCTTCATCCTCCCATCCTGAGGAGGGAAGATGACTAGGAAGTTTTATTTGCCTTGACGAGGCCTATGATACAACCCTGGACACATATTATTTTGTGAATGGATGAGAGAAATCAATGTCCTCCTCTCCACCATTTCTCCATTTTAGAGAGAAGTTTGGGTGGTAGTCGTTGCTTCTTAAACCACTTCCTAGATCATGGTCTTGTGGATGTTGAAGGTATGACCTGGATGAGTCCTAATCACCTTTTGAAGAGTTTGGTGGGGTTCCTTAAGCTTCAGAAAGTGCCACCAATAAGTTTTAAGGTAGAGGAGACTTGCCCCTTTTGTTTCTCCAGTGGCAACCGATGACAGAGACCCCTTGAGCTCATGAGGGGGGACTTCCATTGGAAATAAAATAGTCTGGAGGCTCAGAGGGAGTGATTCTTAATCCTTTCACAGTAACTTCATACCATCCTTGTGCCATAACTTGCATGTCAGAGTTGACCCTCGTGGTGACAACCATTTTTATAGAATAGACACATGAGCATGTCAAGAGAACGAAGATGTGTGAGATACGACTGAGAAAGAGAGGGAGAATGAATCTCAATGGATGATCACCCTAAGTCCATTCAAGGTGGGAGATTATTTCAAGAGGGGAACCAACCTTGTGGATTCTTCGCTAGAGTCTCACAGTGGAGATGCTTGAGAAGGGGCAAACCATTATGTGGAATTGGGGATCATGCACAGAGAGAAGCAGGCGGCCCAGCCTAGATTAGGGATGGATCAATAGCAAATTGGGTGCCTAATCAGTGAATATACCATATCAACATGATCCTAGGAAGGCTTAAGAAACACCCCCATACTTGCTATGTGTCGATACTCGATTGGTTGTAAAAAGTAAAATTCCTAGAAATACATATAACTTATATAACTCACAGTAGTTAGCATGGTTGTCAAACAAATTGAATATACTACCAAAATTCTCAGAAAAAGAATTAGAACAACACAAAATTATTACATCAGTCTTTTGATGCTTAAATATTATAGATTATATTGGTTTCATGAGTAATAAATATCAAACGATGTCTTAAAATTTTGAGAATGCACCAGTGACTCTAAAATATTATATATAATTCATGTTATGTCATATATGACCATGTTTGGGCATAGTATTATGTAATTTGCTTATCATAGTTAATTCATATTAATAGCCCTAATTAAAAGGGTAATATTTACATGTGTGCATAATAAATATTTTTATTTACATGCCACATTCATATCAATATCTGGAATCAACATGCATCTCTATTATCAATTAAATACACACATATTACATTAACATGATGACGAGTCATAATACATGGTATGAAACCCTAAATTTATTAATGCATCCAATATTAGGGTTGATTCACATAATGAATAAAGGACATGGAACTTGACATTCATACAATTTATATCAATCTATAATATGATATTGATAACCTATATCCATGTCAAGAATACAAGAAAAGATGGAAATATATATATATATATATACATATATATATATAATGAAGGTAAACCCTAAAGTGAGATATTACGGTAAATAATGATGGGAATCTAATACACGTCATATATGACCGTGTCTTAATCAAGGTTGACCAGATGTAGTAGACATAAAGGAATATGTGATGATAAGGATAACTCTTTTCAAGGTACACTTTTCTTCTATGATACCTTACTTAGCCTATAATAAAGTATGGGTGTTTTATGTGTACAAAATATTTGTCATATGATATTAGACAAAATAACTATTCTTCTATGATACCTTGCTTGATTCTCTCTCTATATAGTTCTAAACACATGAAACATAATATATCTATTCAATTATATGTAATCACTAGACTCTTTGGTAATATAGTGCTTAGAAGTGACTTACCTCTTTGGTATTCAGTCACATTTTACATATGATATGACTCTTTTGTAGGAGATCATAGATGCCTTAATATCAAATATTTTGAGAGTTGAGAGAATGCATCAAAACCTTCCCCGATCAATCCATGAATATATAATGCAAATTGTGCTTAAAATATGTGTTCTCTTTTGTTCATAAACATCTTTGTTCAATTATGACTTTTTGTTATGTTTGTATATTACTACCAAGTTCTAGTGTTATATTATTGCCAAGTCATCATATTAGAGAGGACTGTGAATCTTGTATCCTACTTAGCATAATATTTTATTATATTGTTCCCAAGTGCACCACATGTAATCTCTATTTTGGTATGTGATTATACAATCTTGAAACTCTTGATAGTTGGGAGTTGTATGGCCAAAAGATGTACAAGTGGACCTATTGTCCAAAAGATCATTTTGTAGATGTAGTATGTGCACATGTAAAAGTTTATTATTTAATGGTAATATCAAATATTATAACAATTCATTAAGTGATTATATATTGAATGATGAGTTTGTGTTTTATGGTTTGTTTTTGTTCATGTACATGTGCTACTTTGGTATCCTTTGACTTCCTTTGATTTTCTTCTTCTTGGACAAGTGTGTGAGTTTGAATTGGGATTATCATTGAGGTGAGGGTTTCAATTTGAATGTTACGGATGGGGTCAGGGTGTTATAAATCTAGAGACATCACAACTACCATATTTTATTAATGGCAATCTTGAACTACTCGTTATATATATATATATAATAATCGAACAAATGACAATCAATTTTTGGTCCAAAAATATTCATGTATAATAAACAGTTCTACTAAAATATCAAATTATATATTGTATGCAATAAATTGGGTGCTTCCAACTATATAATTGCAAAATAACATGAAACATTGGCATTGCATCAAGTACCATAAGATTTATCCGACCACGTTATAAATTATGGTTAAAGAGCATACATGTGGTTTTATTAGCATTATATCGTACAATAATATGTAAACAAGAATACTAAAACAACCAAAACTTGTTGTAAATGATCTTCCATAAAAGGTACTTGTTTTTCATGATCGTGGTGTGTTGATAAGGACATTTATCACTTAGACTTTTTTCTTGTAATATGCTCATGATATATTAATAAAATCTTGGACAATTTTTCCAATAAATCATGTTCTTAATTATCCAGTTAAGATATATAGAGTGAATATCTCGTTCTCCCATTCCATGATATTATTTGATGTCCTTCCTAAGTGTATCCAACATATAATGCATTGGTATTTTTTTGCTTCTATTCAAAATATAAACACACAAACACTTCCCATACAATAGACCCTTCGACTGAAATGGATGCAAACTAGTATGTTTTTACAATAATTCTTGAATTTTTTGTGACATTTAGTGTCTTACATTGATTACAGTTGTTATGTGTTTCCGATAACTCAACTTGATTCATTGTAAATTTCACATAGACGATGATGTTTCAACTGATATTTCTTCAACAAGTTAGCATACCGATAATTCCCATGTATTAATATTCATGTAAAATTCACTCCTGAATTATTTTTCATACTGAAATATATAAAAATAGTAAGTTCTTTCTTGAAGTTTTAAAAGGATGTGATTTTGTTCTAGCTAACAAACTTTTTAGTTGTCTTTGAATGCATATATTCACCTTAAATGTTTTCATCAATAAACTCCCTGAAGTAATCATGATGTCCACCAAGATGAATTTTTTGATAAATGCAAAATCCCACATATGTATTATCTAAGAAATTGTCTAAATACTTAATGTCTTCTATGTTTTTTCATTGTTGTGTAGTGTCTTTTCAATTGCTTTCAAATGTTCCAATGGATAAATGGTCATGGTCAATGTGTTCCACCAAGAGTAAGGGTCATTGTGTCCTTACCTAATATATGCCTAAGGAAAAACCATCCATATTTCCTGGATTATAGATTGAGATTGTTAAGTAATATTACCATTGGATGGATAAACTATTAATAAAACTCGAAATAAAAAATGTTATTTTGACATGTTAGGGAAAGCATTTCATAAACATTTTGATCTCATTCACAATGTACAAAATTCATGAACTTAATTGGTGGATTTTACATTTATTCAAATGAGATTTCCTCAAAAAGATTTATAAAAGCAAACCATCAATGAACATTGCATGTAAACAAATATCATGTGGGTATAACACAAAAGTTAATAAAGATAGGATAAATATATGTTGTAGTATAGTATACCAATTCTACTCTTCCATGCTTTTTAATAACATTAATGAAGGTCATGAAATTCTCCTCTATTCATTAACATAATAATTTACAAATTACAACTGAATATGATAGACTAGCCATAATAATAAACACCAACAATTACCACTAGAATTTCTATTCTTCGTCAAATAAGTTGTATCAAATGTTATTGTTGGTTGTTTTTTCTGAGAGCCATATTGTGATGATTTCTGTAGGAATACATTGTATATAATTTGATTACAATAAATGGAAATTTCACTTTTTTATTTTAGTAGTGAGATAATGAACAAATTTAATAATGTCCTAGGAATGTTTTGACTCGATGCATATGGTTTAAGTGGAGGATCTAAACATAATATCATATGTATACTTAAGAGTATTCATTCTTGTTATGTGTCTGGTAAGTTATTATTGTGTATGTTATAGGACAATAATAATAAACAAGACTAGTATGTATGTTAAATGTTGTCCATGTCTCTTCAGTTAGATATTGGATATCAGTTTAGATACATGGATACTTCTTAGAGAACAAGTTTATTGGACAAACTGACTTTGAGAATGATACATGGAAACCATGTCATGGAAATTTTGAGTCATATCTCAATATAACCATGAAAATTGTGATCCTTAGATATAAAGTCACTACAATAATCACATATTGGTATATTAATTCAAAACTACCTAACATTGACTCAGAATAAATGTTTCCATATAGGCATTGATTTGGTACATCGTGACACATGGATTATTGTGAGTGATGTAGATGAAATTTGTCCCTCTTTTAAGTGATATCTCGCCACTTGATAACTGAGACAATAAAATGCATGGCCATGCTCAAGTAAGTAAATATATGACATTGAGCTGACAATATCTCAATAGATTACTCAAGTTCATGAAATAAAAATTGAATGTTAAGAGGATGACAATTCCATGCATAGATTTCAAATTGGATATTTGTGACAAAGGAATCATACTATCATGGTAACATTGGTCACTTTATAGGTAAAAGATGTTCTCCAAATTATTCATATTACTTGGGTAGTAGTTATGTGTTGCTAGATATTGATACTTGCTTCCGATGTTATGAAGATAATTGCCAATGTAATATGGAACCTAATGGGTCACATACACAAGAATGTTTAAAGGAATTGTAATGATAATCACTCTTATGATTAGAATGATTTTGAATAATGTACATGATGATTTCTTACAAATTTGTTGATTGAGCAAGCCAGTTTTCCAAGATGGTTTGCATAAACATATCAGATTGGTTGTTATTCATCCAACTGATCATAAATTGGTAAAGTTGCCAATTTTCCAGCGAGATTGTCCAGTTAAGTGACTAGGTGAAATCAGGGTTGAATAAGAAATGGAAATACTTGATTCACTCGGAATCAAACTGGGTCAATTTGTGACACATTGATTGATGAACTGAGTGACTAGATAGTCCAGTCAACTAACTAGATTTGTGAGTCATCCAATTCACTAATCAACTGTCTGGCTGAGAGGTATGCTTGAGTTTTCCAGTTTGATTTTAACAGTGAGTTGTAATAATGAAAATGATTGGAGTTTTAGGAAATCCTAGCCCATGGCTCTCCTTATAAAGAGGTGTATAAAGGAGAGATGCACTGAGACACACATTGTCTAAGAGTTCTTTTATTTAGAGAGATAAATACTCACTCTAAAGACAACAACCCCCAATAGGATGACATAAGAGAAAGCAACACTAGCACATCAACAATTCTAAGTTTTGCTACCTCTTAACAACTAAGGTGATGTACCAAAAGTTCTTGAATTTTTATGGATGATATAGAAGTTGAGGTTGATGGCAGGAGGTGAGAGGACAAAAAACTTCTTCAAGGAGAAGACAAGGTGTTGTTTAAAGGACAATGTAACAACAACAACGACCACTTTGGATATGGATCTGGAAGTGCATGTTCTACACTAAGATAATATGTGTGTAGTTGGACAACAAGTATAGGATAAGATATATTCAATATCCCTTCTATGTCTTTAATATATGGAAGACTTATGTCTACAAAGGACCCCTTGATTTATTGGAAAAAAAATACTTCCACTATGCCCTTACCCCAAAACCCTACAATGGTATTAGAACTGATCATATGCTATAAAAGTCAGTTTGGGTTTTGAACCTAAAATGATTCTTTGGACAAAACTTGTGCAATGTGTATCCACATTTATCACCAACTCTCATATATGATATGATATATCTATATTACATAAGCCAATGTGTCACCTTTGGAATCATTTTTTCATAAATGTAGATATCACAACTAGGTCACTATGGTGAATGATCGAAAACATGTAATATCATCATTTTATTGTAGTTAAAATACATAACATCCATATAGCTTGCTTGCAATTCCTCTCTCAAATATATAACATCCATATAGCTTGCTTGCAATTCCTCTCTCTCTCTCTCTCTCCAAAGTCTCCATGTAAACATTTAATTCATGCAATTATAATAGAATGATATATTGGAATCATTGGTTGACAATTGTGGAGGGGAAGGGAGGATTAGACAAAAACACTAACAGGGAAGGTCCTTTAAGGGTTTTTGATGAAGATGAAGCGATGACTCCACCAACAATTGAAGAATTGCCAAAACACATAATCCAATCAGGTGACTTACTTGCTAGTCGACTGACAACAAAACCTTTTAAAAGAAGATTTAGGTTATTTTGAATTGTGAATGTATTGGTTGGTTTTATACAACTCTTGATGTCTCAACATGTTGTACTTGTTTCCATATCATGTTTTATCTCTATTGGTGATTTCTTTAATATATGATACATATGCTATAGAATATATAATGTTGACTGGATACATATGAATATAATATCAAATCACTCAATCTAATATCAAAATTTAGGACTCCTTATATTGTGTAGTACACACAAAAACTTTGATCAAATATGTGTGGGCACACCAAAGGTGGTGTACTTTCTATATTTGGGAAGTGTGATTTTAAGTATGTGGTTCTTCTCAACATAGTGTATAACTTTGTGTATTTCGTCACTGGGTTGGACTTGAATGGATGATCTTAATAGGATTAAGAACCTAGAGGCATAAAGATGATATATACTTCATAATATATATATATATATATATATATATATATATATATATATATATATATATATATATATATATATATAGAGAGAGAGAGAGAGAGAGTCGGGCTAGAATACACTCAAGTGTACAGATCGCACGAATACACTCAAGTGTGTTTGTGTATCAAGACTATTTTTTTGCAAAATGTAAACCATTGATCTTCACTGTCATACTATAACTAGGCTACACACAAATTTTGAGCCCATTTGGATGAGTGTAAGTCACTCATCCAAGGGCAACAAAATTGACGTGCAAAACTAATTTGAAATGCATAATTTTTGCGGTCTTTATAACATGACCTATAAATGTCCAAATGTACTCAAATTTTGCGTATGAGGTATTCACAAGATGTTTAAGAAGATCAAAAGATTAGATTTTTGAAAGAAAAAAATTGCATCATGAAAAACTACTTGAGTGTATTCTGCTCTGAATACACTTGAGTGTATTCTAGCCTGACTCTCTCTCTCTCTCTCTCTCTCTCTATATATATATATATATATATATTACAAGGAGTTATGCAAAAATCTATCCAAAAGTTGAATTGGATGCAAATGGAAATTGTTACATACCCAAATAGTTAAGTTATAAACAGTCAACCAAAGTTGACTCATAACTTATGTATTATGGATATTAGCTCACTAGAAGATCTCTTATTTTAATCTTTTGAGAGAATGATGAGGGGTATGAATTTTATGAAAAAGGTGAGAGCGTTATGAATTAAATACCAAATTAATATATTCAAATCTAATTTAATTTTTAATAAAATCATTAACTCATACTATTTTCATTGCAAATCTAATATAGGGGTATAAAATTGATCAAAATATTTTGTTGTGAATGATCCTTGAGAAAGAAATGTGAATGTTAATAACTTCCATGACTAGAATAGGACACTGAGAATTGTCCCCACTCATGAGAATAAGTTTTATGCCCTAGTTAATGACAAAGCACATGAACCAACTCTAAATTCTCCATTTGAAGAAAGGAAAGCTTATCTTAAGCATGTTGATGTTGCTTTTGACATCAATTACCTCATGATATGATCCATGAATCACGTTCTTCAGAAGTGACATGAGAACATGGGAGCTCTAAAGATCGACACACATCTGAATGATATCTTCTAATACCAAGAAAGATAAGAGAGGTATGATGTCTCCAAGGTCCTGTTTAAGAGGAACATGACTAAAGGTGATTGATTCAGTTGGGCCACATGGACTCTAGTGGATTGGTTATGTGGAATTCCTATAGAGAATAGGATTCCTGTTAGGCCAAGAGTTAACCAATCTGTAATCTTTCAATCATTGCCATAATTTATAGTCAGTTCATCATCAACTACAACATGAACAATTCTATTTGATCACTGTCAGAGTTGCTTGGCATGTTGAGAACTATTGATAATCAAATGAAGAAATTCAAGACAAAGTCTGTGTTGAGGTTTAATGAAGAAAGGGAAAGTCAAAGTGAAAAGGAAAATCTAACAAGAGTCCTAAATTAAGCCAAAATGTGAAGCATTCTACACTTAAAGCTAAAGGAGTAGGCAAGGACGGAAATTGTCACCATTGTCAATAGACTAGACACTGGAAAAGAAATTTCCCTCTTTACCTTGAATAAGTATAGAAGAAGAAGTAGGTAATAGAGATCTCTAATTTTAATACAAACTTCTCTACTTTTTAATATTGGATATTGGATGTGGATCTCAGATATGATCTAATATGCATAATTTGAAAAGAAGTAAATTGTCAATGAAGGGAGAGGTGGATCTATGAGTTGCTAATGAAACAAGAGTTTCTACCAAACTTGTAGGCACCTATAGTTTATATCTACCAAGTGGGATTGTAGTGGAGTTAGATAAATACTATTCTGTATTTACCATTAACAAAAATATTCTTTTGCATCTTTTTTGGAGAATAACAATCTTGAATTTTCATAAACAATGGTAAATTTATATTTCAAGGGATGATGTATCCTATGGAAGTGCCTCAATGTTTATAGTTTCTATAAATTAGATCTTGAGATAAGTGAATAAAACATAAATATCAAGAAGTTAAAACTTGATGAATCAAACAAATTTACCTTTCACACTTTCATCAAAGGCACATAAATAAAAAATGCATTTCTCATCTCCACAAGATGGTTATCATGACTATTTTATTTTGAATCAACAGAGACAGTGAATCTTATTTATCGGGTATTAGAAGAAAACCACCCTTCACTAGTAATAGTTAGAGGGCATGTGACTTACCATGACTCATGCATACTAATGTGTGTGGTGTTTTTAGCAGAAGTGCTAGAGGTGGATATCAATACATCATCACATTTATTGATGACATCAGTAGATATGGATATGTGTATCTTATGAAACACAAATCAAAATCTCTTGAAAATGTCCAGGAATTCATTAATGAAGTACAAAACCAACTTGACAAGAATTTTAGTTCTTTTTAATCTGATCATGGTGGGAAACATATAAGACAAGAGTATGAGGCCCTCATAGTAGATGGTGGTATTGTATAGCAGACTCCACATGATATACCACAACATATTAGTGTGTCGTAAAGAAGGAATGCCACCTTGTTTGACATGGCACATAAATGATAAGTTTAGTCAATCATTCGAATTCCTTATCTGGATATGCTCTAAAATCTCCATGTTTTACAATTAGCTATATACCTTCTAAATTGGTTCAATAGACAACACATGTGATATGGAATGGGAAGAGTTCCAATATGTATTTTATTAATACTTCATGTTGTGAAGCTTATGTCAAGAAATAGTTCTCTAAAAAGCATGTACCCAAATCAGACAAAATTTTCTTTGTTGAATACCCTAAGGAAACTAAGGGTTTTTTATTCTGTATTCCATATGACAACAAACTAAATGTAGCTAAACTATTAGATTCCTTGAGATGGAATTTATTCTCAAAGTAAGAGTGGGACAAAAATAGATCTCGAAGAAGTTAAAAGTCAACAAGATAAAATTCAACCATGTAGGTAAGTGAGGAAGAAAGATAATCACAAGTCATTTCTTATCCTCAAATTCCACATGTAGAACAAGAAACTCAAAGGTTTTGTAGGCCATGTTTGGAGATAGAAGAGACTTGGATTTCTGATGACAGAATCAGATAACTTTTTGGCCATAGATGATGATGCCAACAACCTACAATAAGTATATTAAGGGACATAATCTAGTAAATAACTTGAGGACTATTTGAGATGGAATCCATGTGTGTCAACAAAGTAAGGAGGTTAGTGGATGCACCTAAAGGAGTAAAACTCATAGAGTTCAAATGGGTCTTCAATCAGAAGACTGGGGTCAATGGTATTGTACGAAATTATAAAGGATGATTGATTTTAAAATATTTTAGATAAGTTCAAGATGTTGACTATGAAAAAACATTTTTGCACTACTACAGAAATAGTTTATAACGACACATTTAGAGGTGTCAGTTATTACCAAAAACTGACGCCTACACCCTACAAAGTCGGCTAATTACAGAGACTGACATCTATATTTGAAGACCGTCCAGACACGGGTATCACGTTTTATTTAGCGTCGGCTCCCTATAATGAACTGACGCCTAAAATAGCCCGCCAAATCCAATTTTTCGAGCGAAAAAAAATTACCTCCAGAGTTTCACATACGGCGTCAGTTTTTTGACCTAATAACTGACGCCTAACAATGAAAAAAATTACCTCCAAAGGTCGTCGATTTTTGTGGAAAACCGACCCTGATAAGGTTTCACGCGTCGTCCCCGAAAAAATTTTAGGGTTAAGATTGTCCAATGGACGTCAGTTTTTTCTGGAAACCAACGCTGATGTGTAAGAGGTGTCAGTTTTTTAAATAATCGATGCCTCTATTAACTTAATAACCCCTGCACGATCGATCGAGAAACAGACTACGCCCCATTCTCTCTGCTGTTTCATCATCGCGAGCCCTCGCCCGAAGCTACTGCGCCCCCTGCTCGTCGCCGCCGCCTGATCAAGCCGATCACTGCTTCTCACACCATTGCGTCTGCTGCCCCCTACTATCTAGCTTCTTCCTCCCACCGGCTAGCTCCTTACACTGCCGCCACCGAAGATAGTTTCTCTCTTCTTCCTCCACGCCGCTGATAGGTAGGCTGCTGCCTCTTCTTCTTCCTCCTCCCCTTCTTCTTCCTCCACCTCTTCTTCTTCCTGCTCCCTCCTTTCCAAATGGATAAAAGCAAGGCATGATCGAACTGTGGGCTAGACACGAGTGGCTGTGTTGGCCGACCACGACCGTGATGGCCAGCACAACCATGGTCGTGTCCAGCCCACAGGTCGTGCCTTGCTTTTATCCATTTGGAAAGGAGGGAGCAGAAAGAAGAAGATACATTTTCAATTGAATACTAATGCTTGACCTAACTCTGTAAATTTTGATGCATGTTGAATTAAGATATTAAAACCCTAATACACATTTCACCATAATCTTGAATTAACTATATTGCTGAAATCTTGTGATCAATCTATCTAAGATATTAAAACCCTAATGATAAATCTCTAATTTTGTAGTGATGTGTCGCCCTAACATCTACATGAATCCCTATTGTATGATATAGATTGATGATAATGCATGAGCTAGATTGAAATTTTGAAATCATTTATGTAATTTATGTGTAATCTTTATCTTGATGATGAACATGCATGGACACTGAAAATGTTGAAATCAATGTTATAGAATGACAACACATGTATTTGTTGGCCTAGAAACTCATCTAAGATTTACTCATTAGGAGTAAATCTTGGATAGTCCCCATTTTGGGACTGTTCTTGAACACCTAATCTCACTTAGGATGTAAGTGTATAATTTGTATTAGGTTTTCAAGAAAATTTCGGCAGCATTTTCCCATTTGTTCTCTAAGTACATATGCACTTAGAGAACAATGGGGAAATGCTGCCGAAATTTTCTTAAAAACCCAATACACATTATACACTTACTAGTGAGATTAGGTATTCAAGAACGGGATAGGTGGTACACATTTTTATATATAAGAATGACAGCACATGTATTTGTTGGCTTAGAAACCCATCCAAGATTTACTCATTTGGAATAAATCTTGGATAGTCCCCGGTTTGGGACTGTTCTTGAACACCTAATCTCACTTAGGATGTTTTAACCATTAATTATATATAAGACCTTAAACCCTAAAGTTTTAACCATAAACCCTAATCTTTTAACCCTAGACCCTAATCTTGTTCTAATATATACTTGTTTTCTATTTGATCATAGAATGGATAGATCATGGATGTCCATCCCAAATCGCTGCACCCCTGAATTTATTTCTGGTCTTGACCAGTTTATTAGATTTTCCGAGGAACATAGGAAACAACATGGAGATAGGTTCTACTCTCCATGTAGGCATTGCGGTAACAAATTGAAAGTCACCACTGGTGACAAAATCAAAAGTCACATCATGTGCAATGGGATTGTACAAGGCTATACAGAATGGCATTGGCATGGAGAGATTTCAAACCTGAAATTAGTGGATGTCGATAGCAGTGCTTGTGTGGAAGAAGAAATTACCTTTGATGACGTAGATGTGAACAAACCAGTTCCAGTAGACATCGTTGATGCGATGTTGGATAGTTGTGGGGTAGAGCACACCGATCCACCTCTCATGTTTAGAAACATTGTGCATGACGCTGAGGTACCGTTATACACAGTTTGTAAGTTTACGAAGCTTAGCGTTGTGTTGAGATTGTATAAACTGAAAGCTAACAATCGATGGAGTGACAAAAGCTTCACGTCATTGTTGTCTTTGTTGAAAGAAATTTTTCCTGAAGGAAACGAGCTGCCAATCTCAACATACTGGTTAAAGAAGTTGTTGTGCCTAATGGGAATGGAGGCCAAGAAGATACACACATGCCCGAATGATTGTGTATTATTTCAAAAGGACTATGTGGATTTGAAAGATTGTCCAAAATGTGGTGCGTCAAGGTATAAATTGACGACTTCAGGGGAGTCCAAAACTGGTTCTCCTGCCAAGGTGATGTGGTATCTACCTATAATACCATGGTTTCAACGCTTGTTTGCCAATCCTATAGATGCGAAGAATTTGAGGTGGCATGCAGATGTTAAGAAAAATAATGATGGGATCCTACGACATGCGTCTGATTCCCCACAGTGGAAGGAGATTGATTTATTATACCCTAAATTCGTGAAGAAGATAGGAATCTAAGACTTGGGCTTTGTACAAATGGGATGAATCCATACGGGACATTGAGCAGCCAACATAGCACTTGGATAGTTATGCTTGTTATATACAATCTTCCTCCCTGGTTGTGTATGAAAAATAAGTATGTTATGTTGTCGTCTTTGATATCGGGCCCTAAACAACCTGGAAATGATATCTACATTTATCTTGAACCTATGATTGATGACTTGAAGAAGCTCTGGGGTGATAGTGTGATGACCTATGATGCTTCATGAAGAGAGACATTTTGTTTGCACGCTATGTTGTTTTGCGCTATGAATGTCTTTCCAGTGTATGGAAATTTGTCTAGATATAGTGTCAAAGGATCTAAAGTGTGTCCTATATGTGAAGAGAACACTGATTCAATATGACTAAAACACGGTGGTAAGACTATATATCTTGGTAATCGAAGGTTTCTTCCAAAATTTTATCTGTATCGTAGGTTGTGCAAAGCATTCAATGGACGAAATGAAGAACAGAGTTCACCTAAACCTATATTAAGGGAGAATGTTTATGAAAGAGTAAAAGACATCGCCAATGAATTTGGTAAGAGATCACAATGTACAATGGCCACAAGGAGTGACAAGTCTTTAATCAAGAAGAAGTCAATATTTTGGGATCTTCCTTATTGGAGTTCTTTGATAGTCAGACATTGTATCGATGTCATGCACATTGAGAAAAATATATGTGATAGTGTCATCGGTACTCTGTTGAATATACCAGGTAAGACTAAAGATGGGATAAAATATAGAATGGACCTACGTGAAATGGAAATAAGGACATAATTAACAGAAGTAGTTAGTAGCGATCGGAGAACATACTTACCTCCCGCTTGTTACACGTTGTCTAGAAAGGAGAAGAATGCTTTTTGTGAATGTTTGGTAAATGTTAAGGTACCACAGGGTTACTCATCCAACATTCATACTGTGACGTCCCCGGATTTTCTAAAACTTAATCTGATGTGTGACGTCCAAATTGAAACCCTCACCTCAGCGAGAATCCCAATTTGAGCATCCCACACAAGGCTAAGAAGAAGAAAATCAAGGGAGTCAGAAGGAAACAAACAGTAGCACATGCACATGAACAATAAACAAACCACAACACATGTTCACCATTCAACATATAATTACAACATGAATTGTTACAACATTTGATATTACATATTGAAAGGTAAGCTATACATATACATGAGCTACAGCTAAAACAACAGGATCTTAAGACAACATGTCCACCTGTACATCAGCTCGCCATACAACTCTCACTATCCTGGATCTTCAAAAGCATAACCATAACCTATACAAAAGATTACATGCGGTACACGTCAGCACAATATTTCATGAATATTGTACTGAGTACGCCTACGTGTCTTTTATATACCTCTCATCATATCTTGGCAATAAGATAAAACTAATACTTGGCAGTAACAGAAGAATATAAGAAAAGCATATACTTGCACGAAGATGTTCATTAACAAAAGAGAACACATATTTTAAGCTCATTTTCCATTATATCATCCATGCATTTACTACCTCAGAGTTGAATGCATTAAGGCCTTTATGATCTACTACCAAAGAGTTGGATCATTTCACAATGTGATCTACTACCAAAGAGTTGGATCACTTCCAAGTACTTTACTACCAAAGAGTTGAAGTACTTATTTCCAGCACTTTACTACCAAAGAGTTGAAGTGCTTAGATATAATGGAACAGACATATTATGTTTCATGTGTTCATATCAATAAGTATGGAAAATCAAGCAAGATATCATACAAGAACAATCATTTCAATCAATACCATATGCCAAGTATTTTACTACTCATATAACACAAGCATATTGTATAATAAGCCAAGTAAGAGGTAATGGCGTACCTTCCAAAGAGATAGATCATTCTAAACACATGTTCCTCATGTCATCTATTTCTTTGATAAACCTGATTAAGACAAGATCATATACTATCATCAGGTTCTCATCTTATTATATCTCATCTTAACCCTAATTATGTCCATTAGGGTTTCTCTTATCTCATTAGTATATGTACTTTATTACTTGTCTTATCTTCATGTAATTAGGTTACTGATCTTATATTACAGATTAAGATACATAATCTGATCATTATCTTCCACAGCATTTTTGTGCTCATTAATTAAAACTAGTTACATGTATTACTCGAATTAGGGTTTCATCATGTGTATTATGGGTCATCTTCACATAACATGGATTTTGTGCATATAACGGATCTCAGATATACATCTTAGCTTCAGATTACTGATATAAGCCTACTCTGTAAATTTCATCATTTATTGAGTATGTATGCATTTAATTGCATTTTACTTAGGGTTATTAGCCCTAAGTAGACATATTAATCAAATTACATGATTTCGTAAATCAACATGATCATCCTTGACATCAGGTGCATTATAAACATTATTATAGACTTATAGGCATTTTTCCATAATTTTGTGTCATCGTTTGCTAATTATTATCCACAAACTAAGCATTACATATCTTACATGATATCACTGATATTAAAGCATTAAAAGCATGATATTATGATTCCATCTTGTTCTATGCATTTTTCTGAACATTTTGGTATCTTATTTGTATTTTTCTGAGCATCGAGCTATTTTATACGAATTAAACAACATCTGGGAATTTCTGAGTGTTTTACCTTTTCTAGCCAATCATGTTGCGCCACGTGGCCACTAAGTTCTAGCGCAGCCCTTGCTTGCATCGGCCGGTTCTTTGGTTGAGCCGGTCTGGTTCACCGGCTGGACCAACCGGTCCTCCTCCTTTCTCTCACACGCTCCTGAGTCCCAGCGGGACTATGTTTCATGCGGGCGCCGCCGTCTGGCCCAGCTCCGGCGAGCAAACTGCAAGGCTCAGGTGCTCCTCACCGGATTCCAATGCCACGAACAGCTTCGGTGACTCAGGGCAAGCCTCCACGGCTAGAAGGCTCCTCGTCATATGCTCTGAAGCTCCTTGGCCGGGGGGTCCTCCGATGATGGCGCCGCCGTAGAAGAGCTAGAAGGGGGAAGATAGATTTCTAGCTTCTAAGCTTGCATATTACACACTAAGGAGCTTCGTTGGAACCCCATAGAACTGACGAGCATACTGGATTGGGGTGTTAATCCTTGATCAGTGCCTCCCACTCCGCCTCGCTTCTTCTGGAAAACTGGATCTCGGTGGCCAAGAAAAATCCGCCTGGTACAGTCTGTGAGTGTGCGGGATCAACTCCTCTCTCCCTCGTATTTGCTGCTGCCTTCTTCATCTTCTTCAAAAGCCCCTTCTATTCTTGACTTCACTGTCTTTTCGCCACCTGCACGATGCTGTGGAGAGACCATGGATTCGCGTAGCTTGTTCTACCTATTGGAATGGTCTCGCATCTCCCTTAAGGGGTCTTCTCGCTCCTCTAGTCGAGTCGAACACGACTGCCCACTTCAAGCCCTTCACTGAGCCACGACCTCATCGTGGGGCGAGGCTAACTCCTCCCACTCACTGTAACCCCACGATCCCTCGTTTGACTGGAGGTAGGGGATGAAGATCCAGCCGTCAAGGGTACAACTAACGATTATAAAATAACTTGCCCAAAGCAAGATCCGGGCTCACTTAAGCAGGAAGTCCCAGCCACAGGATTAGACATGAATGGCCCGGATTCGGCCACACAGGCCCAGCCCAGACCAGGGGCGTGACACTTTATTAAAAGCAATAACTTAGGCGAATCAACCCTAATATTGCACATCAATTCACAAAACATCAAACCTCCATAACTTCCTCTAGGAAAGTCCGATTGCCACCAAATTTTAACCATAGGTTTCCTACCACTCAAGCTACCTTCTACTCAAAATTGGTGCCAAAACTCAATTGTTAGGTCATCCAATAAAATTCCTCAAGAAGGCATATAAAGAGAGATATTAATCATTATATAATTCTCATTCAACATCTCCACTTTACCAAAACACTTGGAACTCTCATTGTAACTCAAGATATGGATTCTAATATGTTATTGGAGATTTATGGATTTCAAAAATCCACTCCATCACATCCTACACACCTTAAAAGATATTTCGTCCTCGAAATTAAACCAGAAAACCCACTTTGTCACACATACATTGGTATCAATGAAACATCTGAAGTTGATAGGTCTTACATCTCATGATTGTCGCACTCTAATGCAACAAATATTGCCAGTGGCAATTCGATCTATATTGCCGAAGCATGTACAGTTTGCAATCACCAAACTTTGTTTCTTTTTCAACAGTCTATGCAACAAAGTTATTGACCCTAATACTCTCAATAAATTGCAAAGAGAAGTGGTTGTTTCCCTATGTCAGCTTGAGATGTATTTTCCTCCTTCATTCTTTGATATCATGGTACATCTTGTTGTCCACTTGACTAGGGAAGTGAAAATGTTGGGACCCATTTTCGTTCATTGGATGTATCCCTTTGAATGATACATGAGCATTTTTAAAGGTGATGTTCAAAACCGTTATTGACCTGAAGGGAGTATTATTGAGGGTTATGTGGAGAGAGAGGTTATGGATTTTTGCAATGACTTTCTAAGTGCTAATGACGCTCCTGTGAATGACAAGAATATTGAGGAGCATTTTGGCAAAGGAATTTTGGGATCATGGGTGAAAGTAATCAGTCGTGAGAAATTGGAGCAAGGTCACTTGTATATTTTACACAACATTAAAGAAGTGAGTGTTTATATCGAGGAACATACCAATTTCATCAAGAGGCAATATCCTCGATCCAATTCAATGTGGCTTGCTAGAGAGCATAACAAGACATTTATTAAGTGGTTTGAAGATAAAGTCTTACATCAACTATCTCAAACACCAGATAATCTTATTGAAACCATCAAATGCCTCGCCTTTAAACCGAAAGTGAATGTTATGTCTTATGAAGGGTTTGACATAAATGGATTCTCGTGATAGACAAAGCGTCAAGATGATAAGAGTGTCATCCAAAACAGTGGGGTCACCCTTCAAATGTCTTCATTATTTTTTGCAAGTGCAAAGGATAAGAGTCCACGTGAAGCTAAAATGTCATATTACGGTGTGATTGAAGACATATGGGAGTTTGACTATGCAGATTTCAGATTTCTGCTCTTTAAATGTAATTGGGTTGACAACAACAATGGAGTTATAGTGAATGAATTGGGTTTCACATTAGTGAAATTTGAAAAGATTGGCGAGAAGGGTGAACCATTCATATTGGCATCACAGGTGAAACAAGTATTTTATATCGATGATCCTGCAAATGATAAATGGTCGGTTGTTCTTCATGGTAAAAGACAGTTCATTGAAGATCCTATAGATGAAGAAGAGTACATGATAAGTATGATGACTCCAGTCCATTCTCAGTTGGGTTTCTTACACCACCAAACATTGAAGTTGGGGATCACAATGACTTGTATGTTCGCGGGGATCACAATGAAGGATTGTTAATTGATAAAATATCACAATATTATAGGCATGAATGTTTATATTTTTTATATGTTTTATTTTTCTGAATGTGAACTTTACAATGTGAATGTGGACTTTACAATGCGAATTACTTTACAATGTGAATGTGAACTTTACAATGTGAATTACTTAACAATGTGAATTACTTTACAATGTGAATGTGAACTTTACAATGTGAATTACTTTACAATGTGAATGTGTACTTTACAATGTGAACTTTATAATTAGTGTTACTTTACAATGTGAAATTTATAATTTGAATGTGAACTTTCAGATGGCTGAGCATTCCCATGATGACCGTGTTGATGATCACCGTGAGGGTGAGGACATGCTTGTGCCGCCTGACAATGTAAGTTTTAAGAATATATCCCTGAGGTTTCTATCTATATGTTCATTTATAATTATATCATGTAAGTGTGTTTTTTTATCAAATTTTTGGTTGTTGATGTACCCCCTGAAGAAATTACAACACTGGATAAGCATCAAAAGAAAATTGAGAAAGTGAGGGGCGTTACAATGATGAACAAGTTAATACAACAAAGGGGCAATGGACCCAAATTGGCTGTGGATTTTGATCATGTAGGAAATCCATATGGAGTGAACCGCAACTCATTTGTTTCATATCTTGGGGTTCTTACTCACAGCCATTGCAGTCCTATCCTAGAATCTTGGCATAAAGTTCCTAAGGGGAAGAAAGACCACATATGGAAGGAACTATGTGTGAGTTATTATTATTTGTAATTCTATTTGTGTATATTACTAATTTTTAGGATACTAGTTAATAGCAATTCTATTTAATTTGCAGAGCATATTTGATCTAGATGAAAAGTTGCATCGTAAATGTGTGATGCAACGTTGTAGGAGGGTCCTAAGGAACTATAGGACCAATCTCACCCGAGATTACATACATAATGTTGATAAGAGGTTCTTGATTGATTTCCAACTCTAGACATTGATCACTATTTCACTAACTCTACACTAATAATTTTTTTTGTATTCTCTTTAAAAAATAAATTTAGGCAGAAGGAAGCCACAAAGCAATGGAACTACCTGGACCCCAAAGACTGGGAGGTGTTTGTTACCCAAAGAAAAATAGATGAATTCAAGTTATTAAGCGCCACTCCCAATTTAATTAATATACATTTTTATGTATTCAGCTATTCAAGATTAACCTTTAGTGTTACTAACCAAATCAATGTGCTAACTAACTAGGCCTTCAGTGAGGCGCAAAGAGCAAGGTGTGCACTGAATGTGTACGTCCACACAATGGGTCCAAGAGGATATGCAGGCGTTTTCCAAAGTCTACAGGCTAAGTCTTCTCAACCTACTGCTACTCAGGAGACTGCAGAGTCCTCTACTACTGCTCCAACACCTCTGCCTTTCCATGCTATGTGGATAGTTGGGAGGAAAAACAAGAAGGGAGACATACCAAAGCCCGCAACTGCTGAGGTGGCTGCAAAAATGGTAAAAATCAACTCTTAGAGCAATCGATCGATATTGATTATTGTTATGTTTACTTACTAATTTTTTTTATGGTGATTAGCGGGAGCTGCACGAGCAGAGGAAGGAAGGCAAGTTCATCCCTCAGGGCATAAGGGATGAATTGAAAGTTGCTCTGGGTAACCCAGAGCATCTTGGACGTGTTCGGGGTGCAGGTACTGGTGTGGGCATCAAAGTGTTCTTTGGGCCATCCCAGCACAAACCTATCCCAAAAGAGGGACTTTCACAAGCTAAGGTAACCTATTCTTATTTTAGAATGTTATTGGAAACGGGAATTCCATAATCAGAAGCTAGCATTTCTTTTATCCATGTATAGGTAGATTCGTTAATTGAGAAGAGAATCCAAGAACCAATGGCGAAGTGGCAGGCATCTCAGCCTGCCACTCCGACAGTACCTGTGGTGGGCCGCTCTTCTCCTACTGTAGAAGTGGTTGGGAGTAATCCTGTAGACCCACCACCTAGCATGTCCTCTGTAAGTATTTTTATGACATAATAGCTAGTATTTTCAAGATGATATGTTTGTGTATATATGCATATAGCATTCTTTACGTAAATTTGTAGGGGTTGAAGCCATGTCAACTAAAAAGTCAAGAATATATCGTTGCAGAGGCATCGACTTACCCACCCCTTAAAGGGTGCATGGTTCATGGGTATCCAGTACCAGATGGTGTGGTACGTGTGAGCCTGATACATGTATTCCCCGACTAGCTGGATCTTGCTTTGTCTCATGCACACCCAGATGCTGAAACACTTAGTGAGGTAGTAGGCGGAGTGATATTGTGGCCCGAAGTGGATGTCATCTATACTGATATTGTATGATAAATTTCCATTACTTTAATTTGTTAGTGTGTATATATGAGTCAATTGATCTGAAATTATATATACAGGTCAAAAAGATGAGACCCGCTACATCTCGGCCTCCACCTCCTCGACTACCAAGTTGGCTTCCAAGGGACCTACACGCCTCTATAGGTCTTAATTATAGGGGTGAGACAGAATGGATCGGCGAACATGATACAAATTGCCCTATAATTGTTACTATTCTGGAGGATGCTGCAAGTAAATCATACGATAACAATCTATTTATATAAGTTTAGCATATGTATTAATGGATACGTAATACAAGTTATGCATATGTACATATTAATGCATAGGTATTAATGCAGGTCAATCATACGAAAACAAGATATTTTGGAGTTGTTTAGTTATCAATGGCTGAACACGTCTATGATAGAGCTGTGGATATGGTGAAATCTTGTTTATACATCCATATACCTTGTTTTATATATGGTGATCTAGTTTCTTATATATTAATGCATATGTAATACATGTTTTGCAGCCACTTACACAAGATATGTAGAGATTTTGGGTTTTCCCATGTGGGAACTTTGGTTCCATCTTTGATTAGTCTTGTAAATAAAGACCCTTCTTCAGTTACTTCATACTGCTGTGATGCTTTTGAATATTTTGGTACAAATAAGAAGACGGTGATAATATCTCTATTCAATGTCGAGTAAGTTTACTTTACTTATAATTTGGACTTGAGAAAATTACATTTTTATTGTGGATTTTGAGTTATTAATTTTTAACTTTCTTACTTGTAGTGGTAGGCATTGGGAGTTACTAATTATTGTCCCCAAGACATTCACTGTCTATTATCTAGATCTTGTGGGGAATGAGTTGGAATTATATGGACATGCAATTAAAAGGCCATTATTCTCATGAGAAATATTTCATGTTTTTATATCTGTTAACATCTGTTACTGTATTACTATTTAGTTATGCAATTTAATGGGTTACATTAACATATGTAGGGATTTACAAGAGTACAAAAAAGCTGGAGGAAAGGTCCCTAGGAAAAAAGATCTATCACTAATTTGGGAGAATGTGAAAGTAATTTCCTGACTCCAATATATATATTATTTATGTGAACTGTGCTTATTTGTATTTTTGAATATTTTGTATGTTTCAATTTTTAGTGTGTTACACAAGACAACAGTTGGGCATGTGTCTACTATGTGATGCTATTTATGGACCTAATCATCAAACATGTCGTAATGGAAATCGATAAGATACAACAGGTATTATACATAGTCTCATTAGATAATATGAAATATATCAATCTTATTATATATTATTAATTATATATACGTTATTCTCTTTGAAGGTCTTTAAAACTGCTGACTTCAGCACATGTGGAAAGCGTTTCGATGTACATGCTCACTATAAGAGAGATGAATTAGATGCTGTAAGAGAAGAATGGGCAAATTAAAGCCCTACAAAGAGTGGGAATTTTTAAATTTAATTTTATTGACAATGATGACAATGATGAATAAAGAATAACTTTGTTCTCATAAATATTTTTGTGTGAATGTGAATGAATTTTTATGAATTTTCATATGTGTGTGAAGATGATAAATACATAAATGTTTCTACATGTGTTTGAATATGAAAAGAGATGAAATGAATGGAACTGTAGGTTGCTACTGGTTTCTACATGTGTGTGATGAAAAAATAATATGAATTAAATGTTCTTATACATGTGTGTGAATCACATATATAATATTGTCCATCTTATTAATTTTGCAGGTTTTTGGCCTGTTGTTGGCTGATAAACTGTAGGTTCTCATCCTGCTGACCAGCCATACAACAGGCCTGCAAACTGATTTTAAAAAAAAATCTTAACATAGGTGTCAGTTATTTGATCAAAACTGACATCAAAGACATACGACGGCGGTTTTTTATAAAAAATTGACATCTATGTAGCCAGGAACCATGGCCGTGCTGGGAAGCACGGCTGTGGTGGCAGGTAGGGGATATGGCGTCGGTTATTAGCACAAAACCGACATCGGTTCAGCTGATATGGCCAAGAAATATGGTCGTGCTGGGAAGCACGACCGTGTTGGTAGGAGAGATGGCGTTAGTTATCTTACAAAACTGACGCCAATAGGCCTTTTGCTGGCATTTTTTCGCTGACGGGAAGCATTGTGACGTCAGTTCTTTTAATAACTGACATCTGTAACAATTCTATAGTGTCGGTGTTCTTAAAAAACTGACGCCTATAGTCCCTTTTCTGGCACATTTTTTATGGCGGGAAGCTTTTTTGCGTCGGTTGGGAACTGACGCTGAAGGGGTCCACCTTTAGCGGCACCCACTTTGCTTGGAAATCGACACTAAAGCCCTTAATTAACCGAAGCTAAAGGTATGTTCTGTAGTAGTGTTGTCATTGTAATGGTAAAATTTAACAGAACAATGCTTTCTATTATAGCTTAACTGGAATGTTCTAGAGGATGTATACATGACACAATATGATCGTTTTATCATTCCAAATGAACATATAGAAGTTGGAATCTTTATATTGATGGGATAATAATAGATTTTGGTTTTATCAAGAATGGTCATGAACATTGTATGTACAACAATGTTAGTGGGATCATAATTGTATTTTGCTGGTTGGGAAACACCTTATCCATATTGGACTTAGGTGAAGCATATTGTATACTATGATTGAGGATCTATATAGATAGATCTAGAAGGCTTCCTATCCTATTCCAGAGTATATACACTAATAAGGTGATGAAGAGGTTCAACATGTAGTATTCTAAGATAGGTAACTACCCATGTCTCATGCACTAAGCCTCTCTAAATCGCTATGTTTCATCTCCTTAGAAGAGAATACATGAATGGGTAAGATTTCATATGCATCTATAATTGGATCTATCATGTATGTAATGTTGTGTACTTTCTCAGATTGACTCTTATATTTTGAGCATGATGAATATGTACCATATCCCAATTAAGATCATTGAATTGATGACAAGAATATCTATAAGTACTTGATAAGAATAAATGATCAATGCTTCATATATAGAGGTGAAGAAGAGGTAGTTGTAAGGGATACACTAACACAATCTTACAAATTGAGAAAGGTAGTTGTCAATTGCAAAAAGGATTTGTATTTTTCCTAAATAGTAGAGTTGTAAGATGGAAGAGTTACACGCAAGAGACAATGGCCAATTTTATATAAAAAGTTGAATATATTGTTGCATCCAATGAAGAAAAGAAAGAAATATGGATCTAGAAGTTAATTTGTAAACATGGATTGGTTGGGTTGGGAGGACAAAGTACAACTTTCTGGTTACACCAATGAAGACAATGCAAAGGATAACGACCCCAAATCACATTAGGGTTCCAAGAACATACTATGAAAATATCATGTTTGATACAATCTTGAGTAATGAATAAATATAATAATGTCCTAAGAATGTTTTGACTCGATGACATATGGTTTCGGTTGAGGACTTGAACATGAGATCATATATCTACCCAACAGTATCCATTGTTTTATATCCCTAATCAATTATTATTGTGGATATTACTATATAACAATAATGCATAAGATTAGTATGTATGATGAATGATGGATATCTTTCATTAGTAATTGGAAGTCAATTCATATCATGGGTACTTGTTAAAAATAAGTTTTACTGGACATATATATATCTATATACTTGTGAATAAGAACAGGCGATGAGTCTGCTCTTCTTGCTACCTATCAACTTGCTTTCTTTTGCAGTGTTGGTTGTCACCCTCCTTACTCACTGCTAATATAAGATTCTTACTTTTTGGCCACGTACAGAGTGCTTTTCCTTAAGCTTGACAACATGTTTCTCGGTATATATTGTTGTGAATAATAGGTAGGCACATGACTGGTGCAGCTTGAAGCGTACCCTTCTGGAGGGGACTATGACATGTAGGAGGCCCATTTGTCCTATGTGATCCATGACAACCTTGTCTTATCAATCGATCTACTCTTATCACTGATTGGAAAGGTAAATCAATGTTCCTTTATATTTTGTAACACATTCTTTTGTTTGTTGCAACTCACAATGACACAACTCTTTCATTTCCAGGCCGAGATCACACAATGATATGACAATTCACTACCAAAATCATTATTTCTTTTGTTAACCTGATCGTGAGGATGCAAATGTAGTTTCTACTTCATTAACATGAATCAATTTTCTAATCTAATTATGTGGACATTGATCCCAAATTGTCTAAGTCATCTCCACACTTATAGAGTGGTTTCATGTTGAACCTATGGCCCACTTGGGTAGAAAGCGGTAGCATGAACCTCATAGGATGGGGTGATGGCAAGCGAGGGGCATGTTTAAAAGATAATCTTTGGTGCTTGGGCAGGAGTTCTAAAGAAAGCAGTGGTGTATAATGGACACGAGTGGGAGCATCAGTGGCGTTGGGGGACGAAACTCAAAAGGAAGCTGCTATATACACTTTCATTCGGTCATTTCTTAGATTGCGAGTTTATTGATTCCCTCTTTTCCTTACATTTTTAGGCAAAGTCTTATTTGTGATGCTCATTTATTTTACTCCTAACATCAACACATGAATAGATCTTCCAATCTACTTGATGTTCTACTTTTGTGATGCTAATTATTTCTAGATCGTGTATAGAAATAAAGTTGGACAATCTTTCTTTTAAGTTTATTTTTTTCTATTTTCATCTTAGTATGGTGTGCGAATTTCTAGAGAAATAGTTGCTTTCCTAAGTATGCAATATGAATGTACAAATAACCTTTTACTGGGTCATACTTTTCAAATTAAAAAATACCATGTGGGTAACGATGAAGATAGTGTTTGGTAAAAAAATTTGTTTGGGTTCACAGATTTAATTATAGTATGGTTGGATTATGGTTTGCTAGGTTTATGACATGATTGTCCTATTATAATACTTATTTCAATGGCTGTAGTAGATGGGAATGGGTATCATACTGAAATCTATTGTATAGATAGTATGGGATGTCCTTGATTATTTTATTTTTCATGTACGAGTAAAATAAAATTTATAATAACTCAAAATATGTAAATAGCATGTGTTTAAACACATTCTAGGTCATAAGATGAAATAGTCAATTCTGTGTGAGTGGGTTCTATTTGACGGAATGTAGAAAAAATATGTGTAAAATAAATTTGTGTAACAACCCAAAATATGTAGATACCATGTGTCCAAACGGGTTCGAGGTTATCAAATGGAACAACCATTTTTGTGTGAGCGTGATTTCTGTTTTATGGAATGCCCTTTTTTAATTTATTTTGAAGTATGTGTAAAATAAAATTTGCAATACCCAAAACATGTAAATAACATGTTTACAAATCCATGCTAGATCATGAAATCGAATTGCCATTTTTGTATGAGCATGATTTCTGTTTGATGGGATGTCGTTCCTTTATTTATTTTTCACGTTCGTGTAAAATAAATTTTGCAATAACCCAAGATATGTAGATAGCATGTGTCTAAACACATTCAAGCTCATAATCGAATGGTCATTTTTGTGTGAGCGTGATTTCTGCTTGATTAATATAGAAGATAGATATTGTGAACATTTATTGACACAAATAATAACCACATATGTAATGTATGTAGTGAATGTCACCATCTATTTGGATTTGAAAACATTTAGGATTTTTCTTGAGGGAAATAAACGGTTGATATGAAATTATACATATAACCAGTTGTTTGCTATGGAAATTTCATTTTAGAGAAAACCAAAAATACATTTTGAGGGAAGTTACAGATTAAATGAAATGAAGATTAAGAGGTAAGGCAAAATCCAGGGAGACACTTTTTGGATAAATTTTCATACCTGAATTAAAACTTCGCGTAAAATCTAACTTTATGGATTGAAAAAGTTAAATGCACGAATAAAATTTCAGCATATTTTTTATGAGACAAATTATGTTTACTAATGGAAAGTAAATGTATAGCAATGTACTATATTTGAAGTAAAATATATTCTGAGTACAAAAAAAAATTAACGAAAAGGGAATATTTTGAAGACATGGATTTTAGACATATTTTGTATTAGACAAATTATATTTATTAATTGGAATTAAATGTATAGCAATGTACTATATTGGAAATGAATTAATATTATGAGCATGAAAATTTTTAACTGAAAAGGAATTTTATTTGTACATGGATTTCTTTTTCTTCAATAGATAGCATGTGACCTACCAACACCTCAATCATCTTTGCCAATACTATTTTTCTTCATCATTGTCCATGTTTTTCAATCTAGAAAAAATCATCCATTTTTTTTAGATTCATGATGAAAACTTACTCTTTACCATCGCCATTCTAACTAATGTTAGCCAAGCAATACTTCCAATTACTTTAATATCTTCTCCCTGATTCACCATTTATTGATTCTCATTTATTGACTACTTTTACATTTATAGTTCACTTATAATAGTTTCTATAGTTGGTATTAACCAACAATAAAATACAATCAAAAGTATAACAATTTTATAAATATAATAATGTAGTTTTTTAGCCATACATCAATTATGTTATTTCAACAAAAAATATGACTTTTTGTGCCCATTTAAATATAGTTTACATGCTTAGCATGCATGTTCAACTACTACTTTAAGAAAGACACGTGGAAGCCACTTAATGGCAAGTCAGAGTCATATCTCAATATGAAAGTGGTGATTGTGATTCTTTGACCTGAGGTTACTACAATAATCACATGTTGATTGAAGTACTTTAATACTACCCAATGTGATTCTTGTAAGGGTTTCCATACATGTAGTTATTGGGTACATTGTGATACTAATAGAGTATTATGAGTGATGTATATTGAATTTGTCCCTCCATTGGAGTCATTTCTTGGCCAGTTAATAAAGTGAGACTATGAAAGTTACAGACATGCTCATGTGAGTCAATATATGATATTGTGCACACAATATCCGAATAGTATGCTCTAGTTTAAGATATAAATATTGAAGATTATAAGGATGACAACATCGTACCTCAGCTTCAATCGATATATATGTGAATAAGGATATATGTGAATAAGGAATTATAATGTCATGATGACTTGGGTCACTTTTATCAATTTATTCCTATTACTTAGGTAGCAATGATGTGTTTCTATAGACCAATCCTTTCAGGTGATGTTTTTAACAACACTTGTAATGTAATAAGAAACCTATAGGTCCACACACATAAACAAGCTTAAAAGAATTCAAGTTTGCAATCACATGTATGATTAATTGCTTCACAAGCATATACACGATGATTTATGCCCAGTCGAATGAATTGGAAAGCTAGATGGCCAACTCGTTGGTTTATATCAACTAATTAGATTGTGTGTGAATCATATGACTAATCACCAATTGGGTAATTGGTCCATCGACCGATTGGATAGTCCAGTCAGGCGACTAGTGAAATCAGGGTCGAATAAGAATTGGAAATGCTCGATTTATTTGGAATCAATTTGAGCAAATCAAATTAGAATAGGACCTGGTGAGTGAACAAACTAGGTGAATGGATAGTCTAGTCGACCATCTAGATTATCATGTCATATGAATCATTGATAAACTAGATGACTCGAATGTATGTTTGAGTTTTCTAGTTTGGTTCTGATTATGAGTTGCAATTCAAAATGTGGTTGGATTTTTGATAAATTCACACCCATGACTCTCATATATAATGATGTGGATGTCTAAAGGGAGATACACATATTGAAACATAAGTTGTCAAGGAGTTCTTCCTCTTAGAAAGACAAAAACTCATCCTAAGGACAACAACCCTCAATAGTAGGTGAAAGAGAGTGAGAGAAGCTAGTATGTCAATGACTCTGAGTTCATATTTCTCTTGGAGACCAAGGCGGTGCACCAAGAGTTCTCGTATTCGTGAGGATGATGTATAGGTCGAGGCCCTTCAGTGGATAGTTGAGGACAAGCAACATTTTCAAGGACTAGAAAAGGTATTGCTACAATGACAAGGCGACAACAATAACATCAGTGTTGGATCCAAATCTTGAAGTGCATGTTTTACACTGACATGAGACACTTGTATTTTTTAGATAACTAGTATCCACCAGGGTATACTCAGTATCCCTTATGTATCTTTAATATACCAACACTTTATGACTAGATCTATTGGCTAAGAGTTTTGTTGGATTTTTTGGTATTTTTGTTGTGCCTCCTTTCCCAAAAACCCTATAATTATTACATTAGTAAATAGTTTGTGTGCAAAGAAGGAACTTCATTTAGCCCACAACACATTTCTAAGTACCCCATTGTCACTCAAATCTAAGATATATAGACATTTATGGTTGTATATGCATTATTAAGAAGTACTTTCATATTGCTTTTTCACCATCTTTGCTCAATCAAAGTTTTCTAAAACATATAAAAGAGTGTTCATGTTTCAAGTGAGTGTAAGATTCTCATAGCCACCAAATTTAGTAAAAAAGCCATGACATTGATAAACCTAACTCTTTCTATCACTCAAGTCAATGACACATTGAATATTGTGAAAAGTTTCCCTCTTATATGGAAGCATCCTAAACATTCCTTGAATTTGCACATTATGGTTTTGTTTTAGATTGGTCTGAAAGATTTGGCATTCACATCAGTGTGCTCATTCAAGAGTGACATGAATCGAACATTGGGTCCATGATGTGGGAGTTTATCGATACAATGAATCATTTGCATTAGGATTTAATCTACATGCCTTAACACATAAAAATGTGATCCTTAATAAAAATCCTTCGGAGAATGTAATACGTAGACCATAAAATGATTATCTCCTTTATATATTCATAGAAATGTCTAGAATGGCCTCTATAAGGGATAGACAAAATAATGATGTGACAACATAGGAAGGAGTTTCAGGAGATTGAGTAATATCATGATGAAATGATTGTCTTAACTATGTAATTAAGGGGGAAAGTTGCATTAAGGTCTATCAATATGATCTATAATCATGAAAGATACATGATAAAGCATAACTAATTCCATTACAAAATAATTTTGAACAATTTTAAGATCAAGATGGTATTTAATTGAGATTAAATGGCTAAAGTATTCAGCAAAAGAATGATTTATATAATAATGCCAATGTGTATTTTATTACTAATGTTAAGAGTGCCATATTGTAACATCTTGCGTTATTGTGTGCACTGATTGGTTAAAAAAATTAAACTATCAAATGATGAGTAAGAATCATGCAAAGGCATGTGGAACCTTTTGTATTACCCTTCAACTCAACCAATACCATTATATGCACCCAAAAAAATGTTATTTGAATGCTATCTTAAATTTATTTAAAACAAGCACTATTATATTAATCTTTTGTTATTGAATAATAATAATATAGATAAAATTTTGCCATACCCACATACCTTTCCAAGTATGTTATTTACACCTAAATTATTCAGTTTTAATTTATGTAAATTTAATTGTTATATGTAAAAATTTACTATCTAATTATCAGCTGACATGGTCGTCTAGCCCTAATTGGTGTGTATTCTTACATTAAAATTGGTGCATTGATACAACATCAGTTTATTTGATTTGATAAACATGTTCTTGCCTTATACCTTTTTGGTAACTAGATATATGATAACAAATGTCATACTTCATAAAAATAATACTAGTTATATGCATGTGCTTCACACATGACATACTTGAAGAATGGTTTATCCATAATAGACATTGTTAAATAAATCTATATGCAATAAAAGTTATTTTTCCAATCCATAAATTAGTTTGTTTCGAGGTTGTTTATGTTTTTTTTACTTTCATTTAACAACCATAGCTTGGATGCAAAATGCATATGTGCTTCAAAGTCATTCAATCATCAATTTCACCATTTTTTTGTAACTTCTCATATTTGTAAATACAATTGAATTCACATCCTTATTGTTGGTGTGTATGCCCTGAGAGCCAATCATGGGATGATTGGTGGGATACATTAAGATTGATTGGATAAACATTAAAAGGAAATCTTCCAATTCTTTCTGGTTCAATCATATGAGATAGTGATAGAACAGATTGAATGTCTAGAGAATGACAGTACTCAATGACGTATGCTTTCAGGTTGAGGACCTGAACGATGAGATCATACGGATGCTAAGAGTTTGTACATTCTTGTTATGTCCCTATTCGGATGTCATTATGGAAGGTAGATAGACAGCAATGACGCACAAGACTAGATTTTGGTGTTGGTTGATGACAGAATCTCATTAGTCATGATATAGAAATATCAAACCAAACACATAGGTACTTGTTAGAGAACAAGTGTACCGGACAGACCCACCATGAGTTTGACACATGGAACCATGACATGGTAGTCACAGTCAGTACTCACAGTGATGGTGGTGAGTGTGATTCTTTGACCTAAAATCACTACACTCAACACATGTCGTTGGGCACACTTTGACATCATCAAACACAGTCCTGAAACATGGGTTGTTATAAAGGTGATGATTGGGTGGCTTTGACACATGGGGCTTTTGAGGGGTGAGTGATAGATATGGGATTTGTCCCTCCTGAGGGAGTTTGATATCCAAGGCCACTTGATGAGTAGGATTGAGATAGGCGTGCGCACGCATGAGTGAATCAGTATGTGATATTGATGTCATACATATCTCGTTCAATATGCTCTAAGATCAAGAAAGTGAATGAACATTGACAGGATGACTGTTCCATGACTCGAGTTCATTCGGGATATCAGTGACAAAGGAATTATACATTCACTGTAACACCATTCACGAATTGTACGATTGAAAGTTATTCTCCAACTTTCTACTTTCACTTGGGTAGCACTGATATGTGGCTAGGCACCACTCTTTTCTTGTAAAACTCATAAGTGTTTTGGACTTTCACTGCCAATGTGAAATGGACGTACAGGGTCACACACATAGGATTTAACCTGGAAGAGGAGTTTTGTCCACAAACAATGTTTAGATTGATTACTAAAGGAGTTTAGTAGTTCAATTAAACACTCAATTGATTGATAGCTCAATGTCATAGTGTTCAAGGTGTTGGACACATTGATTGGAGTATCGGATTGATTGAAACCAAAATTAACTGATTTTGCACAATCTGCACTCCCAACCGATCGGCTCATGAGATGAACCGATCGGCTCATGAGATGAACCGATCGGCTCAGCTTGGTGAACCGGTCGGCTCAAGTGGTGAGTCAATCGGCTCATGGACAAGGTGAACGATTGCTTCAAGTGTTGAAATGATCGGTTCAACTGTTGCAACCGAGCACGTTGGGAAAGTCGGATTGGTGAGAATTTTCCTTTCGTTTCACTTGCCCAATTTGATTGGAAAATGGATTGGTATTTGATACCAATTAGAAACAAAAGAGGAAAAGTCGATCGGGAACTGATCAGGACCACGAACTAATCAGTTCAGAAAGTGAACCGACCATCTCATGGGTCCCAGCCGATCGGTTGAGTGTCAACCAACCGGCTCATATCCCCAACCGACCATTTAAGAAATGAAACGATCGGTTCAGGTTGCGAGTTGGTTACTTTTGTGGAAAATCTCGAACCCTTCTACTCCTTCTTTTAGTACCGCATTGCCCGGGATGGAGAACCCTATCCCATGACTCTCCTAAATATAGGGGTATTGGGGGCTTCTCAAAGTACAACTCAGTGCAAATCAGTTTCTCTGCAAAGTTGTCATTCTCTCTGGTTTTGGTAACTGAGAGAGAGCCCGAGCAAGTGCTACCCACAAAGGGAGGCGCAACAAGGGAAAGACAACTGCAGTTGCAACTGGAGGCAGGAGAGTGTGTTGGCGACTAGTACGTCAACAGGAGGGTGTGACTCCTTCCAACTCCTTGTGGGACAAGGAGTGTGGAGTTCCAGGTGGTCTGTGTGGACTACTTCAGAGGCGGGAGGTTTCTGCCGCTTGGAGGACAGCTGTCAATCCCGACAGTCCCGGTGAGAGGAGGAGGAGTCAGTCTCGGTGCGACCAGGAGCTGCACAGACACCGTCCAAGACCGGAGGTGAAGACTGCGCAAGCCGCGAGGTGTTGTCGCCGAGCAAGCCTCGGGACAAGGCATGATTCCACAAACCATCATTTCCTATTGTATAGACGTTGACGTGTTTCCTTGTTCCGGGTTTGGGGAGGAGAAATTTTTTTTGTTTCCGCTGCCTTCTATGCCTCCCCTAAAACCCAACAGTGGTATCAGAGCCACGTCAACTACTCTATATTTTAGGAATATCGATATGATCGATTTTGGCTTGTCGCCTTTATTTATTGCATACGATGCGAATAAAATTGGCTTTATGCATGTCCAATCCTAAATCCACAAATCCCAATTACATATATGATATGTATTATTAATGCACTCGATACACGTCGCCCTTAAACCAGTTTTGTGGTGGATGTATAGCGTGGTTATGGCCAATAAACCCTATCTATGTGTGGTTGTATGTGGTTGCTTGCATCTCGGTCTGCGCACCAATCTTCCTTTTCCTATTCCTGATGTAACTTGAAATAATTCGAGATTCTTTCCTACCTTTTATACAATGTAAAATAGGATAGAATTTTATTTCCTGTTATGTCAAAGACCGATAGACATATGACGACAGCTAAAACGATCGGTTCAAGGCGTGAATCGATCGATTGAGGTTCCAGACGATCGGTTCAAGGAGTGAGCTGATAAGTTGATGATCGGTTCGAGGATCGAGACGAGAGGGTGGCAGCCAGAAGGAGATGCACGACGACCAGGCAAATCGATCGGTTGGAGCAGCCAACCGATCGGCTGGTGGCACCTAGACGACCGGGCCGGACCGAGCAAGTCGTTCATGTGATGAATTGATCTACTGCAAAGGCAAAGCACAAAGTTCATCTTGTAAAGGTTGCATGTGATGTAGACCTAGATGACCGTGATTCCTCTTGGCTCGAGGAATCACATTAGGATGACCATAATCATCGCTTTTATCGTTTTGCATGTTTTCTGTGGGATATAGCATGTATATGATACGTACTATGTATTGTGGTGATTGGATATGTATGTGTATATAAAACCAAATCCCTCATTAAATATTAAGTTTTAGATGTCTTCCAAATGCGACACATGTGAAAATTGATCGACCAAGTGTGGGCACGCCCAAGCATGGTGCACCGTCTATCTCGTGGAAGCGTGAAGGATGAATGTGTGGGTTTGCCCAAGCAGGGTGCATATTCATCGTGTTTGCTTTGGGTCGGACTTAACAAGGTGACCTAGATAGGATCTAACACATTGAGGCATGGAGATGATCATGGCAAGGAGTTGCATATGACATCTTATTAAGAGTTGCATATGATGCAATTGGCAAAAGTTGCCTACCTGAGAGATCTATGCTGTGGGTGACAGCCCAAGCTGGTCCATGACTTAGAGGATTCCAGGATCTTGCCCACTAGAAGGTTGTACGCTACAGTCTTCCGAATTGATGGTGAGGGCTATCAATTTGAACTAAAATAGTGGGAGCGATAATTAATTAAAGGCCTAATTTTATCGTCAACTTTTCAAATCAATCAAACAAGTCAAAAAGAGTTTTGGACTAAAATTGCATATATTTCCTTTTTGTTAAAATCAATGGTTAATCAACAAATCACTTTATTTGCGATCGGTCATTGAGACCAACAAATTAAATGGGAATAATTCCACGACTGGTTAGGACATTGATAAGTGTTCTCAATCGTAGAGTGAAAGCCCTAAGTCCTAATTATACCAGAACCAGATGAACTCAATCCCTCCAAATCAATGGCTGAAAGTATGCTTATGGAAGCATACCGAGGATGACATTGATAAGAAGTGCTTGATGTTGTGTTATCTGAACTATGAGTTGTAGAGACAACATGAGACATATGATGTCTCCAAGACATTGTCCTAGTATGTCATGACAGAAGGAGATCCAGTAAGGTATTCACACATTCAATGTGATTGTGTATGTGGAAAACCTGACTAAGAAGGATTCCCTCTGAGCCAAGGGTTGGCTATTGGTATGATACTGCAAATGTTGCAAGAATCATACAATTCATCATAAACTACAACATGAACAACTTTGACAAGCGTTGACAAAGTTGTTGGACATATTGAGGACAGTAGAGGCAAATATGAAGAAAGACTAACCCTAATCTTTGATGAGATCAATGAAAGGTAAGTCTTAAGGGCAAGGGCAAGGGCAAAGCAAAGAAGTGTTCTGATGCTAGCCACCAATCCAAGCCGTCTTCAGCCTCAAGGCACATGGGGAAAGGGTGTATGAGGGAATTTCCCTCTATATCTAGAAGAACAAAAGAAGATGAAGGAGGGGATGGAGATCTCCACCTAAGGTATCATGAAATATACCGCTTCTTTATCTGAGGTATATGATACCAAGATATGGATATGTCATATATGATATGCAATATCCACAAAGAAGTGATGGCCTTTGCGAAAGGACCAAGAAAGGAGTACCCATCATTGGAGCAAGTGTTTCTGCCATAGATAGGAGTACCTTTCAATTTATTTCAGCCTAAAGGGCACAAAATAGAGTTGAGAACTGCTATTTCATATATTGCCAATAGATAGAAACACTTTATTTTTGCATATTGTATGACAATGATGGCAATTAATAAAGTTGATATTTCAATCTTAAAGATATGATCTTTGTGGAAATGCCTTATTTATCTTGTGATACATGGTATGCATAAGATAAAATGATACCTAAAGTTATTGATAACTCAAACAATCAAATTAGCATGAATCATGAGAAATTCATTTCTAGTTACCATGTGATGGATAAATCTAGACTCTTTTGGTTAGAGAACCAGTAAGAGACATGAATCTCTTGTACATGATTAATCAATCTTCACTAGTGGTAGTGGGAGAATGATTAGGTATAATACATGTGATGTATTTACATACCTATTGGAACAAATGCTAATACTTCAAATGGTATTTAGAGAAATACCAATATGAATATCTTGAAGTGTTCAAGATTATCATAGATGAAGTGCAAATTTGGTAAAGTGTTAATTCTTGATGAGATCAATGAATGAAATACTTGGACCAAGTGTTTGAGATCCTTAAGAGTAATTATGATAGTGTATCATAGTGAACTCATGATTAAGGCATGGTGATGTCTAAATCAAGAAGGAATCATACTCTAAGGAGTTAGAGAATGATTATCAAATAACTCAATTCTTCTTAATAAAAGAATACCCCACACTAATAAAGGACATTAAGAATCACAAGGAGTTGTGAGTTCTTATATCCTTGACAGATACACCTCAATTATCTATGTGATGAGTTGTTCATGTGATGAGTCAACTATCTAGATGAATATGAGGAACCAAATTTTGAGTTATGGTTTATGACCATTACATCCTAAATGACATCCATGTGAACCATAAGGTATGACCTTGATGGTAGCACTCATTGGATCAAATCCATAAGTACAAATGAGTCTTAAGTGTTAAGACACATGGATAACATTTTGAGAAGGATGATGCTTGTTGATTGCAACTTAATGACTAAGACATTTAGCATATGGATACTAAAATGACATTCCTATGAGGAATAAAACAAGGATGTGTACATGACACAACCTATAAGGTTTATGAATCCACTAATGCAAATGAAGTCTATAAGTTACAATGGACTAATCAATGTGATTGATTGAGTACAAGCAACTCAGAATTGGATCTTTACTTTGATGATATAGTCAAAGGGTTTGACTGATATGTCAAAGATAAAGAAGGGATCTGTGATTTAGTGGGAGCGTGTTCACATTCCACATATTGATGTGAAATGGAAATGTTCTAGAATGGAAATCCAAAAGTGGAAATTATCTTTAAGGAAGATAGAGATGTTTCCTATGTGATAGGAATAGAGATCTATAGAGATAGTTCTCGAAAACCTCTTGACCTGAAAAGAGAAAACATACATTGGCAATCTTTACTGAAGGGTTCAGTATGCACATATTCAGTGGGAGAAAACTTGTCCATGTTACATGGAGTTAGTATCCCAAGCCCAGGTGTCCAATTCTTATGAAGAATGTGAACACTAAGAATAGATATGGATCTATCATGTATGTAATCATCCCATTATCTTGCATGTATCGACATGGTAAGAACAAAATGCTTCATCATCTTATATGTAGGCCATGGCAATATGATGTGCTCATCCTGATAACTCGTATGTGGGACATGACCCGTGGATGTCTGTCTTCTTCCAGTAAGGGTTACTGGAATACCATGAGAACTTGATAAGTACTTGTGAAGTACTAGTTCTATGGAGATAAGGAAGAGTTCAACGTAAAGAGTTACATTGATGCGAACTTCTGAAAGGACAAAAAATTAATCGCAATATATATATATATATATATGATATATATAAAGTGAAAGTTTGTTGATAATTGGAAGTGTTCCAATAAAACCGTTTAAAAAGAAAAAGTCGAGTATCCGTGTGTTAGAGAATAGTAGTGGATACTATATGGATCTAGAAGTTCATAAGATGAACTTATAGATATTCCGCTCATTGATGACAAGTATGGAATACTTAATCATGCAATGTGGCTAAAGGTTAGCAAAGGAATACTAGATCACATATTACGGCAACTCCATCTCATACGTGTGACGTACAGTGAAGAGATGAGAGACATGTAATTTATACTGACTTTGGCAAAGTGTTGTCATTACTCACTATGTTAAGCACTAGAGCATAGTAACATGTGGGACATGTTTGAAGATCACTATGAATATGACTCAAGGGTGATTGGCTCGCAGTGCAAGTGGGAGTCTTTTGGTGTGTATGCCCTGAGTGCCAATCATGGGATGATTGGTGGGATACATTAAGATTGATTTGATAAACATTAAAAGGCAAGCTTCCAATTCTTTCTGGTTCAGTCATATGAGATAGTGATAGAACAGATTGAATGTATAGAATGAAAATACTCAATGACGTATGCTTTCAGGTTGAGGACCTGAATGATGAGATCAAACAGATGCTAAGAGTTTGTACATTCTTGTTATGTCCCTAGTCGGATGTCATTATGGAAGGTAGATAGACAGAAATGACACACAAGACTAGATTGTGGTGTTGGTTGATGACATAATCTCATTAGTCATGATATAGAGATATCAAAGCAAACACATAGGTACTTGTTAGAGAACAAGTGTACCGGACAGACCCACTGTGAGTTTGACACATGGAACCATGACATGGTAGTCACAGTTAGTACTCACAGTGATGTTGGTGAGTGTGATTCTTTGACCTAAAATCACTACACTCAACACATGTCATTGGGCACACTTTGACATCATCAAATGCAGTCCTGAAACATGGGTTGTTATAAAGGTGATGATTGGGTGGCTTTGACACATGGGGCTTTTGAGGGGTGAGTGATAGATATGGGATTTGTCCCTCCTGAGGGAGTTTGATATCCAAGACCACTTGATGAGTAGGATTGAGATAGGCGTGCACACGCATGTGTGAATCAGTATGTGATATTGATGTCATACATATCTCGTTTAATCTGCTCTGAGAACAAGAAAGTGAATGAACGTTGACAGGATGACAGTTCCATGCCTTGAGTTCATTCAGGATATCAGTGACAAAGGAATTATACATTCACTGTAACACCATTCACAGATTGTAGGATTGAAAGTTGTTCTCCAACTTTCTACTTTCACTTGGGTAGCACTGATGTGTGGCAAGGCACTGCTCTTTACTATTGAAAGTCATAAGTGTTATGGACTTTCACTGCCAATGTGAAATGGACCTCTAGGGTCACACACATAGAATTGAACCTGGAAGAGGAGTTTTGTCCACAAACAATGTTTAGATTGATTACTAAAGGAGTTTAGTAGTTCAATTAAACACTCAATTGATTGATAGCTCAATGTCATAGTGTTCAAGGTGTTGGGCACATTGATTGGAGTATCAGATTGACTGAAACCGCAATTGACTGATTCTGCACAATCTGCACTCCCAACCGATCGGCTCATGAGATGAACCGATTGGCTCAGCTTGGTGAACCGGTCGGCTCAAGTGGTGAGTCGATCGGCTCATGGACAGGGTGAACGATTGCTTCAAGTGTTGAAATGATCGGTTCAACTATTGCAACCGAGCAAGTTGGGAAAGTCAGATTGGTGAGAATTTTCCTTTCGTTTCACTTGCCCAATTTGATTGGAAAAGGGATTGGTATTTGATACCAATTAGAAACAAAAGAGGGAAAGTCGATCGGGAACTGATCAGGACCACGAACCGATCGGTTCAGAAAGTGAATCGACCATCTCATGGGTCCCAACCGATCGGTTGAGTGTCAACCGACCGGCTCAGATCCCCAACCGACCGTTTCAGAAATAAAATGATCGGTTCAGGTTGCGAGTTGGTTGCTTTTGTGGAAAATCTCAAACCCTTCTACTCCTGCTTTTAGTCCCGCATTGCCCGGGATGGAGAACCCTGTCCCATGACTCTCCTATATATATAGGGGTATTGGGGGCTTCTCAAATTACAACTCAGTGCAAACCAGTTGCTCTGTAAAGTTGTCATTCTCTCTGGTTTTGGTAACCGAGAGAGAGCCTGAGCAAGTGCTACCCACAAAGGGAGGCGCAGTAAGGGAAAGACAACTGCAGTTGCAACTGGAGGCAGGAGAGTGTGTTGGCGACTAGTACGTCAACAGGAGGGTGTGACTCCTTCCAACTCCTTGTGGGATAAGGAGTGTGGAGTTCCAGGTGGTCCGTGTGGACTACTTCAGAGGCGGGAGGTTTCTGCCGCTTGGAGGATAGGTGTCAATCCTGACATTCCCGGTGAGAGGAGGACTCGTCAGTCCCGGTGCGACCAGGAGCTGTACAGACACCGTCCAAGACCGGAGGTGAAGACCGCGCAAGTCGCGAGGTATTGTCGCCGAGCAAGCCTCAGGACAAGGTATGATTCCACAAACAATCATTTCCTATTGTATATACGTTGACGCGTTTCCTTGTTTTGGGTTTGGGGAGGAGAAATTTTTTTTGTTTCCGCTGCCTTCTCTGCCTCCCCTAAAACCCAACACTTATATGTATTTCCACATTACCACTTACCATTGCCACCACCCAAGTTGTTCATTACAAGCATTTGTCCAACTTTTCCTTATTCAAAATGCTTGAAAAATGAGTTCTAATATCTAAGGTATATATCATGTATAAATGAGTAGACTTTAAATGTTTTGAAAATTGGGTCAAATGACATACATATATAGTAATACACTCTTTCTTGTTTACATCAGTTTATAATTTGGTCGAATTATATAATATTGCTACACTATTATAATTAAAATCTATTTTCTATATAGAAGATTATATTCCAAAACATGAGCTCATTATATATAAACCCATGCATACATATCAACTATATGGTGTGAAGTGTACAACTTCAACCTCAATATCCTCCCTTGTACTTGTTAAGTGAGACTATAGAATGTTAGATCCGACTTATTATAATCTTTTTAGCTCACACCATAGCATGCCTGAGCAACAATATAGTTTTTTGTCCAATAATGTCATCTTGAGTCTTATCACTACAAGTCAGAGAGTGCCCAATTAATATCGTAAGCCAAAACATTTATATGTGGCATCTAAAGATTGACAATTAAATATCACAAATATTATCTATTAATGAATCATAATTAGGTTTTCTAAGGGAAATACTTTGTCTATGTGTCAATGCATGCCATTAAATGAATCCATCTTTTGTCAGTTAACACAAAAGGTTTGTTATAATGGTCTCTTATTTCCTCCATATGTTATAGTGTACAGAGGTAGACTCTAATTTTAGCATGCCAAAAAGAAAATAAAATCACCAACCATTAACTAATTTTGCTAAAGTTTTCTCATTAATAAATTTTGGCCACAAGAATTTGCCACCACATCTAAAAAATATTTTTATATTTTTTTCTCAACCATGTAGCCTCACATTGAGTTAGTTGTTCCTCAAATGTTGACCACCAATGCTATGTTGCACAGTTGAAACTTTGATTGTTGTTTTTAATCTTCTGTTCCCTTCCATTGTGAATAACATATATTAGATCATGAACTTGGTACATAAGATTCAATTGGATACCAAATTGACCCCCCCCTGAAGTTGATAATTTACCAGACCCCACCTCACTGGCTAAACAACCATTAATCTTTGACCAATGTGATGGTTTTCTTGATTGGACACATGCCCTCCTTAAACTAGATCATGATACCAATTTTAATGTGTAATTAGGAGTTTTTAACTACTCCTGGTGCTATTGCCATGTTATATAAATGATGTTTACTACTTTTTTTTTATCTTTTCATGAGTACTCTATATTTTTATGAATTTTCTATTAAGATCATCAACTCTAGTGGTGGGTTAGGTCAAAAGGCAAAATCAACAACAAAAGATGTAGTTTTATCCCAGAATATGGTACTAACAAGATTTATTTTATCGATAGCATTGCACAGTAAGTTCTTGTGGCATTTAACTTTTTTCTTCCTATGTCATAGTAGAAAAATACTAGTTGCAACAAATGCATCATAAACAAGGACTATAATGAGGCCAGCTAGAGGTAGTGGAATAAGAAAGCTATGGAGGTCTTCCCGTTACAATATGAGAAATAAAAGAAACTCAAAGGAAGGTGGTCTAGGACATTTTTATAGAGAAGGAAAAATGAATAGGATCATTGTGTCATATAGAGGGACCAAGTCAGCCACATACTGTGATTCTTTTAAGCATCTATGGAGCCCAAATTATTGGAAAAAAGGAGTGATTGATCTTATATGTTCAGAATATATCAACTCGTATACGGTTGTTGGCCTTAAATTATTTAACTTTTTAAGAGACATAATTACAGGTGGATTCAGCACACCATCAAAGAATGGAGGTTCATGATCATTGGAATGAGAAAAGAGCATTGTATAGGCCTTAATAGAGGTATTCTAATATTCTATCAATGACAAACACCAACGACACACAACATATATAAAATATATACATCTTTATGATCGGGATTCCGAAGTAAACAGTTAGCAAAAACATAATAGAAAGATTAATGTAGAGGCTCCGGTTAAAATGGATTACACATTTTAGAGACTCGTTAGTAAAGTAAATACGATCCAAAAAAAAGGAGGAACAGACAGGTCTACAGGATTTCGCTGCACTCTGTAAAGGATTGATGTTATATACCCAACAGCTAAAAATTTATGTTTGTTTTTCTAAAATGAAAAAGGTGCAACAATCCCACATTCACAGATATAAAGTAAATGTAGTACGCCTATCTTCCGTTGAAAAGCGACGAACACTATAATCCGTCTCCCCGTTGTGTATTTCCGACATACTGACAACTATTCTAGACCACCAGGCCCGTTCATGTCGGTCTATCATCAAACATAAATTATATGTTTGAAAAAAAAAAATAACCAGCATAACCCATATACATGTATAACCTAGGGGCAGGATTCATCATTTTCCTGTTCAATCTAACAATCTAAACTTGTGCAAAATATGTTGGAATCAATAAAAGGATGAATTTAGTAGACGTGAACAATACATGCAGACGGAAGCAATGATTGTTTATCTCAGACGATGGGGAGAATGAATGCAAGGGATAGAGTTTTCAATGGGGAGGGTATGGAGAAGGTAAGGCTTTACCCTTATCCTTACCCACCAAGTATAGCGGTAAGGATATGGGTAATTTCCCACTCCACCAATATCCTTACCCTCCCCTTACCCTTACCCTCTTACCCACAGGATAAATTGGGAGGGTAAGGGTGAAGTGGGGTTTTTTATATGTCTTCTTCAAATTTGTGCTAAAAGTAAAAATAATGGCTTGGCTAATACATTTATATATTTGAGTGAAATATCAAGATGCTACAAAATGACTTTAAATGTCCAAAATGATTCTAAGTAATAATGTGTATTGTATTGAATGCATATACAAATGGTACTACCCTAACATTGGTGTGTGAACAAATAAATTGTTCTCAAAAGATAAAGATTGCTACATTAAAATGATATTAAATGAACATGTCACAAAGAGTTATTGTTGGAAAAATACACATCTTATACTCTCTAAAATGTTGTTGTGTACAAAAAAGTAAAGCACAAATAAAGTAGATAACATCATCTCACATATGTATCAAATGGTACATCAAAGACTAAATCTTGGTATTATTATATATGTTTGTCTTACACCACAAAAAGTATTTAATAGAACACAAACTATTTTTATACATGTGTCTTGCACTTCTAAAATGGTGTTGATACCACAACTAAGTTAACTACACAAGAAGTAGATAAGAATATCATGTATTGTATAGAATCATGACCACAAAATTGAAATATTGCATAGACTCAAACAACAAAATAACCATACAATTGTCCATGGCGGCTGCTCTCTCACCCTAGTGGTACTAGGATTTCTTCCTCCAGAGACGGCTGGCTGGGGGAGGGGGATTTGACCGCCGTAAAGCGGTGTCCCGCTCCCCCTCAACCTCTTCTCACCCGTCTTCAGCATGGTCTTTTCTTCGGGAGGCGAGCGGGCGTGTTGTCTTTGGAGGCAGCGGTCTTCTTCCTCTCTGTTGTGGAGCCTGGCTGCGACGAGTTTCCTACCTCCTTTCTCTTTTATTTGCTTTCTATTTAGACTAGGTTGGTCTCTTATTTTGTCTCTCTCGCTGTTAATCAGCGCTTCTGTCTCTTCTCGTAGTAGATTTCTCTTTCTCGATCAATTTTGTTGTGGTGTTGTATGGCAGCAAGTGTGGAGACAATATCATTTTGGAACACCGATCTGGCGCAGATACTCTACCACATATACATACCCAGGTTGAAGGTATTCCTCATAGAAAGTTGCGTTAGCCAATGAAGGAGAAGAGGAATCTATACATCATTGTTCTTATCAAATTTCAATATGACTTTTTGTGGTGGTTTGTATGTGTTCTTGATCTTTGTGTGGTCCTTTAGTTTATTTTTCTCCTCATGTAGATGACGTATGGCTCCTCCATAATGAAATTTGTCTGTTTAACTTCAAAAAAAAACCATACATTTAATATATCATATATAAATATTGTCGGGTAGCGGGTTAGAGGGTATAGATAATGACTTACCCTTACCCTTACCCACTAAGGTAGCGGGTTAGAGGGTAGCAGGTAGGCGGGTAAAGAGTAAGAAAATCTCTAATCCTTATCCTTCCCCTACAGGGTATGGGTAAAGGATAAACAGGTTTACCCTTACTCATTGACAACCCTAGCACGGAAACACGATTAGAAGATGATTAGAAGGAAAATATTACAACTGAGTATTATCATGCATTATAAATTCTGAACTCGTCAATGGACAAGACAACAACCGCTTAAGCAAATTTGTGTCTGTGGCCTTAACTTGCAGTTCTAACTGCTACATAAACATGGTCTGTTACTCGTTTGAAAGAGCAGAAATCCAGAGAGTCCTCCAATTACTTGCTGAAGGAGGGTTTCTTGGCAACACCTTCCGTTGGGCTTGTAAAATGGAGTTAGACTAAATACTAAGGTTGAGTTTGGATGACTACTTAAATGCGGCAGTCTGTTTATAGGGTCGTACAACTTTTTGGTATTTTGCAGTGGAAGAGCGAAGAGTTGCAACCAGCATTGCATGTAAAGTTATACGGATAAATTGTGACACGGAGCAGTGATCTGGTGCAAAACTGACAGTTGTGAAGCACGCCGATCCTGGCGTCATTTGCAACTACCATTTCGGTACTAAATTATCTATACAACTGTACAAAAGAAGTACACATCATAGCCAGTGTGATTAATTTGATACGTGAATCCTGTATCAATTACCAGCAGTTCAGATTACACCAGCCAAACTAGGCCCAAGAGCAGACTGCAACAATGCCTAGTTTAAAGGTCACAGTACCCTTCGGTGAGTGGAAGGGACGAAGATGGAGGATCAAAGTCACGCCAATGATTGTTTTCTTCGCTAGGTGAAACTCCGAGTCGTTACCCAGATATTGGATGGATCTCTTCCGCTAGGTAAAAGCAGAATTGGAGTACACCACGACTCGGCGTGGACAGAATTAAAGCAGAATTTGCGTACACCAAAAACGAGTGTTGGTGTTTAGAATGGTAGATAGTAGATGACATTGGTGACTTAAGAATTGTAATAGGAAAAAATTCTTTGTCGGTATAAGTACAACACATTTATAGAGTAATATCTTTATGCACAAATGTCTTTAAAATAACAATTGGTGTGTGTTGGTGTGCAGGAAATCTGGTTTTCAGTATAAAACGAAGTTGTTTGCCAACTAGTATGTGTAAGAATAAATTGAATATATGGGACAGTTAATTTGATCTTTAACTTATATCAATAACAAAAGTATCATATCTAGATTGTGTGTCATATGTGTTGCCTGGGATGTTTTGTAGTGAAAAATCTATATTGATGTTGTATACATCGTTGTTAAGATGAAAAGTTACAGTATAGGAGGCGTCATATACTATTCAGGTAGGAGACCAGTAAAAATAATGCATCTCCTTCTATCCACCGCTTCATAATATTAATGGAGAGAAAACAATGACTATTCACTTAAACAAAATTGCATGGTATCTTACAAATAGCATAGGAGGCTTCATATAGTAAAGTTGCCCCTCTTTTAACCTCCTTTCCCTCCCTTCCCCTCCTCTGGTTTCACCTCATATTAAATGTAGCATTAGTCTCGTTTCACCTCATATTAAATGTAGCATTAGTTAGTCAGAACGGCATGGTCCACATCCATCTCATTATTGTTCACAGCATGAACCCCTTAGAATCCCACATCCTCTCATTCACGTTATCGTCTAGGGTCACGACTACTAACTCATCCATGCCTAGTAAGTTACCACTACTAGAGGAAAAAGGTTCATAGCTTACAAACATTACTGTGGACTATGCTTTATTCATAATCCACAGTTTTAACCGTAGAGTATAAAACAGCCGTGGACTATTGTTGTAGACTATTTCCCATAGTTCACGTGTTAAGCCATAGACTAGTAGAAAATCATGGACTATTTTTTGTTGTATCTTAATAAAAAACCATACCGTCCACTGTGATAGTCGTGGACTGTTGCTATTGTATAATTTAATTAAATTTCATGGTCCATTGTGAAATCCGTAGACTATTGTTATTCTTTATATTTTGAAACCTTGTATTCGACTATGAATACGGTGGATAATTTTATTTTTAGGTTTAGATTTTGTTTTCAAAAAAGATATTTTCATCACAATTAAATTATATATATTCAACCTTATTTAGATAAGATATCACATAAAAAGAACCTAATACATTGTGATTGTGAGAACCCATTACACTAAACGAGATTACTTAAAATATAAAACACAATCAATCTCCAATTAACCACATACCTAAAATATGGATAAATTAAAACCGATTTCAACGTCAGCACCCGCTCAGAAATATTTACATAAGAGCCCAACATCTTTCTTATATCCATATTATGCCAAGAATTTGATAAAACTTGTTCTATCATCTTAGATACAACATATATACACGGGAGAACAATATTTGTATATGTCATACAACAAAAATTAACATGCTAATAAAATTTTGATTCGTTTGAAACACCATATATAAACTTTTTCTGCCTAGACCTGAGAGTACGGGGACGACTCTAGAATACACTAGACATCCAATTAACTTTCTCAAAGATTCATTACTATAGCTCCTCTTTTCTACCACAAGTTTGTTTTCATCACTTCTGATTACCTAAAAAATGTGGTGAACCACAAGGGTGAGACGTACGTCCCAGCAAGAGATATAACCTCCAACAACTTTGATTGATTCCAACATTTTTAGGTAATGATATAGTTTAAGCAATTTAATCACATTTAAAAAATAAGCTCAACAGTACTGATGCTTAAAAAAATACATAAAGGAGCAGATAATAACTATCTTCATTAGCCAGACTATTCTCATATCCCTATTAACAATATAAGGAGTCTAGCAGCATGAGCATCTCTAACATCATGAATAAGTCTAGTATCATATGCACAGATAACAACATCAGCATGTCTAGTAGGTTGAACATATCAACATCATAAGAAGAGATACCACATAAGCACGACTATCTAGATATGCATGATTAGCAGTATATGCATCTCTAGTTACAAAGGCATACATAGCATGCTAAACATAACTAACAACATGAGACAGCTAGCATCATGATTATAATGAGCAGTAGCATTATAGTTATCAAAATAAGCATAGTTATTGTATGTATGCATCTACAATCTTAAGTATATCTACTATCTCTTGATTGCACTAAGATCATCTTTATGTAAATATAACAAACAAGGGATATCATCCAATGTGAAACATCGTGTATAACCCTAGACAAATATGCTATATGGTTGTATTACATCTTTTATTATGCCCTAGGGAATTTGAATCATACCATCTAAAGTCCAACTGACCCCTACGGAGGGCTATTCGATTCTGTATAAGATCTAGGAGTTTCGATATCCTAAGATCTCTTCCCCTCAGTCAGTACGAGTAAAACGGTAGTGACATATCAGTCAAAGCTGCCACTACAATGACATTTAGTCAAGTTTCTAACCACTAGTCCGCACTTGGTACAGGTCACAACACTAGAAACTAGGGTATACAAAACCCTCTAATCCGAGGTACAACCGCAGTTGTCCTCAATCACATCAAATGTTTGAGGCATGACCATAGCCATCCTCCATACCATGCATTGTAGATGACAAGGATATATCCTCAACTTTCCACCCCCACAAACTCAACAATATGCGCTCTGAGTTTCCCTTAGGAATACTCGTTTCACAATCCAACAAGTTCCGACACTGAAGATGGCTCTACGACACATGGCACTACATGATTTGAGTTTTACTTCATTAGTTATCTACAATTGGGTGAATTAAGGCAGCATCAAATAAGTGGACATACAAACCCTAATACACTTCTAGCAAGCATATAAATATCACAACTTCAAAAGATATAAAATGTGTGAAACATAATTTCTCATATCATCATCACATGGAATTATTCACTTGTCATTCATGAGACTACACTAGTCATCATACTATCACAAGATATAAATCCTTTTCACAATATCATAGGGTATCATCCCTTATCAACATAAGAGGATTACACCTCATTCAGGGCTCAACCATGCCCAAAGGACATTAAGACCATCATACAATTCCCTGCAAGATCATCATTATTTTTGCATGCCTTATAACAAGGCTCAACAACATCACTTACATATAATACTGAATCAGTACAATATCGCATTAATGAGCTAGGAGATATTCATAAACAATCATAGCAGGGTTATATTAACATTAAGAACATTCATTTATTACATAAATATGCAATGAATCTAGATATGATTAACCCTCATCATATTCATAATGCAGATGTTTAGCATAATAAAGTATCAACCATGTGGCTATGATAACCATCAATTAACATATTAAGTTTTTTAATCATATCAGGGAGGTTATTTTACCATCATTCCATCATATAAGAATGCTAAACATGAATACATGCACATCCTTTTCTATTTACATTAGAGTTAGGTTCAACAAGATATATTATATTAATGTTACTAAACAACACTTATACCCAAACCCTAACTCACGACATCCCCATTGGATCATGGATGCATAAGGTGAATCATCACCATCACATTCCATACTATTCTCAAGTATGAACCCACACATAAATTAAGGTGTAACCATCGGGGTATAGCATACTAGGGTTTAAACAACAATAAGAGAGTACTCCATGATTGTATTATTCATTCAAGGACTATTCATACCCAATTACCATCATTTAGTTATATTAAAGCTAGGTCTAACAAGTTGTACCTCATTAGGTTTACCCATTAATTCATTATGGTGATTATAAATCATAATCATACTAGGGAAAGGGTAATACTACAAGTTTAAGGCATTGAATAATCAAATTCTCATAATCAGAATCGTAACATTACACTACACGCTTCACCGAAAACAATTGGAATATTGAGGCATCAACTTCTAACCATTAAATGTTGAAAAGGTAAATCCATTGGTCATTTACATAAGTAAACATCTTGAACAAACCACCTATGAATTCATTGAGTTGTTCTCTAGAAAGATTCGCCATCTAACCCTAGACATCCCTTGATTAACAACATAAAAGGTTCTATTGAGAGTAGGGTAAAACCCACAAGTTATTGTTTATTTAAATCAAGTCGTTAGTAAATGAGCCTCTTAAGTTGATACCATAAAGGAAACCATTTAAATCACTTTATGAGGACCAACATATTACATTTAGGCATCATTACAATTTATTGGATGAAGAAACATTAGATCTTAACCATTAGGTCAAGTTCATATATTAAAATCACCAATTGGAGTATAGGTCTGACCATTGCATCAAATGACCCAAGAAACCATTAGTTTAAGGCTTAATTGATGCTACATCTACATGATTAACTCATAATAGGTTGTGGAGACCTGATCTACCATTAATAGTGACCATTAAGTCACCATAGGTTGTTAGATCAGCACTATATTCATTAATCACCATCGAATATCAAACTAATATCTCCATTGATTGATAGCATCATTAGGGTACTTAGTTGTTAATCAGTAAGCTTCTAATAAGTCCAACACCTAACCTAAGGGGTGAACGTAAGTTGACACCCCTGGTCACCACCATCATTTTTCATAAAGAAAACACCATCGGTTGTTGTAATGGTACCACCATTGAGTCATGTGTTTATAGAAGAAATCAACTTTAAACTCTAAAATTGACCATTGGTTGATAGGTGTTTAGCACCATCAGTTGTCAAACAAACCCGATCCAAGTCATATTATACCTTAGGAATAATGTACACATGATCATAGGTTTATCTAAAACTGAAATCAGAATAGGGAACATTATAAAAATTGAAATCCAACTCAAGCATAGCTTTTTAGTGCATGGGTCATCATTTAAAAGTAAGAACAGGAGCTAGCAAGCTTATGGTAAGAAATAAACGTGGAGCAAGTTATAAAACATGCATCTAATTAGAAGATCAATTTCCAAAAAGAATAAAATAAGAGCAGGTAGGGTAGAAAATCCAAGCATAAGTTGTGAACTCGTCCATCTTGCACTTTTCTTCCTCAAATGAGCAAACCCTGAGCATAAGGAGCAGGAAAGGTATGGTTTTGGAGATTTAGAGAAATTTCTACCATAGAACAGTAAGGTTCCGACCTGGAGAAAGGTAGGAATAAGGATAAAAAAGAAATAAATGGAGGACAGAAGGTGATTCTTACTCATTTAGGTCAAGATCACTAGAAGGAAGCTTCTTAAACCCTAAAAGGAAGTCAATTGTAACCCAAGATTCTTTTTCCAAGAAGATCCCTCTTTCTTCTCCCTTCGATAGGAAATTCACAGAAGCACAGAGGGAGAAAGAGGTTCATAGAAAGAGGGAAGTGGTGGAGATAAAATGGCTTATTTGAGTGCTTAGGGATAAGTATATGAAACTTTAAGATAAAGGAAAAAGAATGTTGAAGTTATAGTATCTTTCCAAGTGTACATGATATTAAACTATTAAGAATATACAAACACACACACAAGAACTCCCCCACCGTCCATATAGACCTTCTTAGATCTCCTTTGTCAAATTTCCAAGACAATCAAATAATTCATTAGTTGATAGCTACTAAAGGTAGCTCATCCATGAAGGGGTAAACCCTAAAATACCCTTAAGGAAAACACCTTCAAACTAAGGTTTAAATAGGAGCCCCATGGCTCAAAAATCTCAAGAATAATGAGAGAACATCCAAGGAACATAATGAAAGTGATAAATTTCAAAGAAAACCTATCAATTGGGTAAATTGCAGAAAAGTCCAAAATGTACATAAAATTGCATCAATTGCTCAAATAATGTGCAAATTGGACCAAATTTCAAACTTAAGCTTGTATTATGATTTAAAAGCATATCAAAAGGTTATATTAGAATTAAATTATGTCAATTAAGCATGTTCAACCATTTAAGCAAGGTTAGGGATCTCACAACCATAAACCCCTAATAGGGATTTTGCCCCCGAAATCCAAGGTACACATAGATGGACACTTCTCATGCACGTTATCCTCAATATTACACATGGTTACTTACATATTATGGTAACGTCACATCACTCTTATATAGGTCATGTTTTTCTCTTTCAATTCATACATATCTTATCTTGGGTTAGCATAAAGACCCCCACATAAGAAGACATTTGCAAATATGGAACATAGAAACTTGTTGTGCCACCTATACAAATATAATAGTAACTTTCAACTTTAAATTCTAGATATCATCTTGAAATAATATCTATTATATCAACACATTACTCAAAAGTCATACTCGCTGGCTCTTATCAAACATAGAACATTATGTATCTCTTATCATATGTAACTTTACATGGTTTCATCTCTATGCTCCTTTAATGGTTGTTGTAATTAACAACGCAATAAACCATGCAGATATCCCCTAATTTTCAAGAACTATGAGGAATATGTTTTTATAGAATTATCCAATCATCTCAATGGTTGACTAACCATCTGTTTAGTTGAAGAATCATACACTTGCATGTAACTGTTAACAAATATAACTTCCTAATTGACCTTGTTAGGGGTGGAGCAATGACATTGTCTTCATCATATCAAGATTCGCATAACATACATAACAAAGGTATCATAACTCCAAGAGGACTCTCTAGTAAACCCCCAACTCACTCTTGCTAGAATTGTCACACATAAGTACAATTGATTCAACATTCTTAATGTTTAGTAAAGATGCTAACCATGTTAATGACCATCTCTGAAATATGTTGAGATTTCATCATTCAAAGCTTGATACAACTTGTAAGACATGACTTTAACACTTTGGTTCACCAATTCATAAATTATATTGGTACATTGGTTAGTTTGAAGGACATAATCATAAACTCATCATGGTCATGTAACTTGTGTCATCCACTCTAACTCTTATCCATTGATATTCTAATCCTAGGTTTATCTTAAAGGAACACGATAACATGTGTCTACTGATCAACAAACCATCTATCCTTGATAGAGGTCTTGCCCAGCTATCACTAGACCATACATAACATTATAGAATCACTTTTGTTTTTCCTTCCAAACAACAATTAGAGAGTCATCATCAACTCTCTCTCTCTCTCTCTCACACACTTTCTCTAAGGGAGAGGAATACTTGGAATTTTCATTTAATAAACATCTCCAACCTTCACTTCCCATACTATTGATACATCTTAGATACTAGGATTCATTACATTGGTATCCACCTCATGTGACATAAGGAACTTACATCCTTATCTCATCTACTCTTACCAGCATAACACATTTCGAGACATATAAGAGGAGTCTTCCTAATTATTGGAAGGTGTAAAAGCATACTCATTACAAACTTTATGGTCTTGGAACCATAGTCCAAGCAACCTTATGCTATAATAAGCCAACCAACCTCATGTTTACAATGAATCCATACATACCAAGTGGCAATGATCCACTTGAAAGATGTGCAGAATTGTTCAAGGGTCACTAGCAAAAAGCTAACGAATTCTATTTTCATTATGCAGGTTACAACTTCTTATGTATCATTTTACCTTTTTCATTTTGGGTTCCTTTCCATTAGCATAGGAATCATCATGATTACCATGTCTTATTACTCCTTCCTTGATGACTATTTATCACACTTGGATATGTTCTCTTGTTTTATTATGTTTTTCAACGACCTATCCAGAGGTAAATCATCATATTCCAAATTTGCTTCATTAAACAACAATCACCTCCCTTAATTTCTTTAACATGCCATGTTGATTTTACATTAACACTTTCTTACACACATAGGTTGGTCTGAGATTAACTCAGGCTCCACCTTATTCATTTGTCATTGTTCCTATTCATCTTCTCATTTTATACTTATTATAGGTGTTGTCTCTATCTGATGTGGATTACGTACCTTGATTCACTTTATAAGCATAGACTTATCTGTCTTTTACTTTATTATCTTATTAAATTTCATCTTCAAGAACTCCTCTTTTTCTCATTTGTATTCGGATTTAGATTTCGTGGTGTTATATGTTTCTCTTATAGTTACCAACAATTCAAGTTTTGATAGATAATGATGTAATCCTCATCTTCTCCTAAGGTAACATTGAGTTATTTACACCATGATTTCTTCTATATTATGTTTATTATATTATTTCAAAATGACTACTTGATCAGAGTAATAAAAAAGATAACAATCTAAGAGTTCCATACTTACCGTTTCTTCAATAATTGAATACCTGGCCAGGGCACCCAAGTATTGAGATTAGGTAGTATGCACCATGTTTTTGTGTCATATTTCTAACTTTGACATCATCCTAATCCTAAGTCCTAGTGTCCCTGTAGACTTAGTGAACCTAAAGCTCTGATACCAACTTGTGAGAACATGTTACACTAAACAAGATTACTCAAAACATAAAACACAATCAATCACCAATTAACCACATACCCAAAAATATGGGTAAATTAAAACTAATTTCAATGTCAACACTCACTCAAAAACATTTGCATAAGAGCCCAACATCTTTCTTATATCCATACTATGCCAAGAATTTGATAAAAATTGTTCTATCACCTTAACTACAACATATATACACAGGAAAACAATATTTGTATATGCCACACAACAAACATTAACATGCTAAAAAAATTCTGATTCATTTGAAACACCATATATAAATTTTTCCTGCCCAAACCTGAGAGTACAGGGATGACTCTAGGACAAACTAGACATCTAATCAATGACTCTAGGACACACTAGACATCTAATCAACTTTCTCAAAGATTCATTACTATAGCTCCTCTTTTGTGCTACAGGTTTGTTTTTGTCACTTCTGATTACCTAAAAAGATGTGGCAAACCACAAAGGTGAGACCCATGTCCCAGCAAGAGATATAACCTCCAATAATATTTATGGATTCCAACATTTTTAGGTAATGAGACATTTTAAGAAGTTTAATCATATATAACAAATAAGCTCAACAACATTGATGATTAACAAAATATATAAAGGAGCAGATAACTATCTTCATTAGCCAGACTATTTTCATATCCTTATTAATAGTATAAGGAGTCTAGAAGCATGAGCATATCTAACATCATGAATAAGTCTAGTATCATATGCATAGCTAACAACATTAGCATGTCTAGCAGGTTGAACATATCAACATCATAAGAAGAGATACTTCATAAGCACAACTATAAGGATAAGAATGATTAGCAATATATGCATCTCTAGTTACAAAGGCATGGCTAGCAAGCTAAACATAAATAACAACACGAGATAGCTAGCATTATGATTATGACCAGTAGTACCAGTATAGTTATCAACATAAGCATAGCTACTATATGTATGCATCTACAATCTTAAGCATATCCAAAACCTAAGTATATCTACTATCTCTTGATTTCACTAAGTATCATCTTTATGTAAAGATAACAAACAAGGGTTATCATCCAATGTGAAATGTCATGTATAACCCTTGACAAATATGCTACATGACTGTATTACATCTTTTATTACGCCCTGGGAAATTTGAATCGTACCATCCAAAGTCCAACCGACCCTTGTGAAGGGCAATTTGTTTCCGTATAAGATCTAGGAGTGACAGTATCCTAAGATCTCTTCCCCTCGATCAATACGAGTAAAAAGGCAATGACTTATCAGTCAAAGCTACCACTACAGTGACATATGGTCAAGCTGCTAACCATTAGTCCGCCCTTGGTACTGGTCACAACACTAGAAACTAGGGTATACAAAACCCTCTAATCCAAGGTACAACCACATTTGTCTTCAATCACATCAAATGTCTGAGGCATGACCGTGGCCATCCTCCATAACCTGCATTGTGGGTGACAAGGATATATCCTCAACTTACCACCCCCTCATACTCAACAATATGCACTTTGAGTTTCCCTTAGGAATACTCATTTCACCATCCAACAAGTTCTGACACTGAAGATGGCTCTACGGCACAGGGCACTACATGATTAGAGTTTCACTTGATTAGTTATCTCCAATTGGGTGAATTAAGGAAGCATCAAACAAGTGGACATACAAATCCTAATTCACTTCTAGCAAGCAAATAAATATTACAACCTCAAAAGATATAAAATGTGTGAAACATAATTTCTCATCTCATCATCACATGGTATTATTCACTTACCATTCATGAGACTATACTAGTCATCATACTATCACAACGTATAATTCCTTTTCACAATACAGGGTATGAACCCTTATCAACTCAAGAGGATTACACCTCATTCAGGGCTCAACAATGCCCAAAGTTCATTAAGACCATCATACTATTCCATACAAGATCATCATTATCTTTGCATGGCTTATAACAAGGCTCTACAACATCACTTACATATAATACATTGGATCAACACAATATTGCATTAATGAGCTAGGATATATTCATAAAAAATCATAGCAGGGTTATATTAACATTAAGAACATTCCTTTATTACTCAACATGTAAGGAATATAGATATGATTCTCCCCTCATCATATTAATAATGCACATGTTTAGCATAAGAAAGTATCAACGATGTGGCTATGATAACCACCAATTAACATATTAAGGTTATGATCATATTAAGGAGGTTATTTCACCATCATTCCATCATATAAGAATGTTAAACATGAATACTCATCTTTATCTATTTGCATTAGAGTTAGGTTCAACAAGACAAAATATATTAATGTTACTAATCAACACTTATACCCAAACCCTAACTCACGACATCCTCATTGGATCATGGATGCATAAGGTGAAGCATGACCATCACATTCCATACTATTCTCAAGTATGAACCCACACATAAATTAAGGTGTAACCATCGAGTTATAGCATACTAGGGTACAACAACAATAAGAGAGTACTCCGTGATTGTATTATTCATTCAAAGACTATTCATACCGAATTACCATCATTTAGTTATATTAAAGCTAGGTATAACAAGCTATACCTTATTAGGGTTACCCATTAATTCATTATGGTGATTATAAATCATAATCATACAAGGGAAAGGGTAAGACTACAAGTTTAAGGCATTGAATCATAAAATTCTCTACACGCTTCACCCAAAACAATGGGAATATTGAGGCATCAACTTCTAACCATTAAATGTTGAAAAGGTAAAGCAATTGGTCATTTACATAAGTAAAAATCTTGAACAAACCACCTATGAAGTCATTGAGTTGTTCCCTATAAAGAGTCACCATCTTACCTTAGAGATCCCCTAATTAACAACATAAAAAGTTCCATTGAGAGTATGGTAAAACCCACAAGTGATTGTTTATTTAAAACAAGTTGTCAATAAATGAGCTTCTTAAGTTTATTTCATAAAGGAAACCATTTAAATCACTTTATTAGGACCAACATATTGCATTTAGGCATCATTCCAATTTGTTGGATGAAGAAACATTAGATCTTAACCATTAGGTCAAGTTCATATATTAAAACCATCAATTAGAGTATAGGTCTGGCCATTGTATCAAATGACCCAAGAAACCATTGGTTTAAGGCTTAATTGATGCTACACCTACATGCTTAACTCATAAAAGGTAGTGGAGACCTAATCCACCATCAGTAGTGACCATTAAGTCACCATAGGTTGTTAGATCAACACTATACTCATTAATCACCATCGAATATCAAACTAATATCACCATTGATTGATAACATCATTAGGGTACTTAGTTGTTAATCACTAAGCTTCTAATTAGGCCAACACCTAACCTAAGGGGTGAATATCAGTTGATAAACTTGGTGACCACCATCAGTTGTCATGAAGACAACACCATCAGTTGTTGCAATGGTACCACCATTGAGTCATGTGTTCATAGAAGAAATCACCTTTAAACCCAAAAATTGACCATTGGTTGATAGGTGTTTAGCACCATCGCTTGTCAAACCAACCTGATCCAAATCATATTATACCCTAGAAATAACGTACACATGATCACAAGTTCATCTAGAACTAAAATTAGAATAGGGAACATTATAAAAATTGAAATCTAAGTCAAGCTTAGCTTTTAAGTGCATGGATCATCATTTAAAAGTAAGAACATGAGCTAGCAAGCTTATGGTAAGCAATAAACGTGGAGCAAGTTATAAAACTTGCCTCTAATTATAAGATAAATTCCCAAACAAAGTAAAACATGAGCAGGTAGGGTAGAAAATCCAAGCACAAGCTATGAACTCGTCCATCTAGCACCTTTCTTCCTCAAATGAGCAAACCTTGAGCATAAGGAGCAAGAAAGGTATGGTTTTAGAGCTTTAGAGAAATTTCTACCATGGAACATCAAGGTTCTGACCTAGAGAAAGGTAGGAGGAAGGATAAAAAAGAAATAAATGGAGGAAATAATGTGATTCTTACTCTTTTAGGTCAAGATCACTAGAAGGAAGCTTTTTAAACCCTAAAAGGAAGTCAATTGCAACCCTAGATTCTTTTTCTAAGAAGATCCCCTATTTCTTCTTCCTTGGATATGAAATTCACAGAAGTATAGAGGGAGAATGGGTTTCGTTGGAGGATGGAAGTGGTAGAGATAAAATGGCTCATTTGGGTTCTTAGGGATAAGTATATGAAACTTTAAGATAAAGAAAAAGAAAAAGTTGTAGTTCTAGTATCTTTCCAAGTGTCCATGGCCTTAAACTATTAAGAATATTCAAGAACACACACAAGAAGCTCCCCCACCATCCATATAGACCTTCTTATCTCTCCTTTGTCTAATTTCCAAGCCAATCAAATAATGCATTAGTTGATAGCTACTAAAGGTAGCTCATCCATGAAGGGGTAAACCCTGAAATACCCTTGAGGAAAAAACCTTCAAACCAAGGTTTAAATAGGTTAACCATGGCGTAATATGCTCAAGAATGATGAGATAATATCCATGAAACATAATTCAAGTGATAAATTGCAAAGAAAACCTCTCAATAGGGTAAATTGTAGAAAAGTCCAAAATATACATACAATTTTATAACTTGCTCAAACAGTGTCCAAATTGGACCAAATTTGAAACTTAAGTTTGTATTATGATTTCAAAGCATACCACAAGGTTATATTGTAGTTCTAAGAAATAAATTATGGTAATTAATCATGTTCAACCATTTAAGCAAGGTTAGGGGTCTCATAGTGATATCTGTTCATGATGTATTCATATTAGATCTTACACTCCTAAATATTTAACAATCATAAAGAAATAATAAAGTAATATTTAGTTATTTAAAACAATTCAAAAGTCATAATACTTCTTTCAAGCCATGTTCAAATTTGTCAGACATATATTATGAGTGATTTCGGTAATAAATAGATTCCATAAACAATATTCATATGTTTGAAACAATTAAAAAATTGATGGTTCATTCTCTTTCAGATACATCTCAAGAAATTCTAAAAATGTCTTAGTATGTCTGTAAAATTTTTAACTTAAACATTACAATATGTTATGTTTTAAGAGTTTGACGACATGCCATCACAGTAGCAATAACTATAACAATGTTGTATGGTATTTCAGTCTATTTTAGATCTTGTATCTCAAAGTATTCACTTCCTTCCCAAATATTCTGCATGATAGTCATATTTCTATAAAACCAAAATATTCAAGTCAAACATATATAAGAACAAAATGTATTTTTCAACATTCATTTATATAGATAATTTCATGATATTTTTATATTTGTAAACAACATGTCATGGTATCTATGCATGTTCTTATTTCGTAGCAAAGTTATAGAATACAAACATAGTTGCATCATGTAAAATACATTTAAAGATGTATGTATTTATATAAATTCAATGACATCTAAAGCATTGCATGCCTATTTTGATATTTCATTTAGTATCTAACAATAAGACAAGAACACATTAACTAGACAAAATATTACTTATTATGCTAAAAGAAAGAATAAATCTTAGTCAGATAAGGAGATTCAATATTTGTTCCTTTCTATAAATGATGAATAAAAATAACATTAAGATATTATTAAATAAATAATATTACATATATGAAAATAAGATAACTAGCATACCGAAGATTCCAATGTATCGTTTCATGTGTTACAAGGTCTTCTTAACGTCTTATTTTTTCTTTTGAGAATTAACTTGACCTTGATGATTCATCTCACTTAAAAATTAAAAAAATCATCTCTATATATCTAGTAGGAAATGATATTTTATTTGTAAAGATTACCACCACTGGATGGTCTATCTTACCCAAGTCTTGCAAATCATGTCGAGGCATTCACTTGCACCTTGTCATTCTCTACATTTCATATAATGAAAATGAGCACACATAGATGTAAAATATTTCTTAGAGAATGCAATGATAAATCTAAATAAGTTGCTTACTTGTATTTCAAGGTCTTCTCAAGGCATGGATTTTTCCTTTGAGAATTAACTTGGCCTTTATGATTCACTGGATATCACATTTGAAAAAAAAACCATCTACAAATATCTAATAAGAAAAGTCATTTTATATACTAAAATTACCTCCACTTAATGGTCTATCTTACCCAAATCTTGCAAATTCTATCGAGGCATGCACTTGAGCCACTACAAAAAAAATGGTCTTTAACTACAAAAGAAAAATGTAGCAAAAACCCCATATTATGTAGATAAAGGCTTTAGCCACATTTTTCTTTACATTTACAAATTGTAGTTTGTGCTTGTATAGCTGAAGTCTTGAACTAAAATTTATAAACATGTAGTTAAATAATCCATTCTCTACAAATACATATGCAATCAAAAATGTAGCTAGAAATTGTCTTTACATGTTTAAATGTAGGTGTAATTGTAGCTAAACGTAAAACTACAAGTGCATATGTAGTCAGTATGTAGTAAAAAGATGAAGTTACTACATTTTATATGTAGTTAATGTGTAGGGAATAACAATATTTACTACACACACACATACACACCCACACACACACAGACACACACACAAAAAAATCTATAAATATTGACCCTTTGACAGATTTAAAATCATCAACTATGTATACAAGGGAAACTAGTGGATTCCTCCCTCGAAGTGGATTGTAATCTAAAAAGTGAATCAATGGCCTCATATCACTTTTATCGGTGCATTCAATCTCCTTCCCGAACAAGGGTTTATGTACATCACTTCCAATTTTTTTTAAAGCCCTTCAATTTGATAGACTTTGAATAGGAAAAAATAGAATCTACAGACATCTTCTGCACTAATGTCCTTAATTAGTCTAGGTATTTATCAATGATTTTTCCTTCTCAATGACCACATGATCCTCATCCAACACATTTTTGTTAGAAGCTAATTTTGGACTCCTCTCAGTCTCTTCCAAGATATATCAAACATGGCATACTAGACTATTTTACATGCTTTTTTGTTGCTTCATTCAATAAGCAGCTTGTTAGAAAAATCAACTCTATCTCTGGTTGGCAATGGACTTGAGCAACCTGTTGCAACAACCAGATCAAATATTAAGGAACAAAAATATTACCTATACCATACATACATAAATGTGTGAGTTTTCATGTATATCCAAATACTTACACGATAGACACGTTATACAGATATATGTAAGGGATTGTTATGCCATTATGACATGATTTCAAGAGTGTACATATATAACCTTTGACATGCCCATGAGTACTCAAAGGCACAAGAGCACATACTCTGCACGAGCCACCTTTCTAGTGAGAATAGCAGGTATGACTGTCATCCAGCTGTAGAAGGCAAAGGATAAGGTGATTAAGGTTTCAATCTTTTTTTCTTATTCCAAGTTAAAATAACCTCAAATTATACTTACATATTTGAAATTATAACCTAACTCCTGAGCACAGTGTTCTATACATTCATTCATTTAAATAACAAGAAATTGAGTAATTGTAAGATGTGGTAGTACTATACTAGAATGATACGATACAAGAAGCTTGCGTAATTGTAGTGCTCATAGAACTAGTGAAGAAACTCTTCATGTAAGTTTAGTGTTAGTGAATTGATGTTACTAAACTAATAGTAACTATCATAAAATATCACATACCAATAACATTACAAAATTTCAAGTCATGACTCAAGAAATCAGGTAGTAGTCCATCCCTAATTACACTACTACAGAAACGACCTTTGGCGTCGGTCGTTTAACCCCATTTGGCGTCGGTTTCCGACCGACGCCTATGTGGGCGCCGCTAAAGGTCGAACACTTCAGCGTCGGTTTTTTAACCGACGCCTATTTATTCTATAGGCGTCGGTCGATTAGTATATAACCGACGCCAAAAGTGTTCACGCCACAGAAAATGGCGTCATCTAGGGCACTTCCTGCGTCAGTTATTTACTAAACAACCGATGTCTATATGGAATATAGCGTCGGTCTTTTAGTAGATAACCGACGCATAAAGTGCCCTACATGACGCCATTTTCTGTGGCGCGAACACTTTTGGCGTCGGTTATATATCAAAAGACCGACGCCTATAGATTAAATAGGCGTCGGTTTGATACGAATATCCGACGCCATTTCCAGGACTGCTTTGGCCACATCAGGCGTCGGTTTTTTGAAAAAACCGACGCTGTAGGTCTTTGCTGACGGTTTTCTATAAATAACCGACGCCTATTTTTTTTTTTTTCATATCAGTTTGCAGGCCTGCTGTGGCTGGTCAGCAGGATGAGAACCTGCAGTTCAGTTTTCTGAACTGCAGGTTTACGACATCCATTGATATCAGCCTACAAACAGGCCGCAAACCTGTAAAAGTCACAAGGAAAATTTCACACAAGTACATACATTCAGACATCAATTCAATTCTTACATTCACACATATAGAAACATTCAAATACATGTATTAACATTCAGAAATATTCATTTACAAAGTATCATTCATTATCGCTATCAACATCCCAATTATATCTTACAGTTGCCACTGCTTGTATGGCTTTTTCCCATTCTTCTCTTACTTCATTTAATGCTTCCATCGTATATGGATCATGTATATTTTTTAAGCGTTTACCTATAGTGTGGTCAGTTTTAAACACCTGCAAAGAGAATGATGTATATATATAAGTAATAATATAAAAATAAGATAAGATTGATATATGTCATACTAACTAATGAGACTAAATATATAATACCTCATGTATGGTATCGATGTCCAATGCGGCATATTTGATAATCATCTGCATAAATCGCATCACATAGTATGCGCATGCCCAACCATTGTCTTGTGTAGCACACTATAAATTGAAACATACAAAATAATACAACTAAGCACAATTCACATCAATAATATATATATTCGAGTCGGGAACTTACTTGTACGTTCTGCGAATTTATTGGCTGGTTCTTTTTCCTTGGGACCGTTCCTCCAGCCTTTTTGAATGCATCTAAACCCCTACATGTTAATATAACACAATAAATTGCATAAGTAAATAGTAATGTAATAAAAGATGTTAACGGATATAAAAATGAAATATTTCTCACCAGAATAATGGCATTCTCATTACGTGTCCAATTTTAGTGTTCAATGTACTCCCCGCAGGATCTAGATAATAAACAGTGAATGTCCCGGGGACAATAACTAGTAACTCCTAATGTCTACCGCTAGAGGTAAGAAGTTAACAATTAATAACTCAAAATGCAAAATAAAAATGGAATTTTCTTAAGTCCAAATTATAAATAAAGTAAACTTACTTGACATTGAATGGAGCTATTATTATCGTCTTCTTTTGCTGACCAAAAATTGTAAAAGCATCTATACAGTATTGTTGAACATTATCAGGGTCTTTAGCTACCAAACTAATCAATGATGGAATAAAAAATCCCACATGATCATATGCAAATTGTTTGCAATGATCTTCGACTAAGTAGCTGCAAAACATATAGGTGTATGCATTAATATATAAGAAACCAGATCACCGGATCTTACACAAGGTATATGGATGTATAAACAAGATCTCACCTTATCCATGTCTCTATCATTGATGTATTCAGCCAGTCATACATAAACAACTCAATAATATCTTGTATAAATAAAGAGCTATCGTATGATTGACCTGCATAATCTGCATCTAAAGAAACTATTATAGGGCAATGTATATTATGTGCACGTAGCCAACATGCCATTCCCCTACAAGCAGGACCTAACGGGTATGTTAGGTCAGTTGGAACCCAAGTTGGTAATGAGGGAAGTGGAGGTGGAGGCCTAGGTACTCCTGGTGTCTTCTTTTTAACCTGTATATATAATTTCAGATCAGTTGACATCATATATACACATTAACAGTCTAAATCAATGTAAATTTATCTTACAATTTCAGTCGTGTAGACGACATCTGCTTTGGGCCACAATATGACCCCGCCTTCTGCCTCACCAAGTGTATCAATATCTGGGTGGGCATATGGCAACGCAACTTCCCTCCAATCGGGTAATACATGTAGCGGGCTCACACGAATGTAGCCCTGCGGCATTGGAGTCCCATGAAACGTTGCCCCAAGAAGGGACTGGTAAGCCTGCGCCTCTGCAACAACATAGTCTTGCATTCTTAAGCGGCATGGCTTCAATGCCTACAAATTTACGTAAAGAATGTTATACATATATACATATAATCTTGAAAACATATCATCTTGAAAAGACTAGCTACAATGTCATAAACAATACTTACAACAGACGTGCTATGCGATGGGTCTCCAGGATTACTCGCAGTCTGTGCATCAGGAGAAGAGTGGGTCGCCATAGGCTGATTGGAAGCCTGAGATGCCTGCCACCGCAGCAATTCTTCCTTGCCATTCTCAGCAACTACATTGTTGACCTTCTTAGCAACTAAATCCTCAACTCTCTTATTCTCCTATACATGGATAAAAGAAACATTAGCTTCTTATTAATGAATTTCCTTTTGTAGTAACATTCTAAAAAAAGAATAGGTTACCTCTTCTTGAGAAAGTCCCTCTCTGGGTTTGCGCTGGGATGGACCAAAGAATGCTTTGATGCCAACACCAGCGCCGGTACCTCTAACACATCCAGGATGCTCTGGGTTACCCAGAGCAACTGTCAATTCATCCCTTGTGCCCTGAGGGATGAACGTGCCTTGTTTCCTCTGCTCGTGCAGCTCCCGCTAATCCCCATAAATAGAAATTGGTAAGTTAACACCACAAATAATCAATATTCAAATGATTTCTCTAAGAGTTGTATTTTACCATTTTTGCAGCCGCCTCAGCAGTTACAGGCTTCTTTATTTCACCCTTCTTGTTTTGCCTGCCAGCTATCCAGATATCATGGCGAGGCATGGGTGTGGCAGACTCCTGAGTAGGAGCAGACTCCTGAGTAGCAGCAGACTACTGAGTAGACGCAGACTCCGCCTGTAGTCTTTGGCGAACGCTTGCATAGCCTTTTGGACCCATAGTGTGGTCATGCACATTCAGTGCACACCTTTCTTTTTGTGCGTCACTGAGGGCCTAGTTAGTATGCACATTAATGATTTGGTTAGTAGCACTAAATGTTAATCTTGAATAGGTGAATACAATGTATATTAATTAAATTGGGAGTGACGCCTAATACCTTGAATTCTTCAGATTTTCTTGAAGCAACAAAATTGTCCCAATCTTCTTTGTCCAAGAAGTTCCATTGTTCAAGGGCTGACTTCTTCTTCTTATCACCCTCTTTTATGTATTCTCTGTTTAGATTTGTCCTATAATTCCTAAGCATCTTTCCAGCACGTTGCATCACACTTTTACGATGCAACTTCTCATCCAATGCAAACAGATTCTGTAAAATAGAAATGTTATTAACTAGTATCCAAAATAGAATTGCAAATAATAGAATTTGTAATCTACAAAATAGAATTGCAAATAATAATAACTCACACATAAATCTTTCCATATCAAGTCTTTTTTCCCTTGAGGAACTTTATGCCAATTATCATACTTAACACCACAATGGCTCTGAGTAGTACACCCAAGATAGTTTACAAAATTATTGCGGTTCACTCCAATTGCATTTCCTCCATTATCAAACTCCACCACCAATTTGGATCCACTACCACTTAGCGCTAATAACTTCTTCAACAGAGTGATGCCCCTTTTCTTGTTAAGCGTTTGGTGCTACGCATCAAGTTGCTCCAGTGCTTCAGTGGGTACAGGTACATCATCAACCTAAAATTTGACAAAAATAAACACACTAAATTAGCCCAATATAGAAATATAGGATATATGACATAACTAGAAGATAATGAATTTTATAGAAATACAGGATATGTTTTTAGAACTTACATTGGTATCCTCACCATGCTCGTCATGGACATCATGCTCATCATGGACTTCATGCTCATCATGGACATCATGCTCATCATGGTCAGCCATCTGAAAATGTCATTAAAAAGGCAAACATTTAGCATTTGTATTAACTAGAAAAAGGCAAACATTTAGCATTTGTATTAAGTCATCAATCAAAGGTTCAAGATAAACATCAATATCATTTCCGGGTTGTTTAGGGCCCGATATCAACAATGATAACATAACGTACTTATTCTTCATACACATCCAGGGAGGAAGATTGTATATAACAAGCATGACTGGCCAAGTGCTATGTTGGTTGCTCAATGTCCCGTACGGATTCATCCCATCTGTACAAAGCCCAAGTCTTAGATTCTTATCTTCTTCACCAAATTTGGGGTACAATAGATCAATCTTCTTCCACTGTGGGGAATCAGACGCATGTCGCAGGATCCCATCATTATTTTTCTTAACATCTGCATGCCACCTCAAATTCTTCGCATCTTTCAGATTTGCAAACAAGCGTTGAAATTGTGATATTATAGGTAGATACCACAACACCTTGGCAGGAGAACCAATTTTGGACTCCCCCGAAGTCGTCAATTTATACCGTGACGCACCACATTTTGGACAATCTTTCAAATCTACATAGTCCTTTTGAAATAATACACAATCATTCGGGCATGCGTGTATCTTCTTGGCCTCCATTCCCATTGGGCACAACATTTACTTTACCTGGTATGTTGAAATTGGAAGCTCGTTTCCTTCAGGAAGCATTTCTTTCAACAAAGTCAACAATGAAGTGAAGCTTTTGTCGCTCCATCTATTGTTAGCTTTCAACTTATACAATCTCAACACAGCGCTAAGCTTCGTAAACTTAGCACAGCCTGTGTATAACGGTATCTCAGCATTATGCACAATGTTTGTAAAGATAGGAGGTGGATCAGTGTGCTCTACCCTACAACTATCCAGCATCGCATCAACGATGTCTGCTGGAACTGGTTCGTTCACATTTACGTCATCGGAGGTAATTTCTTCTTCCACCCAAGCACTGCTATCGACATCTACTGGTTTCGATTTTGAAATCTCTCCATGCCAGTGCCATTCTGTATAGCCTTGTACAATCCCGTTGCACATGACATGACTTTTGATTTCCTCACCAGTGTTGACTTTCAAGTTGTTACCGCAATGCCTACATGGACAGTAGAACCTATCTGTAGGTTTTTTCCTATGTTCCTCGGCAAATCTAATAAACTGATCAAGACCAGATATAAACTCTGGGGTGCAACGATTACGAATGGACATCCATGATCTATCCATTCTATGATCAGAGAAAACAAGTATATATTAGGAAACAAGTATATATTAGGAAAAAATTAGGGTATACACTTACAACCTAAGCGTATAATGTGATGTCATTCTTATATATAATAAATGTGTACCACCTATCCCATCCTTGAACACCTAATCTCACTAGTAAGTGTATAATGTGTATTGGGTTTTCAAGAAAATTTCGGCAGCATTTCCCCGTTGTTCTCTAAGTACATATGTACTTAGAGAACAAACGGGGAAATGCTACAAAAATTTTCTCAAAAACCCAATACACATTATACACTTACATCCTAAGTGAGATTAGGTGTTCAAGAATAGTCCCAAATCGGGGACTATCCAAGATTTACTCCTAATGAGTCAATCTTGGATGGGTTTCTAGGCCAACAAACACATTTGATGTCATTCTTATATATAATAAATGTGTACCACCTATCCCATCCTTGAACACCTAATCTCACTAGTAAGTGTATAATGTGTATTTGGTTTTCAAGAAAATTTTGGCAGCATTTCCCCGCTGTTCTCTAAGTACATATGTACTTAGAGAACAAACGGGGAAATGCTACTGAAATTTTCTCGAAAACCCAATACACATTAAACACTTACATCCTAAGTGAGATTAGGTGTTCAAGAACAGTCCCAAACCGGGGACTATCCAAGATTTACTCCTAATGAGTAAATCTTGGACGGGTTTCTAGGCCAACAAATACATGTGTTGTCATTCTTATATATAATAAATGTCTATAAAGTACAGGAAACATGGTTAATCCTAATCAACAGAGCATTATTAAATAATAAATCAGGAAATCAATAGTTTCAAACAAATGGTCTAGGAATCTTTACTAGACATTATATGTATCCCTAATCATCATATTTAACATACTACATTATTAAGAACATCCAGATCAGATTAAGATCATACTATGTTATAACCATTGGTTTAATAACCCTATTTCCGCATGTACATGTTTATCAACTTTAAAACCCTATAATTCATGAAATCATTCTAATTCAATTTAATATGTTGGGATCACATAATTATATAATGACATCAGAATATATAGAAGAATCATAATTAACATGATTAACAACATGCTCATCAAACTAGGGTTTTCTTGAATATCATCTAATATTTGTGTACTAGACATTATATTTATCCCTAATCATCATATTTAACATACCATTATTATGAAAATCCAGATTAGATTAACTCTAATCAAATACATTACATGCATTTTTATCACAACAATTTGATCGATGCATAAAAAAGCAGAGCAGCTAGCAGCGGGAAGACCAACCTTGTCAGAGGGAAGAAGGAAGAGGCTCCAGTGGCTTTGGCTGGAGAAGTAGCTAGCAGCGACGGTGGTGGAGGAGCAGCTAGCAGCTCCGGTGGCTCTGGCGGTGGTTGCGGCGGCGCGACGACGGTGGAAAAGCACCAGGCAGCGCCGGTTCTCAGGCGCTTGGAGCAGCAGGGGCGGAGGAGAAGGGGGCGCGGAGAAGGAGGAGTGGTGGCGGAGAAGGGGGCGCCGGAGAAGAAATAGCCGGAGAAATGGCACTGGAGAAGAAATTGCCGGAGAGAAATCGTCGGCAGCAGAGAAGGTAATTGCTCGCAATGAAACAGAAGAAAGGGGAAGAGTCGGGCGATCGCGAGTTATAAGTTCCCAAATAGCGTCGGTTGTTTAAAAAAACCGACGCCTAAACATCTTTAGCATCGGTTGTTTTAAACAACCGACGTCCAATTGGACGATATTTTCATGAAATTGTTTGGAGGGAACCACCTTCAGCGTCGGTTATAAAAAGATAACCGACGCTGAAAGTGACACTTTTCGTACAAATTTTCATCGCACATAGGCGTCGGTTTATACCTACATAACCGACGCTGAAAATGACACTATTTTTTTTTATCAAAATTTGGATTTCGCGGCCGACTTTCAGCGTCGGTTTGTTATAAACAACTGATGCTGGATACAAAGCGGTACCCGTGTCTGGCTGGTCTTCGAATATAGACGTCGGTTTGCTTAAACGACCAACGCCTAACATATAAGGCGTCGATTTTCCTTAATAACCGACGCCCAGAAAAGTGACACTGAATGCTATTTCTGTAGTAGTGTTAGTTGATCAAATCTCCAATTGATCTGCAAGCTGGCAAAGATCTAAATCAAGAAAATTAGAAAACAAGAGTGAGCTTTTAGTAGCTCAACAGGAAATGCAAGTAGATCTCTGAGGAATTTCTTATAGAAGGCCAGATTACCATTTAAAAATAGCTAAAAACATCTTTAAGCCAAAGAGCAATTACCTTGGTCCATATAAATGTAGATCACATTGAGCATGTATCTATCAATCTTCCCACTCAGAAGATTGGAATGTTTAGATGACCCAAGCCACTGAAAAAAATAGAGTAAGTCTAGCTACAAAGTTCTAGGAAATTCATATCTCATCAACATCAGGGAAAAAAAGTATACATATCTCATTAACATCAGACATTCAAATGCTTCCAATAAAAGTCTATTGAGCCACACTCAAGTTTGAAACCATTTGTGACAACAGGGCTACCATGGGTGATGTTCATCATCTAATATCAAGGTTAATACTAGAAACACCAAAAAGAGAGTATCATGACATGATTTCTCTCATTTGCAACAATGACAACATTCAAGATCCAGTTACACTTATCATTGACAAGACCTAAAACCACACCACTTAAATGATAGAATAATATATCTTTCTATAAAACTTGAATATGCAAGGCCAATCATTAAGGATCTTGAATTTGGAACATGTCAACAACAAGATGAAAAGATTGCTAGTCTAAGATAATAAATAAACCTTACCTAATTGGAGATTATATGGTTAACTAAAGAAGATAATGAAACAATATCAATTTAATATCAGGACATTCATGAAGATATGTAGACGGATGGGCACCTTAATATGTTAAGCATTAGACCATTACAGTCATCATTTACTAAATATGTTGTAAAGGTAATAGTCTAGATGTTTGAGAAGCTGACAACATCAGTAGATTGTAATGTGAAATAGCACATGTGAAATGCAGATTTAGCAAGTTGACAATTGGAAAGGTCCACACATGACCGTAGTACTCAGGAGTACCTTATATGTATTGGTATTTAGTTAGGTCCATTTGACAGAGGTGATGGTTGCATCTTTTGTCAAGATGATAGTGGAGATAACAAACATGGAGAGAGTGAGTTTGTGAGGAAGCTGAAAGAACTAAGCATGGTGTTTCATACCTTGTGACTAGAAACTAGCATATTTATCCATATCATTGATAAGGGAAATGAAAACAGTTGTAAGACATGGACTACTAATATTGGCAATGCTACATCAAGCACTGACAACTGGTGTGGAAATATCAGTACATCTCACTTTCTAATCTATGGAACACACATCCTAGAAACCTTTCTGATGAAGCTTGGTATATATGAGTACCTCATCATGGTAAAAAAGAGGTATCATGGCCTTTTGAATTTTATTCTCATGAATTTGATTCTAAAGGCTGAGCAGGGACACACAACTTAGACATCAAGAGGTGCTTCTTGGTAGACCTTGGTTCATGTAAACATCACAACCAACAAGCGATGGAAACAAAAAAGGTATCAATCAAGTAGGATGATGTGCTAAAGAAACACGTAGGAGGGGTCATCCATCAGATTCAGTCTATACTTTTATGCATTAACATTGTAGCAATAGTGGTTGAAGAGCAGTAAACAACCAACACCATAGAGCATTCTATAGCCACTATTTCCCATCAGCAATTAGACAAGAAGACAAGGATTGGTGTCCTTGTCTGTGAGGATTGGTAGGAGCAATTTGCTTCTCCTAGTCCACTAGAAGATACTTACAATCATTGAATTTTCTCCTTGCAACATTCTTCTTTCTTTACTCCTTGCCTTTTTTCTGCCAATCTTGTCCAACATCTTATCAGTTTCACCTCTCTTGTTCTTTCTACTTCAATGTTGCTACAACAATATGCACGTAGGGAGAGGGTGGAAGGAGGGTATGGAAGGTGAAATAAGGGGGTGGGTGGCAATAACTCCCATCAGCAGAGTTGGTATCTTTATGGGGGAGTGATTGTGTGAGACCTAGGAGCTTGGCAGTCTCAGCCTCTATGGCAGGTACAAAACCATTACCTGACATTGTGTTCTTTGGGAGTGTAGGAGAGTAGTGACCATATCATCAAACATAATGGAGAACCTACAATGATAAACATGAGCACAGTTATTGCCTATCGGTTCACCTGCTGGATCTAGCATTAGAGTGGCAAAGCTTATTAGGTAATATGCACATAAATAACCAAAGTACACACAGTAATATGTGAACTGTGTGGTATATACCATACTACTATTAGGTGAACAAGATAGACTTTTACACAAAGTGAGAAGATAGGTAGGTAATTTTCACATTTGGCAAGTATAAACTAGTAGGTGACAATAATAGGGCTAAAACATAGCTAGAATTATATAGATATAGAAAGAGGTAGTAGCAGGAGGTAGCTCAGTCACACAACAGTAACAAAATAAACACAAAGCTTTAAAAATAGCTTTGCGATCACTACCAAACTGAGTATTAGAAAACCCCATCTTTCTAACTAGGAGCCAAAGAGAAGGAGCTCATCTACCCAACATGACAGACATAAACAGAAATAGATAGACATGTTCAGCATCAATCTTGACATATCTAAACTATTTGGGTGTTTTCTATAGCAAACATTAGTGATCCAGATATAAACAGTATGCACAAAACTCTTGTAAAATGTAAACTATACAGTGGCATATATATATATATATATATATATATATATATAGTAAAGATGATCAAATGTAATTCATTGGTATTTTAAATCAGATGTGGACCAATGCTTCAATTGCATTGGATGCAAATAGTGATAAAAATGAAAATTGAATACAAAATAATAAGAACAAATACGACATGTAAGCATGCATGAACTATACAACTAAAAAAAATTAATGTTCATACCTTCCAAATTCATATAGCCCAATAAAAATAACATTTAATACCTACCAAGCTTCTAACTCCGTTAACGACAATGGTTCAAATATCCCTACATGTTACTGCCCTACTGGAAGTAATGTTGTTACATCACCAAAATCACATGGAGTCATTATTAATTCACACCAAAATATTGTCATGCTAGATGGGATCCACTAGATGTAAAATGACAAATTGATGTCCACTCAATTGTTTCTCATTATTTCCATTAACCATGTAGTGTACTGAAGAAACTCAAAGCCCCTACGACAGGTTGATGCCATCATACAATTCAAAGTCGAAAGGTTCCTCCCAAATGGATTGGTTTATTTCAAGTACTGACCACATCAAGTCGGATGGTCCCAATACGTCATATAAGTCTAGCACTAAGATGTTTACTTATTACTTGGGTAAGCTCATTTTAGACATTTTTCCGCAATAGTTGACACAAACCATGAAAATTTACTATGAGTTGGACAATACATCAGGAAATATTATCGGAAATTTATGAAATTCCAAACCCACATGAGGGAGCTTGTGTGTTTGTAGGGTTTAAACTACTTTTTTTGGGTAGAAAAGACCTATTAGCTACTGAAAACAACACTTCGCTCACACTATCTACCAGTTAGACTGAACCTAGTCGACTAGGAATCAAGTATTGGAAGCACAGTGTTGGTCTTCAAAATCATTATTATGACATGAAAGAAAGAGTTGAATTCCTGGATCTAGTAACATATGGTAGCCTTCTCATCAAGAATAAAAGAGAAGAGACAAAGAAGAGATAAAGGGAAGAAATGGCTTTTGGTAAAGTGGGAAGTGAGAAAGAAGGGATCTTGTTGTTTTCTGAATCTAAGTTTAGGAAAACTCATTTGATTACTAAAGCTAATAGGAGGTGTATTCTTCTAGGTTTATCTACTACTAAGTCTAATGGCCTGCTGAAAGTATGGATGAAATTTTATTGTGCTACTATGATGAGATTCCTCAATGAAGACCAAGAGAATTTCCCTAGCAATGTTGATTGACAAGCACAAGTGTTTGAGGGTAGTTCTGGATAGTGGGGAAGGTCAAATATATCACGTCCACAAAAAGGATAATAAGCTTGCTGAAGGGTTAGCCAATCAGTACCTAAAAAATGAAGTGGGTCTGTCCTCTTTATGCAACCCCCACCTGAATTAGAGAGCTTAGTCTAAGATGAGACAGATGTAAATAATAGTAGATATAATAGTAATAGTATTAATAGTAGTGATGTACCTTGCTTTTATTGTCCTGTAAGGGGAGGACAGGATGAACATAATACCTCCTGGATTTCTCAAGAAAAGAAATGGCATAATCCCTTACTTGTGTGGTGACAGTAAGAATTTTAGATGTCAATTTGTTATTTTAAGAGAAATTGTATATTACTTCATTACAATTAATAAAAAGGTAGTAATTATTCAATACAATCAAAAGATGTTTTTAAAGGAATATTATTGATGTAACCTGAGCACAAACCATAGTGTGAGATTCAAATTGAGTGGAGTTCACAAAAAATTTCCATTACAAATATGTGAGGGTTAAAATAATATATCTTTAAAGACCATTTTGAGGGGGAAACTAAGACTCACAGCATGATACTACTGCATAGTGCATTTTTAGTACATTAACAACTTACAAGAAGCATTAAATATTAGCTCTTTTATTTCATTTTTACCATAGTGCAAGATTCAAATTGAGTAGAGTTCATCCTTTCCCTAAAGCAACAAAAAAATCCATTACAAATATGTGAATGTTAGAATGATATATCTTTAAAGGTCATTATGAGGGGGAAACTAAGACTCACGTCATGATACTACTACATGATGCATTTTTAGTATATTAACAACTTATAAGAAGCATTATATATTAGCTCTTTTATTTCATTTTGCTTGAACTATTTGCTTATTCCTCTTTTTTTAGTCCAACTATGTGTTTATTCCTCTTTTTGTTGAAACCTACGATGAGGTGGATATTTGTTGGTAGATCTCCCTTGTTTATATCTTTCAGCAAAGACTATTTTTGTGGCAACAATAGGACCATTCATTATAGTTTCTCCTACTTGATTAGGATTGGTCATCTCGAATACAAACTTTGTGAATGCATTGGTACTGTCTCTGAACTCAGTTCTCAACTTCTAAAGCTGCAACCAAAAAATAGCTCTTAAAACATATGAAGAAGGTTGAGGCATAATAATGATACTAACAAATATAAGTATTATAATTTTATATGGGAATTTGATTTAGTTGTTGAAGTTTTTTCATAATTTGATGGTTACTTTAGTGTGGAATATTCCCTACCAGGAAAAAGAGAAAAAAAAGATTCTATAATCTATAGATCACAAAGAACAATGTATGAGAACTTATGATTGTTGTGTCTAAACTGTAATGTCGTAAAACACAAGAGAACCAATTAGAAGCTTGAAGAATTGTGATACATGTTTGAAGAATAGGACAAGAAGGCCAGTGGGAAGAACATGTTGGCGCTAGGAACCCTTTCTTAAATGATGATGCATTTCAATTGACAATGTGAGTGATAAGGAACCATATTATATAATAGATATGAAATCGAACAACAAATACATGCTTAGGTACCTAGGTCATATGCCATACACATCACCATGCATCTTGGGAGAAAACCATTAGCGCATCGATAAAAGTCAACTTTCTAACCTTGAGGCTATATAAGACTCGTAGAGAAATTAGAAGATTAAATGCAATGAGTTATATTTAGAATTAATTAGATATCTAAGAGTCATTATCCATCATCAACTAAAGTGTTCCATATCATATTATCCATGTATAATGTTTACAAAAAAATAGCTCTAACACTTAGAAACTGAATTGAAGTAGTGTTTGAAGGTAGTGGATGACACCCAAGTGATTGTTTACAAAATTGGTTGGAATAAGGAAAAATAGTTTCTAGGAGTCAAATCTCTCAAATTAGTGCAATACATAGTCGAATATCAATTACCACTTATCAAGATCAAAAGCCTTGTCTACTCACCATATCTCAAAAACATAGTATGTGACTAACCAACCTCTATAACTTGTAGAATATGCATCAAGTAAGAAGGATACACAAGTAATAAAAACTTGATCATGGATATCCAATTTGTGGTGACAGGTACATTTAGCAAAATTTGAGTAATAGTAATCCCCCCCTTCTTAGGGACTACCTGTGTTGGGCTTACCCACGTCGAGTCTGAAATGGCATAGATGATGCTCGCAGAAAGGAGCTTGATCACCTCCTTCTTAACAACCTCCATCATACTCGGGTTGAGTCGACGTTGTGGCTGAATCACAGACTTGGCTCCTTCCTCGAGCCGGATCTTGTGCTGGAAAAGAGTAGGAGAAATCCCCTTAATATCAGCAACTGACCACCCGAATGCACCATGGTGGTTCTTCAGCACGATCATCAATTGTTTTTCTTCATCGACACTCAGATATGCCGCCGGTAGCTTTTCACCATCATCTAAGAAGGCATACTTCAAGTGAGGGGGAAGTGGCTTCAGCTCTAATTCTGCTGGACAGATCAATGATGATTGAAGTGATGGTGGGAGTGGTCCAAGATCCTCATAGTGCTTGGCATAATAGCAAGGGAGAACTTGAAGCATCTTGACACATTCTTGTAATGACGTGCTTCTCATCCAATCATGCATGATGTTGACAAGGCAAGCTTCAAGGGGAAGTTTTGGATATGAATCAAGCATAGAAACTGCTACTACATCATCCTCCATAGATAAAGGAATTTCCTCCTCTTCATCATTCAGATAACCCACCGCTTTACAAAGAGAAACAACTTTTGTTTGTTCCATGATATCCACAGCCAGTATCCCCTTGTCTACCTTAGTCATCACATGATCCGTATCTAGAAATGGCTTCCCTAAACAAAGAGAAATGTTCTGATCAAAGTGCTTTACCATACGACACTGCTCCTTTGCCTGTGATTATTTTGTACTTGGTGGCATGACCATCTCAAATATGTCATCCGCTATACCCAATGTCAGACGGCGTCTACCCATTTCCAGTATCATATCTGCAGTAGCCTGGAAGGGTCTTCCTAGGAGTAGCTCATTCCCTTACTCATCTTGCATCTCCATTACTACAAAATCAGTTGGAAATACAAATATGTCAACTTTTACCAAAACATCCTCACAAATACCCTATAGACGTACCATAGAATTATCCGTGAGTGAATTGTCATGTTGCTTTGTCTATATTCCTTAAGACCTAGTTTCTTGAATGTAGAAAGGGGCATCAAGTTTATACTTTCCCCGGAATAGTACAATGCTTCTCCGAATTTCACCTTACTAATGTAACATGAAATATTGAAGCAGCCCAGATCTTGTCATTTTGGTGGCAACGTGCTCAAAATAAAGGCACTAACCTGCTCTTTAAGAACTACCACCTCAGTATCAGGAATCTTCCTCTTCTTGGTAATTACATCCTTCATAAACTTACCGTAAGAGGGTATCTACTCGATAGATTCTAATAAAGGGATGTTAACTGAAAGTTTCCTAAAACTATCTAGGAACTTATTTAACTAAGCATCCACCTTCTTTTCCTTCAGACTATTTGGATAAGGGACTGGGACGGTCTGTGCCCTCTGATGTGGTGGCAAATATGGAGTCCTCTTTTCAGTTTCTTCCTCTGCAATGGGATCTTCTACGGCCTTCTCTGCAACATCATCCACTATCTCTGTGATTGTGTCTTCCTCTATGACCTCACCTGTGGATTCTGGCTGGGGTTTGCTTGGTTCATCGGCCTTAGAGTTTAAAGTCTTCTTTCCACTCCTCAACAGAATTGCTTTGGCTTGTTGATTTCCTCCTGGAACATTTGTATTTCTTGGGAAGCCTTGTTGTATTGGTTTCTTTAAACTTGAAATGTCTGCTGCCATCTGTGGTAAAGACGTCTCAAGTGTCCTCATTTGAGCCCCATGACTTTGCAGAGTTTGCCCAAACTGATTTATAAACTCCCCTTGTTGCTTGATTTGTTGACCAAAGGTGCTCATCAGCTCTTGATTATTCTTTATCACCTGGTTGAGAAAATCATTGCTCTTGTCCTCTATCGTGGGCTGTGGCTTAGCATCCTGATCCTAGAGAAAATTATTTGGATCCTTCCATGAGAACTTTTTGTCTTTCCTCCAAGAGTAATCATTATTCATGTACCCTTATTGTTGACGCATGTATTTAACCTGCACTTCTTCATCCATTTCCTCCTCTTATGCAAGTAGCCTTTTAGCAATTAGGTCCATCTTTTCATTGAGTTCTTTGATGGCTTTGGCATCTCCTACAACCTTAACTTGTTCCAAAGCATCTCTATCCCCCGATGACTGCTTTTTAGCCATTTTTTTAGAATTTCCCAACACCTTCTATCAGTGTTATTTAGGAAGAACCCCGATCCTACTGAATCTAGATTACTTCTATCATGCTCAGAAAGAGAAAAATAGAAAATCTTGAATTGCTTTTCTTTGTCTATCTCATGATGTGGGCATCTCCTTAGCATTGTCTGGAATCTCTCCCAAGTCTCAGAATATGTTTCACCAGCTTTATGACTGAAATTGTGGATTTTTTTATGAGATCATTTGTCTTCTCAGGCGGGAAAAATCTCTCGAAGAAAACTTCAACCATGTGGTCCCAAGATTCCACATACTCGTCGTCCAGATTATGTAGCCATTCTCGAGCATTTCCCGCTAGAGAACTGGGAAATAACTTCAAGTAGAGCATATCTTGTGGAAACTGGTCTATCTTGACCATATCACAGTTCTCCACGAACTGGCTTATGTGGGTCCCCGAATCTTCATTTTTGAGCCCGTGAAATGCATTAGACGTGACCAAATTGATTAGGCCTGGGTCAATTTTGTAGTTAGGAATGTTGATGGCCTGCTTCTTAATTGGCCCCTTAGATGCAGAAGAGGACGACACCTTGATTTTCTCCCAAATTGTTTGTTCCTCAGCCATTTCTTCGGTTTTAGAATTTAAATTCTTGTTCGCGAGTGGAGTTTGGGTGTCGTTCTCCTCATAGTCTGATCCCAAAAACGGGACCTCCGGCGATGACTGTGCATAGTTTGTGCTACGCGCACTCACCATGCACTAGTACCTGCATAGTAATAAATTTAATTAGGCACAATGCTAGACGATTACATATTATAAAAGATAGATGATTAATTTATAGAATTTAAAATTTTTAAAAAAATGTGGCCTAGAGTGGCCACTTGCAGCCCACGTAGTGCAGAAAATCACTGTTCCCCGGCAACGACACCAAAAAATTGACATGAATTTACCGTGTGAAACGCAAGTGCACGTGCCAAAGTAATATAGGCCTTTGTGAGGCCCGATTCGAACTCAGGGAAAAGATTTTTGATAGACTACTACTAACTATTCGTGATCATCTAGACCGATTAAAATGGTTTGAGAGGTTATTGAAAAATAAACGAAAAATAAACAAAAGAAAAACAATCGATTAAATGGTTGGTTTAATCAATTAAAGATGGAATATTTAGGATTGCAGTTTCACCGCAGGTCATCGTTGTACTCATTCCTACACAATTATCCTAATTCGTCTCCTATTCCGGGTAGTGGCCTGTAGTCAGAATTGTTCAATGTCGCGATACAATTCACTACCTAAATCTAGGTTGGTTCCACGGTAGTAGTAACCTATACCCTAAATTAGGTGCATGAAGATCACACTCTGGGTTTCCACCATTAACTGTACATCGCCTTGTTCAAAGGATTTATTGGTTAATGTGATATCTGTCTCTTTTCAACCATTAATTCTTCTTTCAAAGTAATTATAATTATTAGATTATCATTAGGGTGATCAATCATAATGATATAATTGAGAAAACGAAATCATGCCATGGATTTAAGAGACAAAATATGATAAACTATGTAAAAAGTATCATACAACGATTACCCGGGGTACTCTCGGTCCTAAAGATAAAGGGGATTAGCCCCGCATGTTCATCTCAATGAAAAACATGATGAGAGAAAGGGAAAACATAGGAAAACGTGAATAGATGTGATGTAAACCCCTGAACAGAGGAGATCCAGATGTTCCTTGGCGTGGGGTGAACGTTCTACGGCCTTCCGGCAGTGGAAAATGTCTTCTGCGGCTCTTGGAATGATCGGGGCATAGATCTGAGCTCTGTTCTTCTCTCCTCTCCTTGTTGAGACTTCTCCGGTGGCTAATGACATGATATATTCCTTAGGGCCGCCTTCATTAGGCATATGCACCGCTTTAGGTCACCCAAAAATCACCACTGTATGATTAGACACAATCTTTAGCAAAACCTGATCTGACGGCATTGATACCATCGACGCGGGTCGATGGTATCAACCTGCATGAGGCACCGGCGCTTGTACGATTCTTGCGGTTCTCTCTAATGTTTCCTCGATACCATCGACAGGATGTAAATGGTATCGACACCTTAGGAGTCACTTTTCTCTGGAATCTAATGTTGAAGCTAAGTTTGCTGAGGCGAGGTCAATAGTATCGACTTTCGGTCGATAGTATTGACATCTGGAAATCTGGCTCGCTGACGCTCTCTCGATACCATTGACAGTCCCATCGATGGTATCGACTTCTGGTTGCTCTTCTCCGGCAATGCACTATGACCAGGTCGATGGTATCGACCATCCGTCGATGGTATCGATGTATTCAGATATGTGAATTGCGTAAAATGAAGAGAAAAACACCAATCAAATCCCGCAAATATGATCTTTTATACAGAATAAAAGGAAACAAGGTAAATTTGATGCAAAATGAGATTATAGACTGAAGGTAGTGAATTATGCGATATTAATCACAAATATGATCAAAATAAGCATAAAACGTAAGCAAAACCAGTCTATAAAAATGACTCAAAACCCCTGCATCAAACTCCCCTAAGCTTGAAAATTGCTCGTCCTCGAGCACAAAATTGTAGAATAGAATTGCGAGAGTCAACTAAAGAACATATTAGCATCAAAGATAGCTCAATATGACTCCCACTTGTCATGCACATGCCGGCCCTCACTGACCACAGAATGATAGCTACCCTAAGGTGACAATGATCATCCATAAGAAATGTCCACCCCAAGATCATCAAACACTACCAAATAAAGCAGTTGATATAACAAATTCCACTGGTTCAGACTTAGTGCATCTTGTGATCTCCTATCTACGTTGCTCAAGTCCTAACTACCATCTAAATGGAAGCAGATCTCCTAGTATACAATAATGAGGAGATAATCATGGGTGGCCTACCATTTTGAGCAACTGGTGGATGAAATGGGCAGTTGTGAAAGAAAGAGAAGCACCAAATAGTTTTATCATGCAAAATCAACAAAATGACCTAAATGATGCATATGCATATGAAAATGACCTAATGCCTAAATTTTAGGTAGAATGGTGCATGCACTATCATTCTATCTCAAGATGAGATGGAATGACTACTAAAACTACATCATGTGCTTATTCCTCTTTTCTTCATGTATACATGCAGGTGAAACAAGTTCCTTTCTCCCTCTCCTTTTTTTGTTTTTTACTTACATTTCTTCTCTTTTTCTTTTTTTTCAACCCCTCATTTTCAATTGACTAGAAGAACATTCACAATATTTTTTTAGTTTTATATTTCGGGCTTATTTCCACTTAGCTAACATCATTGATGCCTTACAAATTACTTTTTAGAGGGTATAGAACAATTTTCCTATTTTTCTTATTTTCTAGAAGAAATAAGGCACCAAAAGTCCTATATGCTCTAGAGTATGCAAAATGCAACTATAATGACATGCACTTGAGAATGTGTGAATGCATAGATGCAAAATCTAACTACCATGAAATCCTATCTACATGTCATGCAATCAAGAGATGAAAAACTATAAGTGATTCCAGTTCTTGTGTTGGATATTGAATGAAATGAAATGGATAGATCACAAGACTAATGTACAAAACCATTGGAATATATTATATTTCCCTCTTTACTGACCTGTGTAACAATTAATCAAAGGGTTTCTCTCTCTCACTTTCGATTAAAGTCCCATTACCATTTGGTTAGTTTAGGCTCAACATCCATGTCTGTCCACTTTTCTTGAATCATACGATTGTACAGTTATGATCTTATATTTTAAAGTTGACAGACCCAATTATTTTCATAGGTTAAGTGCTCAAGTTCAAACAAATTCGACTTACAACTTCCTAATTTTTTTTAAATATGCTCAAACTTCACACCCCTAATTCCCATGTGAAAATCATAGAGATGACACATTACATTAGACATCCACGAATACACTAGATAGCATGTGGATCCTAAAAACTAAGAAAATTGCTAAAAAGAAAAGGAAATAAAAGATAGAAACTATTCCATCTCTCGATGGTATCGACCTTCATGAGGTATCGGTGCTTGCACAATTCTTGCGGTTCTCTCTGATGTTTCCTTGATACCATCGATGGGATGTCGATGGTATCGACACCTTAGGCATCGCTTTTCACTGGAATCTGACGTTGAAGCTATGTTTGCTGAGGCGAGGTCGATAGTATCGACATATGGAAATCTGGCACATTGACGCTCTCTCAATACCATCAACAGTCCCATCGATGGTATCGACTTCTGGTTGCCCTTCTCTGGCAATGCACTGTGACCAGGTTGATGGTATCGACCATCCGTCGATGGTATCGACGTATTTAGATATCTGAATTGCCTGAAAGGAAGAGAAAAACATCAATCAAATCCCAAAAATATGATCTTTTATACAGAATAAAAGGAAACAAGGTAAATTTGATGCAAAATGAGATTATAGACTGAAGGTAGTGAATCATGCAATATTAATCACAACTATGATCAAAATACACATAAAACGTAAGAAAAACCAGTCTATAAAAATGACTCAAAACCCCTGCATCAAGAGACAACATGAGAACATGGACATCATTGAGATGGTTCAAAATCTCAAGAAAATGTATCAAGACCAGGCATGACAAGAGAAATATGATGTCTCTAAGGAATTGTTCAAGTGTTTCATGAAAGAAGGAGATCCAATAGGCCCTCACACACTCCAGATGATTGGGTATATGGAGAACCTAACTCAATTGGAATTCCCTCTGAGCCAAGACTTGGCTATTGATGCGATACTGCAATCATTGCAAGAATCCTACCATCAGTTTGTGATGAAATACAACATGAACAACTTTGACAGGTCACTGACAGAGTTGTTGGGCATGTTCAGGACATCCAAGACACAGATGAAGAAAGACAAACCCAAATCTATGATGATGATCAGTACAAATAAGGGAAATCTAAAGGCAAGGGCAAAGGCAAAGTAAAGAAAGGTTCTGATGCTAGCCAGTAGCCCAAGTCATCTTCAACTCTCAAATCTAAGGGAGGAGTGAACAAGGGAGGCAAATGTCACCATTGTCATGAGCCAGGACATTGGAGGAGAAATTGCCCTCTCTACATAGATGAACTAAAGAAGAAGAAGGTAGGGATGTAAGTCTCCACCTCAGGTATCATGAAATAAACTTAAAATACTTATGTACCTTAGGTATATGATACCAAGATATAGATCTGATATATATGATGTGCAGGATCTGAAACAAAGTAATGGCCTTTGTGAAAGGACCAAGAAGGAATACTCATCAACATTGGAGCAAGTGTTGCTTCCATAGATAGAAGTAATTTTTAGTTTATTTCAGCCCAAAGGGCATGTAATAGAGTTATGAACTGCTATTTCATTTTACCAATAAATAGAAATATTTTATTTTTGCATCTTGTAATGACAAGGATGTCTATCAATAAAGATTCAAGTTTAAATTTCAAAGATATGATCTTTTATGGCAATGCCTTATTTATCTTGTGGTACCTAGTAAGCATGAGATAAAATAATAATACCTAAAAGTTATTGATGACTCAAACAATTAATTAGCATTATCATCTAAACAAATGAATGAGAAATTCATATCTAGATTCCATGTTGATGGATAAAATAGACTTTCTTGGTTAACAAACCTTTAAGATATATGAACGTCTTATTTATTGGGCATATTGACAAGTCAAACTTCACTAGAGGTGGTGGGAGAATTACTATTCTATTAGGTATAATACATATTGATGTGTATGCATACCTATTGAAATAAATGCTAATACTTCAAAATATGGTATTTAATGAAATACCAATATATGAATATCTTGAAATGTTCAAGAATATCATAATTTAAGAACAAACTTGGTAAAAGTATTAATTCTTTGATATGATCAATGAATAAGATACTGAAACCAAATGTTTGAGGACCTTGTGAGTAACTATGATAGTGTATCATAGAGAACTCATGATTAAGGCATAATGTTGTCTAAATTAAACAAGGAATCATAATCTAAATAGTAAGAGTATGATCATCAAACAAATAACTAATCTTCTAGAATTCTTCTAAAGAACATGGTTTACACTAAATAAAGGCACATAAGGAGATTAAGAATCACAAATTTTGTGGAATCTCAAATTCCTTATGTAACAGATACACCTCATATATCTAGTAAAAAACACCTTGAGATTGATGGATAATGATATCCTACAAACTCGAAGGTGATTAATTAATCATATGATGATGAGCCAATAATCCATCTAGATGATGTCGAGGAACCAGATTTTGAGTTATGGCTTGAAGCCATAAGATCTAAAATGACTTCCATGTGAACCAAATAAGGTATGACCTTAATGGTAGCACTTATATGGATAAAACCCATATGTGCAATTGGGTTTACGAGTTAAGAATGACATGGATGACATTTAAAGAGCTGATTGGTTGAAATAAATTCAAGTGAGTTCAAGGTGTTGAACCTAATGATTTTATTTAACCAATTGCAGTGGCTATAGGCCATAAAGGATCATGCTTTCTATTGGAACTTAAAGACAATAAAATTTGGCATATGGATATTAAAACCACATTGGGAGAGGTGGGGATAAATCTTTCTCTCTTAATCCCAACATGAGGATGTGTACGTAACACAACTTGAAGGGTTTTATAATTTCGTTGATGCAAATGCAGTCTATAAATTATAAGAGTTTAATCAATATGATTGATTAAAGACAAGCACCTCGGAACTGGAATCTTATTTTGATTATATAGTCAAAAGGTTTGACTGATATATCAAAATAAAGAAGGGATTTGTGATTACAAAGATTTTGTGGGAGCGTATTCATATTCAACATGATGATGAGGAATGAAACATTCTAAGAATAGAAATTGGTGTGGAAATACTGTCTTTAAAGGGAATAAAGAGAAATGTCCTATGTGATAGGAATAGAGACCTATAGAGATAGTTCTTGAAAGTCTCTTGACTTGATATAGAGAGAGAATAAGTTGGTTGTTTGTACGTAAGAGTTCAGTTACAAAGATTTAGTGGGAAAAAACATGTACATGTTACATGGAGTTAGTCTCTCAGATGCCTAGTGTCCCAAATTCTTGTGAAGAATAGGAACACATAGATAGATGCCTTATGCATTCACAATTAGATCTATCATGTATGTAATTGTCCCATTATCTTGTATGTATCAGACATGACAAGAAAATACATATGCATTCATTATCTCGTATGTATTTGACATAACGAGCGAATGTTTGCTACTTCCAGTGAGAATCACTGGAATACCATAAAGAACTTATTTAAGTACTTATGAAGTATTAAAGGATTAGTTCTATGGTAATAAAAGGAGGAGTTGAGTGTAAATGAGTTACACTGATGCAAGCTTCCAAAATGATAGAAAAATGATCGCAAAATATAAAAGTGAATATGTGATGATAAATGGAAACGTTCTGAGTAAAATTAAAAGCCATTAACTCGAAAAGGAATGTTGAGTATCCTTGTGTTATGAACACAAGAGGATACTATATGGATTTAGAAGTTCATACAGATGAACTTATA